>JARYHS010013631.1:80335921-80363963 GCA_031002005.1 Vandiemenella viatica
CCATCCAACTGGTGGTGCTATGGTACAGCTCATTTTCCTCAGAAGAACTCTTTTGTTTTTCCTTTAATTTCATTACGTTAGTATTGTAATCTTACGTTCATTTGCAATGGTTCTTGAGTTTAGCCTCTAATTTCTTCATTTCTGCCGTTGACGTCAAAATACTTCAGACGAAGATACCATTGTGGTACAGCGTACCTTAGCTGCTGCTTTTGTTTGGCAGCTACATGGGGGAGTTACGCTGACCCTGCCGTCTGGTGAGAGCTTCGGCAACTGCAGCGCGCGCTGTCTCGCCACAGCCAATCGCACGGCGGTGTGCCGGGAGAAGTCCGAGCAGCGCGACATGGACGTGCAGCTCACCTTCTGGCTCTACCTCATCATCAGAGTGTTCATCGGCATGATCGGAGGCACGGCGTTCGCCATGTTCGAGGGCGCAGTCATCGCCATCCTGCGCGAACACAAGGCCGATTACGGCCTGCAGCGAATCTACGCCACCATAGGCGGCATGATCAGCTCGCCCCTCTCTGGTCTGCTCATAGACTACTTCAGCAGGGGAAAGTCCTACACGGACTTCAGGTGAGAATAACAATTAAAGAGTTTTCTCTTGGCTTTCCGGGTGACGCCGCGTCATGATCTGCGCAGCCGACATTTCTGCCGTCCTACTGCGTTCTTCTCCTTGGGCAGAACTGTGTCTATTGGTGTCCAGATTAGTAGTTCCCAAAGTCACGAACTGGGAAAAAATGTCTGGATACCATCCTCCCAATATGTTTCACAAACTTTGGATAGTCAGACTTACAGATGGAAGACATTTCAGCCGTTGAATAGGGAAGAAATTTTATCGTCATTAACATTGAGAGCGGCCGTTAAACTAAAAAGTCATTTCAGCGAACAAAAATCTGTCGCCATTCTCATTTCCAAAAATTCGTGTACTTGATGGAAACTTTAATTATTGTGGTTTCCTAATGGTATCTTATCGAAAAGAAGTGGTCAGTATCGCCTGTTCGCTATTCCACTCTGTTCCTCCAGCAGCGTCATATGACATTTAAAAAACAATGCTGAACAGTCATATGAGCCAAATACAAAGTACAATTAACACTATGGGAGAATGCAGGGAGTGTTTAATAATACTTGCTGATATTGCTGAGGCAGTAACTCAATGCTGAAAACTTTACCACGCTTTTAATTCATAGATGAAGAAATTCTTCAGATCACCATTTTA
Source organism: Vandiemenella viatica (assembly GCA_031002005.1). Lineage (NCBI taxonomy): Eukaryota > Metazoa > Arthropoda > Insecta > Orthoptera > Morabidae > Vandiemenella > Vandiemenella viatica. Next base: position 80,337,138 of record JARYHS010013631.1, read on the forward strand.
TTTATTTTTTAAATCAAAGTATTGGTAGGCCGAGTCATGATCCTTAAACACTTTTGCGGCTCTTTAATACCGCGATATTTTCATTTTTATTATTATTATTATTATTTACTGCTAGAGAGAACACTTTTAAGTTTCACTGATAGCGGAATGCGATGTAAGGAAGATCCCCAGAACAGGAGTTATATCTCCTACTTAGTTCATATTATAAATTATTATACGTTATTTTGTGCTGTAATAGCAATTTAGAAACTGCCATGAAAAGATTAACTATCACCAAACAATCCACAATCATTAAGTATGGACGAGGCTGGGAATTTCACAAAACATTCTCCTATAGACGGTTATTTGTGTTTACTGAGATCTCATTCATAGTGTTTAGGCCGAATTTATGATGTCGCTAATTTGTCAGGTGTCAGCGTTATTGTTGGCATTAAGGGCGTTATTTCGATGCCTCCTCTTCTCTTTTGCGTCAATCGCGATCTAACCTAAGAAAATTTCGATCCCAATCCTCATCTTCTGTCTTGAAGCTGTAGCTGTTAACAATAAAAAATCAGTCTGACACCAGCTGTTTATTTCTGGAACTGAAATGTAGATGGTAAATTGTAAGACGACTACTCTGGTGAAACCTTATTTACTGGTTCATTTGGAAGTTGCACGTTTACAGAAAACCCCGTGTTAACCAGAGAATGAGTCCTGCTGTAGCACAGATACTGCCTGTGCCGATGATAATTGGATGAATGGAATTAACCAGTAATAAGTATTCACAAAAATCCTTCTTTATAAGGCGAAAAGGTCGAAGACAACATAGTCTGTTGTCGAATCGTCGCACATGGAAGAACTGATCCGGCAAAACACAGAGAAGAATTTTTATGATCTGAATGCCGGGAAAGACTTAATTCTCACAGTAATAAGTATTGGCGTGAACGGGCATGGCAGCCTAGTGACTGAATCCAATTAGTAAGACAGCTGAGAACAGTTACAATGTTAACTATTCCATACCTAATGATATACAGAGCGTTAGTGAATAGTGGCTGCGGATATGTCGGAGATCTTACATTAGCATAATACATAAGAGGTGACTTCTAAGTCGGCAACCAGCATTTTGGAACAAATATGAGCCGCCTACTCGTCTCGCTGTATAACTCAGCATACTGTGATCTGAATAAACTTGTAACATTTTAATTAAAGATGGTAAATTCTATTATAACCGTTACACTAGTTAAGTAATAGCATGTAACTGCCTTGCTCTAATCGGAAGTCCAGAATGATACATTTAATATTCACCAAACAGTTTTGCTGGCTGTATATGTAAGATTACACTTGAGTGTTGTGCTTATTCCTTAGGCCCGCGTTCTACCTGTACGCGGCGCTCAAGATAATGAGCGGCCTGCTCATCCTAACCATCAGCCTAGAGTTCAAGACGCCCGCCAAGAACGTCGTCACTGACGTCATCACCGTCCTCAAGAACATCGAGCTGCTCGCACTCTTCGTCGTCATCTTCGTACTCGGTGAGACAATCACTCAGTTATGCTCTAACTAAACATCACTGTTTCTAAATTTTTTAAAAAATAAATCGAGCCCCATGCCCGATTTCCCACCATGGGAACTCTTTTGGGAAGATGAAGCTTATCGTTGTATTCAACACTGTGAGTTCGTATGTGTTTTTTGTAGATGTAGATCCTTGTGACAGTGTCTGTTTTCAGTATACTAGTGTGTTATTTCTGTTGTATAAAATGTGAGACGAAAAAAGGAGTGGATGAAACCCAGTGGTGCCAAATTCAGGCCTACTCTTCCGAAAGACACATAGGGGCCGCCAGGCTTAACGTCCCGAACTGACGGACGAATCACCATCAATAGTGTTGTGTGCCCTCACTCCATATGCACAGCGGAGAGGTTTGGGATTTAACACAGGACTTTGGTGCACAATCATATGATAAGTGATTGTGCACTTATCCTGCCGGCCAAGTCCCAATGATGAAAATTTCTACCACCAACAGGACTCGAAGCAGCTAACTCCATGTCAGCGCCGGACACTATAAAAGTGCCGCAACCAACTGATTACTGGATGGACTTCTCGAGCATTAACAAAAACATTTAAAGATCAAGTAAATTATATGTACGAGGCGTATTCCAAAACTAAGGTCCGTTTGGTCATAGTAAAAACATCTTTCATGAGTAAATTTTTTTTATTGACAGTTATATGTCACTGCATATCTAATTCACTTTTCCACATAACCGCCGTTCACCTCTATACATTTTCTGTAACGTTGCACCAGCTTCTTTAACCTCTCGGCATAAAATTCTGCCACCTGGGACCCGAGCCAGTTCGTAACGCTCGTCTTAAATTCATCATCGGTTTGAAATCGTTGTCCACGAAGCCACTGTTTCAAATGCAGGAAGAGGAAATAGTCGCTTCGTGCAAGATCGAGACTGTATGGAGGGTGGTCAAGGAGTTCCCAACGAAACTCTAGAATCTCTCTTTGGTTTTGTCGAACTTGTTTGTCACTCATAATGTCCAGTCCATACACTAGACCCAATTCACGATGGATGTTCGCAGCTGAAGATTCTTTTGCCAGCAGAAATCTAATCACACCGTGCACTTCACACCTGGCGGGAGCTGCGACTGTCGCGGCCATTTCGATCTGCTCTCATCGACAGACATGCGCCTGCTGCGGCACACCAACACTGCTGTATGTTCCACAGGAGTTGGTAGACAGCGTGAAACGTCATTCAGGCATATCATCTGTGATATATTGTTCACCGGACCTTACTTTTGGAATACGCCTCGTACTTCTTTCGAGATTTACAACAGACCTTTGTTGTCTGTTCGCTAATTTACTTTCGATTACGTTAAACTGTTTTTCTTTAAAACTATTACGCTTAATACGAACAGAAACCATTTATTTATGTTTCATGTCTTAATTGTTAACAGATGTACACATGTTTGTAAGGAAATGAATAGGGGTTATATTAGGGACAATCCAACCTGATTACTTTTAAACTTTCTACGTTCATAGACAGACAAGCAAAACAGTGCACTCCGATATATATGCTTGGCATCATTTTACTTTTCAGATAAAATTTTAATATACTCAAGCGACAGTAATAACTTTTCTAACTAAACAACATACTGTGAAGAATACATGTAGGCCCTGTTGTTTGTAAAATTGTGTGCTTAATCATAAAATATATCCAGACGATTGACTAGCTTCTGTCCAAATAATATTTACGGAAGAGACGAAGAATTTCCTGACAATTTACGCTAATAATGCAAGCTGTAGAAAGTATTTTATGAATTAACTGTCAAACTGAACACCGAGCATGGTGGTGTAACGGTTAGCGTTTTGGCCTCGCATTCGGGAGGACGGCGGTTTGAATCCCCGTCCGGGCATCCAGATTTGGGTTTTCCATGGTTTCCCAAATCACTCCAGACAAATGCCGGGATGCTTCCTTCAAAAGGCCATAGCCCAATTCCTTCCAATTCCTTGCCCCCACCTCCCCCCCCCCATCTTTTTCCGTCTGTAAAGATCTCGCTGTTAGAGAGACGTTAAGCAGATAATAATAATAATAATAAAAACTGAACATTAAAGTAAAACTACGCCGCGCGATCATTTTCTAATATCTGGCCAGTGATAAAACTAAAGTAGCTAAATAACTGTTACATGCTTGTCACAACAACAAAGAGACATATAGTTTACTATAACATTTTCTCAATTTTCGTATCGAACTCATCTTTCCTCTAATGATTTCATAATTTCGTTTCACAGTAGAAGAAACTTGCCGTGAAACATGAACGAGACAAACCAAATATGTGTTTGTGGTTTATTTTTCCATCATTAGAAGGAAAACAATATTTAAACAAACCAAGGTTGCAGTGAATAAGAGAATATTGACATTGCTTTTTTTTATCGTTTTACATTGTTTTTAAACTGTATTGGTAAATCTGTAGGCGAAAGGTTGTACTGCTGCAGTGAATTGCCGAAATCATTGCAGGGACAAGATACGAGTTCACTGAGCTAATGCTTTGGATGCTTTAGCTCGGAACAATATTCTACTAAGAAATACACAACTGGAAGGCAAGAATGTTGTTAAAAGACGCAAAGAGTTCGAGAAACTTCTCGAACGCTACCATATGACCCAGCGTCCTCGCCAGCTGTGGAGAAATGGTGCTCCAGTAATCTTGACACTGTCTGTCTTCCAGGTGCCAGTTCGACAAGAATTCCAGACATCAGACGAGCGGGAAAAGTAATTAAGAAACATCGTCGTTGGAATGACACGGATGAAGAGGACGTTATTGAATCGTGCAGAGGTTATATTAAACACTTCGTCAGGTCCATTGGAAACCTGGGTAAGATGACGCCAGAGAGCGTAGTCCTCACTGATTCCCTGCTGTGTACGGAGTTCGTAGCCAGGAGAAGTCTATCATCGACTTCATCCGTTGTAGATCTGAACATATTAGGCACTTTGTAAATCAAAACATGAAATAAACTGTTTATATTTATGACAATGCTCGATCTTGGATTGCTGATGGGTGACACCTCATCGAAAGGTTACAAGCGCCCAAAATTACAACATCATAGAAGATTTCCAATGTCGTTTTTTGACCACAATGTCGAAGATACAAACATGGTAGAAATATGGTGTGAGTGTAAAAGAATGTACCAAATTTTAAAAGCTATATTAACACAGCGAAAAATCTACACCTCTGGATTATCAATCAAAATTAATATCTTAAAAATTATAAAAACCATAACTATCCAACTTGAGCGCTTCGAGAAAACCAAACAATATTGACTCTGCTTTCAACCACATCCTACTATACTGTTTGCAGCATGTTCCTTATCATACGAAGGTGGTCTGAAAAGTTTCCTAATTAAGGCATTTTTTCTGAATTTTTATTTTTCAACAGTCTCCTTGTAACTCTACACACTTCTCCCAGCGATGCTCCTATCTGTGTAACACGTCCAAATAGTACTCGGTGTTTTTCTCTGCAAAATAATTGTTCACGAAGGTGATTGCCTCTTCATTTGACAAAAATATCTGTCCTCCGAGCGCAATTTTTAGACGAGGGAACAAAAACAAGTCGTTTGGGGCTAGATCTGGTGAGTAAGGTGGATGGTCAAGCAGTTTAAATAGTAATTCTGCAAATGTGGCCGTTTATCCGCAAGTTCTGCCTTCAGTTTATCAAGTAATGATGCGTAGTATGATCCTGTAATGGTTTTTCCTTTTTGAAGGTAATCGATTAAAATAAATCCATGACTATCCCAAAAAAAGTCCCCAGCACTTTCCCAGTCGAAAAAAACAGTTTTTGCTTTTTTTTGGAGCCGTTTACCCCTTTGCAGTCCACAGTTTGGACTGTATTTTTGTTTCGGGCGTATAATGGTGTATACAAGTTTCATCTACAGTAATTAATCGGCGCCAAATCTCGGATTTATTGCACCTAAACTGCGCCAACAGAGCGTTGGAAATGTTCATTCGAACACGTTTTTGGTCTAATGTGAGAAAACGCGGCACCCAACGCGCGGACAGCTTTCTCATACCTAAATGTTGATTTAATATGTAACCAACACGTTCTTTTGAAATGTTGATAACCTCTGCTATCTCTCTCACTTTAATTCGGCGGTCGTCTAGCACCAATTGGTAAACTTTGGCGATGTTTTCGTTGGTAGTTGCTGTTTTTTGACGTCCCGAACGTTCATCGTCTCCCAAGCTCTTACGGCCACGTTTAAATTCAGCTGCCCAAAATTTCACTGCGGTAAGTGATGGTGCAGAGTCCCCATACACAGAATCCAACTCATCTTCGATTTGCGTAGTCGTATTGCCTTTCAAAAACGAATATTTAATGACTGCTCAATACTCGATTTTGTCAATTTTCACAAAAACACTCACATCTACTCACTCAAACGACTGTTACATAACAACTGCACGTCCAAAATGGCTGAAACTTTGGTGAGTAACTGTCAACAGACAAACAACGAAATTCACTAGCTTTTTTTTTACGAGTGCTGCTATCTTCACGTTGAGGTCGGAAACTTTTCAGACCACCCTCGTAGTCCGTTCAGTTAACAGAGGCGGTTCAAGGTCAGTTTGCTGTATCGCCACTCCAATTAACTTACCGTTCCATGCGAAGGAGAAATTTTCCATTCACCAAAATGGACACAGTGGTCATCTCGGAGAATTAGCAAGGTAGTGGTTGGTGATGTGACCTTGAACCATCGAAGATGATACAATCTAGGCCTCTCCCATTTTTTCCTGTCGTGGTACATCAAACGATCTAGTATTGTTTCCATAATCCCGAAGAATATTATCGAACTATTGCAAGGTATAGAATTTATATCACTGCAGTTTTCGTTTTCAATGAGCGAAGAGATTACTGCAACGTTTTTGCATGCTGCAATTGCTGTTTCAGTGCGGAGTGTAGTTTTAATAAAATACAGGTAATACTCTATTTTTTAGTTTCAAATAGTTTCTCCAAACCCTGTGTTCTGGGACGTAACATTCGAAATGGCCATAGAAAGCATGATTGGGCAAGAAGGACTCCTGGGGCTTGTTGCCTTCGCGGATGACCTTCTACTGCTGATACAAGGCGGAACAAGGGACGAAGTAGAGGCTAGAAGCAGAATGGCATTAAGACATTTACAAAACTGGTGCTCCAAAGTGAAATTAACCCTTGCACCTCACAAGACTCAATTCATGGTTCTCAGTGGCCGCCCCAAGCGAAATCCAATAATAAAAGTTAACGACGTCTCCATAAAAAGAGTTAGAACTTGTAAATACCTGGGAGTCACGCTAGACGAGCGACTAAATTTTACTGACCATATAACGGAGGTGTGCAGTCGTGCCAAAATAGTGATGAACAAACTGATCAGTATTGGACAAAGAAGATTTCATCTTCCAACGTCCATAATAAGGAGGTATCACGACAGTATATTATCCTCGATTGTGGGATATGCTGCTAGCAGTTGGGCGCATAAGTTACGACAAGTTAAACCTCGCCAGGCACTAAGAAGCGTACAAAGAAGCATACTGATAAGATTAAGTGGTGCATATAGCACAACAGCGACCGACTCTCTGCTGGTTGCGTTGGGCGTTTGGCCACTTGACCTAGAAGTTAGAAAGAGAGGGGCACACTATTGGCTACGAACCGGTGACGCCGAAAAAGTAGAACAAATTTTAGGAAGACCGGTTACAGAAGCACGGGAGATAAAAACAGTCTTGATGGAAGAATGGCAACAACAGTGGTCGCGTAGTACGACTGGCAGGAGAACCTACAATATTTGGCCAACAATTCAAGAGAGATTAAACCTTCGTCACCTGGATCCGTCAACCGGACTTGTTCATTACATCACTGGACACGGGCCATATCCCAGCCTACTACATAAAAGAGGACTAAAAGACACAAGCTTGTGTGAGTGCGGGGAAGAGGGTACACCCGAACACATCGTCTGGGATTGCACACAAATGGCAGAAGCCAGAAACGAAGGATTTCATGAACTAAGAAACATGAAAACGGAAGACATACTAAAAAATGAGCAACTTTGGCGCAAACTAGACGAAGTGACGCAAAATATATCCAAACTGCAAAAGGAGAGATTCATGCAAAGTTTAGCGACAGCAAGAGGAAGGCCAAGTCAAGCCGACTATGACGTCACAGAGTAACACCCGAGAGCAGCCACAAGCGAATGCGTGTCTAAGCGCTCGATCAGCGAGTCATATATCGTGCTGAAAACGCAACCAGCTGATCTGCGGAGAGGAGTGCTTAAACCATATTAAAGACTTTAAATGGACCGTTTCGCAGCAACACCACTGGAGATTCTACCTACAAACAAGAACTTGCTGAAGCAACACGTATAAAAGTTTATAGTGAATGTATAAGTTCTTTACTAGTGCTCACATGAACTATAGTCCGATGCATAAAATGTGGTCTGACATTGCAATAACACAAATAATAGATAATAGTTGCAGTCTCGAGCCGCTTCTGAAGTAAAACATTGTTATCTCTTAAAATATGTAAAAATGTTAATAGTTAGTTAAGAGTAAAAGTTGTAAATTATGTAGCCAATAATCTTAAAATAGGAATTTGTTCAAATATTGAAAATAACAAATACCGGCAGTAGATGTTAAACTAATCTAGTTCACCTGTGAAACGAACAACCTACTAGCCGGATATTAAAGACTCCTTACTTCTGCAATTAGATATATATCATTGAAAATTAGTTCTCACAACCAGTGTTGGAGGTGGCCAGTCTCCCGATGGGCGGCCTTCTCGGTCACTCTGGCTGCCAGAGAGACTGAGAACGTGCGCTATTCCGGGAGATTTGGAATTCGGATTACCGCACCGATACCAATGCTGGAAAATGCTTTCTTAGATGGTAGAGTAGTAGATAGTAGTAATAGTTTAGTAATAGTAGTAGTGGTAGACGTACGAAGTGACATAGTGAAATATTAAAAATTCTAACCATAAAGTGGACAGGAAACTGCAGACACCACACAAAACTAGAAAACTATAATAAATCAATTATGACAAAATGCAGCAAGTTTAGAAAGTTGTAATATATGTTAACAGCGAAACAATTGTATGTATCGTGCCAACAAGAAAAGACTGTACAGATATTGCCAAAGCCATACATAACAAAAACTGAAATAATTCATTGTGAAATTATCTGTTGAAATATCAAATGTAAAACTGTTGTGTTAAATTAAGGCCTATTTTAGTTTCTAGATACTAGGCTGTAAAAAATGTGTGCTAAATAAAAAAAAAAAAAAAAAAAAAAAAAAAAAAAAAAAAAAAAAAAAAAAACCCTGTGTCATTAAGTAAATCTTAGGGCGCATGTCCTTTGTGAAGATTGTGGAATACAAATGCCACTGATTTTGAGGAACTAAATTCGACAAGTGTTGGTTTATCAAATATATTGTGGTGGGAATTGATCTGGGCAGACAGGAAGAAAAAACTCCTGTTTTCGATAAAGTATATTCATTGCACTGAGATCTAATAACGGATACTAATAAAAATTTAAATTTCTTCACTAGTCATAGAGTAGTCGGATGGAGACGACAAAAGTAAACTGCATTTTTGCGATCCATGTAAACAGTGTTTTTTATTCCTCAGAATGAGGAATGACTAGAAGTCAAAATTTTCCTTCTGTTGTTGCTGCATCAGTTTTCATACCTTTTATCACAACCGATGTGATGAACCAGTTCTTTTCCTGGCAAGAATAACAAGTAGTTGTAGAAGTGCTTTAAATAAAAGTATGGGTTTTTATCAAAATTTGCAAGCTACCCACTCTGTACCTCTCAATTTTTTTTTGCATTCTTGTCTTGCATTAGCAACTTTAATATTATTGTACCCCAAATTAGTCATTTATGTGAAATAGTCACGTGTCACTATAATTGAGGAGATGGTTTTGATATTTTGTACGCCAGGAAACTGTTGCACTGACATAGTTATCCGATAGCGTGTGGGGCCTCGTTTTGGATCGGCCATGTGCAGTAGCTCGACGAGGCATGGATTCAGTAAGTGGACAGCGATCCCGATGAAGAATATCTACCAATTCTATCTCGGTACCTGCTCAATTACTTGGTTCTGGTGGGTGCTGGACCTTTTACTATAACAGCTCTACCGCTCACAACCCAAAGTTGCTGCATGGGGATCATATATATCCAGCGATTCAGGTGGCCAAATTATGTATTGGAGTTATCCAAAATTTTTCTCAAACCAATCGCTCACAATAAGCGCTGGCGAAACAACGATTTATCATTTTGGAATATGAAAAGTTGAAGGAGGTCACTAAATTGTTGTTCAATGATGTTCTGTCAAAGCCAGGTTCATTTTTATAAGAGGACCCAATCCGTGCGAGTTAAACACCCTCATATAGCTATGAAATCATCAGCTACTTGCTCCATTTCTTGCTGACGGATGTATTTAATGACCTCATAATGTTTACACACCACTCGAGTCCGTCCATCGGCGCTTTCCAACTGGACACGTGACTCACGGAATAAAGTTATTCTTCCAGTCATCTAAGAGTCGAATGAGTATGTTCGCGAGCCCAGGTGAGCTGCTAATACCGATTGTGCTCTGGGAGTCAACGGAACAGTCTCGGATCACAAAGACAAGTCTCATTGACTGTGACAACGAGACTGTCGATTCCAATGTTATCTACGGCCATTTTTCTAGTGGCTTTCCACTTACATGGACAAACTGGCTGTCTTCACCTTGCTGATTCCTGTCCGTTATGTTTCAGGCACTGCGTGGGGGTACATCGAGAGCTTCCTCTTCTGGCTGCTGCAGGACCTGGGTGGATCTCGATCTCTGATGGGAGTCACCATCACTGTTGGCGGGATCGCAGGCATCCCGTTGCTAGTCCTCAGCGGACCAATCATAGACTCCATCGGGCACGCCAACGTGCTCTTCATCGGATTTGTCTTCTACGCCATACGGCTGCTCGGTGAGAGAGATTTCTTTGTTACTCTCGCTTCTATATATATATATATATATATATATATATATATATATATATATATATATATATTTTACTGTCATCAGTCTTTCGACTGGTTTGATGCAATCCTCCATCCTTTCCTATCCTGTGCTAACCTCTTCATTTCTACATACCCCTTACAGCCCACGTCCTCAATTATCTGTTTCATATATTCTAATCTCTGTCTTCCTCTACAGTGCTTACCTTCGACTGTTCCCTCCACTAACAAATTAACCAATTCAGAATGTCTCAAAATATGACCTACCAGCCTGTCTCTTCTTCCCGTAAGCTTCTTCCACAAACTTCTTTTCTCACCCATCATTTCCAAAACTTGTTCATTTCTTATATATACATAAATAAAAAAATTAAGACGTCTTTCATCATTACATAGTGTTCTGGTGGTCTTGTATCAAACGAAACATTCTTCTTTCTCTTTCATGTCTACTACTGCAACATGCCTTACAGTAATTATTTTTATTTTCGCTAACATAATTTTAAGAGTTTTCGTTTTTCTTAATATTGGTAGCCAATCCTCTTGTTCCACATTCTACCCTACCATTAAGTTATATTTTTCTCCTAATTCATAGAGCTACAACTCTTATTCCATTGGCGGTTTCACATCCAAAATTACAACGCTACCGATAAACGAATTTTCTTGTCTACTTCTGTGGGCCGAAGATGGTCTATTCTTTGATTCTCGTGAATGATAACATGGTAGCTTTCACATATTTCACACAAATGGAAACTGAAAAGAGAATCAGGTTAATAGGGCACTAAAACAAAGTAGAGGAATGGGTTGGCAAAAGATAAATTGAATTTTAAATTCATATACTATAGTCAAAAATATTTACTTTAATGTATGAAAAGTGGTCTAAATAATTCTGGACTTCGTATATACATACATACATATCCAATAGTATAATCCTTTGTTGTAAATAGTATGGTGCAAGGATATATTTTCTTGGAGAATAATGACTTCAAATTTTCGATTGAAGTTCATATTCGTAGTCTGTTGATATCTTTGCCCGTTGAGCCTATGGTAGTTAACTTTTTAGGATATCCACGCAAAATATGAAAACTCATATTTCACAGTCGCAACGAAACTTTATTAGCTTTGTGAATTTGATACCTTGAATCAAATTATTTCTGCAACTTTGGTGAAGGAATGACATTAAACCAATAATATGCACCATTGTGATTATATTCGATTAAATTTTTTGTATACAACTGTTATTTGAATCGTGGTTTGTTTATTTAGCCTACAACAGACATACGGAATGGTTCGAGAATCATTTCAAGATGTTGCTGAAATTTTAGTGGCATAGTGTTGTCAAAGGCGCAAGTGATGATGTAATTCGCTGTTTAAAAGGGACATTAACTGTATGGAGAATTACATCGTCGTAATTACTGCAGCGTTGTTCCATTATAACAGCAAAAACACATTTATGGGGAGGATCTCTTGCCGTCAGTAGAAAATCGTGCTTTTACTTAGTTTTAAACAGTTGGTAATATTTGACATTGGAAACTATATTTCTCATAAAGCAAAAGCATTTTAAAAAACCAACTGACCACGTGTCTTGAATAGAATGTTATCTTCATATCGACAGTAAGTATATTACATTGTCTGCCATTTCACCTTTCTCATTTTTACTTGTATTGTAATTGTTCATACTCTATGATGTACAATTGTACATATAAAATGAAAATAGTTTGGTTTAATTGGAATTATCTTTAAAGCTTAAAACTTAACACCATTCTGTAATTCGACAAAGAAACAAAAAATTTCTGCCCTTCATATTTCTACAGTTGTCTGAAAAAGCATTTTTATGACTTGCTTCCGTTGCGGATGAGCTGTAATTGTGCGAATCTTAGCACTGGCATTACATCCGGTGACTATTATGGAGCGGTTTTCAACAATGAACAAGACTTGTTTTTGTATCCCATCATTCTGGTTATTTTTTATTTTGTCATTGTACTCTTGTCATCATGATGCTGCAAAACGTTTGAGACCGATTTGCTCGAGGAAAATGTGTATATAAACACTGCTCATTCAAACAGTTTCTTTGCAATCACGTAAATGGTAATTTTGCGTGCTAAATTGCTAACTGACGTTCCTGAAGTAAAGAAAAAGCCTTGTACTTTTTTGCGGACAAAGGTTTTTTGCCATAATCGCCACAAACAGTAATTTAAAAGTTTCCAACGAGGTCCAACCCATCTTTTTAGAAGTAACGTTTCTTTCCTTTCATATTTTAATCAAAAAAAGGTTATCCCTATCCATCGCCATACTGCGTTTTGTTTAGACTCGCCTTCATTCCAGTCTTGCTTAGCTAAAAGCTATGTAATCAACCTGGAGTTAAGTAAGAATTTGCTGGCACTAACTGCAAAGTCATGCCTTGGAACTTGGTCATAATAATATCATTTACAGTTCTCTTATATTCACAAAATACCTATAGATTAGTCACGGTTTTTAAAATTTTCCAAAATGGTCTTGTGCAAGAAAAATATCATACTTATCCATTATATCATCATAATATCATAAAAAAAAATTTAAAAAAAATGAATGGAAAATTCTAGATAAAATCTAATTAAAATTATACGGTACATATTAAACATTCAAACATCGGCATTAAACATCATGATTACCAGGTATATAAAATAGTTTCTTGTTTTCAGTAAGCAAGAATAGTAAATCTTCAGTTCATTTGTCATATCGCAAAAAACTGGCCTGTGTTATTTTTTGAGACTTTGGTATAAAATTTGATGTAAATATCTGATTTTTTTCTGGGAGAGTGGTTTAAGAAAAGGAATAGATCCAAATGAGGTAAATTAAGTTATAAAAACATACACCGAGCGTGGTGGTGTAACGGATAGCGTTCTGGCCTCACATTCGGGAGGACGGCGGTTCGAATCCCCGTCCGGGCATCCAGATTTGGGTTTTCCATGGTTTCCCCAAATCACTCCAGGTGAATGCCGGGATGCTTCCTTCAAAAGGCCATGGCCGAATTCCTTCCTATTCCTTGCCCCCATCCTTTCCCGTCTCTACAGACCTCGTTCTTAAAAAGGGACGTTAAACTGTTACAAAAAAAAAAAAAAAAAAAAAAAACATATTTTGACATACGATGTGAAAGCTGTGAAATACGGCGTTTCATCTGGCAGATATTAATCATGTAGGTAGAAACCCGAAGAAAAACATACCAGCACAAATAATCTGTTCAAATTGGTAAAAACTGAAGATCAGTTCTAATCTAAAAGCACGACTGTCACATGCGTCCGAAATTTATTCTATGCATGAAGAACAGATAGAAGTTTGACAGTTTTAATCTGCTCCATCACCAGTATTCGACAAATATTGATTTTGGTAATGGGCCATCTTTTGTGTTCAACAACCTGAAAAGATTTGACTCTAACATAGAAGACGATACATTCGACAAGTCCGGAACATGAATTATAACGAAAATTTGTTGGTCACTTTCTGTCAACAACTGCTTTTTACTCAGTCCCATGACCAAACGGTGCTACAGGTTATAGTCCAGGTCAAAAATATTTCGGATCCATGGAAATATAAAAATTTACACCAGCCAGTGTGGTTGTGCGCGTAAAGGCGATGGTTACCATACTGGAACTGGATGGTACAACGGCACAATGTTAAAATTGTGGCACCGCGTATCGACCGCCGGGACTGCGGTATTTAGGAAGTTTTCCGCAGTGATTTAGGTGAATACTGTTACGGTCCACAATCCCTGCCTCATAAACTACACATTTCACAAACAAAAATATACATTATACAGATGGCAACACGTAAGCTTCCTCCATTACTTCAGGAACTGAGAATCACTGGTTCTAACTACAGTGGAAACAATGAACAAACTCTTGATTCCAAACGATGATGTGAATCAAGGATTTGCGTGATCCAATAATATTTACATTTACTCCAGTGTAGATAAGACGGATGGAGAAAGTTGTAACCACTAGTGATATACAGGGCGTTCGCCGGGAAACGCAACCCACTGTTAGCGCTACAAGGAAGAAACTGCTCCCGGCGAGCGAGCGCTCAGTTTCCGGCATTGTTCGACCATCGGCCGCGGACTATTTCATAATAATTACGCTTCATAAACTTCATAAACTTGTGTGCTAAGCATTTAAATGTGACGTAATTCATTAGCTTACCTTATAAAAGATGCTGGAAGTGTTGACCCTCTTGTGTAATGCACATTTCACATCTTCTGAACATATTTCGAGACACACGCTGCCCTAACTGACTTAATGATTTTTTGGGTGACTGTTCTAGTCGAAAAGCGATATCGTCAATTTTCTCCTCTGTGAGAATACGGTTGACCGACAGTCTCTTTTTGTTAAAAAATGAACCCGTTTCTCTTACTTTTTTAACCAGACGCAGAATTGTTGATTTAGCTGGCAGTAAAGCGCCAGGAAATTCGCGACGAAATTTACTGCGACACTTTTTAAACGACTTCTTCTTCACATATGTATCGTAGAGAAATATTCTTTGTTGCAAACTGTAACGTACCATAATTTTACTCACACTCAAACACGGTACAGATTAATAAGAGTATGAAGCCCCAAACCAGCCAAACCGCAAAGAAACGTTTATTCACAACACTGATTAATAAGAGACTGAAGTCACAAACTATCTACAATGCAAAGAAACCGTTCTTAACCATGTAAGGGTCCCATTATACTGTGCCACTGCACTGTTAGGGCAGCGGAGGTGTTAAACAGTGCGGTGATTCACGGTATCGTGTGGCGGGAACCGCTGGCCCCGCTGAACGAGCAAGTTGCCGACGGCAACAGACTGGGAGGGTTGCGTTTCCCGGCGAACGCCCTGTAGAAGACGATACATTCGGCAAGTCCGGAACATGAATTATAGCGAAAATTTGGTCATCACTTTCTGTCAGCAACTGCTTTTTAGTCAGTCCCATGACCAAACGGTGCTACAGTTTATAGTCCTGGTAAAAAATATTTCGGATCCATGGAAATATAAAAATTTACACCAGCCAGTGTGGTTGTGCGCGTAAACGCGATGCCACACTGGAAGGTACAACGGGACAATGTTAGAATCCTGGCACCACATATCGACCTCCGTGACTGCGGTCTTTAGGAAGTTTTCCGCAGTGATTTAGGTGAATACTGGGACGGTCCACAATCTCTGCCTCATAAACTACATATTTCACTAACAAAAATACACATTATACAGATGGCAACCCGTAAGCTTCCTCCATTACTTCAGGAACTGAGAATCACTGGTTCTAACTACAGTGGGAACAGTGAACAAATTCTTAATTCCAAACGATGATGTGAATCAAGGATTTGCGTGATCCGATAATATTTACATTTACTCCAGTGTAGATAAGACGGATGGGGAAAGTTGTAACCACTAGTGATATATTATGAATTCTAACGTATAAACACTCGTTTCCCTCCGCCCTCCCACTCTCCATTCCAACAAAAAACCTGAGATTCTGTTTAGGAAGCTTTCATAAGTGTATGGGATTGTTCCGTATCAGTTTCTGCCCTTGAGGTTTCAATACACTAATAATAGAAAAACTAAGTAAAATAAGCTAAAAATAATATTTAATAACAAAAAATTTATACCTTCATTTAGATCAACATTATGCTACACATCAAAACTTGTAGATAACTTGTTCTAAGGCATTGATGATGGTCTAATAAACCGAAACGCAAATGACATAACAAAGTTTTTTCATTTGTTAGCTGCACTAGACGGAGAAGAAAATCCAACATTAGTATAGCAGCTAAGGATATTGACCTAAGTATTCAAAATGGAAAGCTACGAGGCTTGGTTCGTCCATCCTCCTCCCCCCTCCCCCCTCCCCCCTCACGTAGCCCAGCGGAGCTTTCTGACCCTCTCTCCCTCCCCTCCCTCCCCCCCCCATAGACCAAGCCACGTAGTTTAGGGATGCTCCCTTATTCGAAGACTACAGTATCACACTAAATGGTGGCGGTTACTTGTTATGTGTTGCAGGCTACTCGCTGATCTACAACCCGTGGCTGTGCCTGATATTCGAGGCTATGGAGAGTGTGACCAGCTCTCTGTCGTTCACGGCCGCCGTCACGTATGCAGCCAAGCTGTCGACCACGACCACAGACACCTCCATACAGGGGCTGCTGGGAGGGCTCTACTTCGGAGTAGGTCAGTACCAACTCCTAGCTCAGATCATAGTTTTCCCGTCCCAACATACCAGAGGAAAGATTAATATCAAGGATTTACAAAATACGTGACATTTATATACTCATTTTATAATAAAACTTGGGTTAAATTTACAAGTACTGAGGACATAATTTGGGAGGGATCTGCTAACATATAAGAAACGTATATATCCTCCTCCTCCTAAATAAAAAAAAACTCTAGTATAGAAAAGTAACCTTATATTGAGGGAAAACATTTTAATGCTGTACATGTGAAAACAATTTACGAGAAGCGTTGTTTCAGGAAGAAGTATAATTGAAATATTCAAAATGTTGTAGGAACATGTTCAAAAGTAAATGTTCTAAGTGTGGTGAAAATGACGGCTAAGGAACGAAATTTGTGAAAGGATTAAGAAGAAAACTGAAGGTTAATTTAAACGAAACTGGCAACTAAACAATTACGTTGCAGTCTGTATGTAGGGATAAGAGAGTTTGGCCTAAGATACAACAAGGAAAATTATAGGAAATGATTATAAGCACCAAAGGAAAAAATTCGTGGTGTGTATTACTCTTTTTTTAATTAAAATATTTAGCAACATGTTTGTTGTTGTTTGTAAAAATAGGATTTACAGACTTGCAGAACTATTGAACTGGTGAATTATACAGATTTTTTAGTATAATTAAATTGAATAGGTCGGAGAAAGAGCAAATATTGCTGATCTACAATAAATTGAAACAGTAGTTTGATTGATACGTTTGTGAACTTATCATTCCTTAAAGCTGGAACCACAATGTCAAAAGGATTGAAGTATATCCTGCAATCTAGAAAGGAAATAAAGAATTATTCTTATCGCAACAGGAACTGAAAACTGTCTTTTACAGAAATAAGTTCTTAAAAAAGGTGAATGTAATCTTAGCATTGTTCTGGGATTAACTTTTTAATACTTGGCCCAAAACGTTGAATTTTCCGTTTTATTAAAATCGTATTTGGCAGCAGCATAATTTAATTCCAAAGTATGCTACATTCATTACAGGATTTTGCCGATATTTTACGTTTTCCGAGTTGCAACTTCTCAGTACTAACAATGACTCCTCAGAGAAAATTATCAAAGAATGAGATGTTAAAATAAAGATTTTCATCTAAGAGGCGATGAAGGAGACATAGTACGTCCGACGTAGCGCTAGGATAACGTCCACACGCAAAGCGAACCTGCTTTTCTCCCGCATCCCTCATGATATTTCTTCGCATCCCCCAGTTTGGGAACATATGATGGAGGCGAAATAGTGCATTCCATATTTATGCCTAAAAGATAAAATTTTTAGGGTTGCTACTTGAAATATGTAAATCGTGAATATCTGATGGGATACGTCAAGTCTAGGAGAGATTTCTTTAATGAATGTCCATAAATGAATATGTTCCTCCATTTTGAAATATTCTGTATTTTATCTACAACCCAAGCTTGCAACGTTGTGTTGATACAAATTTGAGTATACCTTGTTCACTCTTGACTGGCAGCTGAAGGTCATTTTCCGCCACCCCCGCTCCTCACCTCACCATTCCTTCTCTTCATACCTCACCAGCTGTACGCTGTGTCCAGGAAGCGTATTGGTAAATTTCTCCTTCGCATGTAGGGGTAAGGGCAACGGAGTGGGGATAAATCAGACTAACCTTGAGCCGCCTGTATTAATTAAACGGATCTACAGTGAAAAATATATTTTCGCATGTTTCAGGGAAGGGCGCTGGCAGCCTGGTGGGCGGCTACATGATGAAGGGCATCGGCACCAGGCCCACCTACCAGGTGTTCTCAGCCATGTGCGCCGTCGTCGGCAGCGCTTACTTCCTCTTCAACAAGTTCTACCTGCGACGCCGCCCACAGGTGGAGGGCAACGACATCATCAAGGTCAAGACAAAGTTCCTGGATGGTGGCGAAAAGGGACTCAAGTCTAAGAAAGCCAACGTCATCGGCATCGAGACGATGCCGATCAACAAAGACGACAACAAGAACTACGCGACGGGTGACATGACTCAGCCCAGGATAATGGTGCTCGCTCAGTTGAACACCACAGCTCCGGCTGCCTCGGAGTGCAACGTGAACTTCGCTTACGAAGCCACCGAGAAGGAGAACGAAAAGACTGGCGAAAAAGAGGTGGTCTCCAACGACGGGAAGGAGTCTGACAGCAACGGAACTGGTACTGGTGACACTGGCGCCAAGAACGCAGAAGTACCGGACGAAGCTGACAGCGACGCCAAGAACAAAAGTGTTGAAGCTGTTGACGAAGAAGGGCAAGATAAGGTGGAACGGGTGTCAGAAAAATCAGCTTACGACAATCCTGCATTGGATCTGGAAGACGAGGGGCATGCGGAGAAGGATGACAGTGAGCATGCGGGAAAAGGAGATTGTAAGGACGGGCAGGAAAGTAAGGACTCGACTACGTCTTCAGAGAGCAAAGCATGACATTGCGAAGTCCTTTTTTAAAATGTGATATACTGTGTTGTAAATAGATCGCTTGTGTAAAAAAATGTTCGACAATAAAATTATTTTATTTACGTTATATGACTATTATGGATCAGTTAAGTAGGTACAATGAAATTACTCATTTTTTAATGTTGTACTATTCTCTTTGTATAAAACTACACCCGTACGCGGTTATCCTGTCCTCTATCGTAACTTTCTTCTGTAGATTTGGGGTTGTTCCCCTTTTGTCTTTCCTAGTGTGTTCATGTGGGCTAATGTGTCTGTTTTCAGAATAGAGTGGTGTTTGTGTTGTATGAAATGAAAGATGAAGAAGGGAGAGGGTGGAACCTGGTGTCGACCCATTCAGGGCTATTCTTCCGAAGAACATTCGGACGATTCGCAATCACGATTACCGTATGCTCTCCACTCCATACACATTGCGGAGAGGTTTGTGATATCACGCAGTACTTTGGCGCACAATCTGATGATTGTAAATTGTGCCCAGCTCTCTTGCCCTACCTGCCAAATCCTGATGATGAGAATTTCTTCCACTACCAAAGACGGAACCAGGTAACCTTGTGTCAGCGCTGAACTATCATGCTGCCACAACCAATTGAGGCAACAGGGTGGACTATTTTATTTTGAGGTAAAAATTTGAATGGGTTTTTAACTGCCTATTTATTCTGTAGATCAACCCGTATTTTATCCCTTCAGTTTGCTGACCATTATTATTAGCCGATACCTTTGAAATGTTTAAATTTTTGTACATAGAAATTAGGAATATGAAAGTCAAGATATGAAAACGAACGAAACTTTATTTTTTTTAAATTTTTTTTTTTTTTAACTGCTTAACGTTTCCTATAACAACTAGATCTTTGACTTTCATCTGCGCACAGAAAACATAAGCATCTTCTATCTTCCCTAGTAGGCTTGCGTCACAAACTTTGTAAGAGAGTTAACCGCAGATGTTATGGTAACCTTTTTTCCACCATAATTTCACAGGAGTAAGTAATTTTAGAATGTGCATCTGGAATTCACGTTTAATGAGGAAATTTTGAATAACATACAAATATGTAACCGGAGAAAAAGATAAAATTATAAATTTAAATTATTCTGTGAATATGAGTTCATTCCTATGAATCCAGCATGCAAGTAAAATGCAAATACAGGGTGTTACCAAAAGGTACTGCCAAACTTTCAGGAAACATTCCTCACACACAAACAAAGAAAATATGTTATGTGGACATGTGTCCGGAAACGCTTACTTTCCATGTTAGAGCTCATTTTAGTTTCGTTAGTATGTACTATACTTCCTCGATTCACCGCCAGTTGGCCCAATTGCAGGAAGGTAATGTTGACGTCGGTGCTTGTGTTGACCCCGGTACCAAATGTAGAGACTCTTCGTGCTCGTATTGTGGACGGCTGTGATACAATACGCCATTCTCCAGGGCTGCATCAGCGCATCAGGGATTCCATGCGACGGAGGGTGGATGCATGTATCCTCGCTAACGGAGGACATTTTGAACATTTCCTGTAACAAAGTGTTTGAAGTCACGCTGGTATGTTCTGTTACTGTGCGTTTCCATTCCATGTTTAATGTGATTTGAAGAGAAGTAATAAAATGAGCTCTAACATGGAAAGTAAGCGTTTCCGGACACATGTTCACGTAACATAATTTCTTTGTTTGTGTGTGAGGAATGTTTCCTGAAAGTTTGGCCGTACCTTTTTGTAACACCCTGTATACAGTGCTGAAAGAATTCACCAGATGCTGTTAACGTAGCCGAAGGCGCCAAATATTTTTTGACTAACTATGAGAGAATGTTGTGGTCCGGTATGCTATTCATGTAGCAATGCTTCCGTATTCGAAAACGTATCACACACAGTGCCTCCTTCAATCTTGGTGTGAGGTCGTAAAAACATTGATAACGGCTCTACGAATAGTGTGGATGCTGTAGTACATCACACGAAATGATCCTGCACCCAGGCGTGTAGGCTCTCGCGTTATTTTGAAGGAGGATTGTATCTTTCATACATTCGCAGCATTTCTCTCTAATAGGGGTCTTCAATACATGTTCTAAACATTTCTTGTATGACGCGTATTATTGTAAAAACACAGTTTCCACGACTTTTGATGTAACACCTGTGCTATACTACTAACGCCAGAATACCGTTTACTAATATTCTCCACTATAATTGTGATTATTTTCCCACATTTTATTCTTAATAAAATAGAACAGACTTCTCACACACTGATACCAGCAATTCTCTACTTGCTGTGTACACTAGAAGAAAAGTAAATCAATTACCCTATGTCAGACTTCCCAACGTTCGAGCATACAGTATGTTCCGACAAACATCCGTATCTTTTGTAAGCCACAAATTTCTGATTTTATTAAAAGGACAAAAAAGGAAACAAAATTTTTAACGCTCCAGCAGTAAGGAATACCTAACAAGTGATCCACTTGGACACACATTTCATAGGACGTTATCATAATTATGACTCACATATTAATTATTTCAGCCACGGTGTGATGAAATTTTCAACTCGTTGAACAAAGATCTTTTTTCTTTCGCAGAAAATAAATATCTGTCTGATTAAACGTCGATGAAATCAAAAGTTTTAGGCTTTGATCATAAATGTCGATGCCATCGGCAAACGGAGAAGCATATTTGGTGATATTTATTCTCTGCAAACAAGTAAAATTTTATGCTCACGTTTTTAAAAATTAATAAAACAATACAGATGCAATCCATTACACGATTAAAACTTGAAAGCTTCTAATTGAAATGATTTCGAAGTAAAACATCTGAAACTGCATTTATACTTTGGAAAAAAAACTGATCATATTTTCAGCAAGGAAAAATCTTCGATTTCCTATTTCACCGGCTTTAAAAATAGATATCGTCAATTCGTTGGTTTTTATAATCGGAAACTTGCGATGAATGAGCAAGGAGCAGAAGAGGGAGAGTCAAAAAGCAGGTACGTCTGAATTTTATATTCACGTTGCTTCCATAATTTCTAGGTTGCAGATATGGCAGTTCAAAAGCGCAACGCTTTGATACTAACAAGAAAAGGAATACTTTCTGCATAGTTCATAAACGCTGTGTGTGTTTCATGTGAATTTTTCTTTTATATTTGTTTCCTTCGTATTAGAGTGGACGCACGATAATATATTTGTGTTTATACAGTAAATAGGAATTTTGTCCAAGTCTTTCTCCTAAACAAATGAAAATTATTAAAGAGTTGAAGCACACTTTGCTAGATTGTAGACTGTTGCATCTAGCCATTGTACGTACGAAGGCAGACTGAAAAGAAATAAAAGAAATGTACACGTGCTTGTAGAACACGAATAAAAACAATAGTAAGATATAGCGAAAATCAAATTAAAATACAATTCTTAAGCTTCAAAATCATATATTTACTTTTCAGCATAGTCACCGTTAAGGCTAACACATTTCTCCCAATGTATAACAAGTTTTTTATTCCGTCACTACAAAATTCTTCCAATTTTTCTCGAATTCTGGATCTGACAGCTGCCTTCACCTCATCATCCGAGGTGTTATGATTACTTTTGAGGTCTCCTTGGAGTAGGGAGGAAAAAAAAAATCTCAAGGCGCAAGTTCGGAGGAGTAAAGGCGCGTTCCGACGATCCCTTGTAACGAAGGCGAGGCGGGACGGGACGGGACGAATACTCAACCACACGCCTCTGCTAGACGGAGACGAGACGCAGCTACCCACTCTGAGCCGGTAAACATCACAGGCGTGTGTAGCGGTGCGCTGTTGCCATCGGTTTGCAGCAGCGGTCGCACCCCTTCTGTTGCTGTAAGGTGCTCTGTGCCAAACGACACTAGGCAACGTGTGGAGGTGGCGGCGAGGTAAGCTAGGACTAACCTGCGGCCCGCGGTCCTCCCTACACTTTGGCTAATTAGGTCCCGTCCCGTCTCACCTTCGTTACAAGGGATCGTGGGAACGCTCCTTAAAGGGGATGCGGAACCGGTTCAAACTTAAGTGGTTACAGAGCCTAGGAGCGAGTTGTGTGGAAGAGTGTTGTCATGTTGCAAGAGTATTGGCGCCAGGCTTTAACACGAAAAATTCGAAACCGGAGGTGTTTTAAAATCTGTATGTACTGAGAATAATTTATAGTTGCCCCTTGTTCCAGAACATTGTCACATAAACTCTGTGAGCATCCCAAAACTCAGTCAAAAGAATTTTTTTGCAGATGCTTTAACTTTTTCACTTGAGGAGAAGATGGATGTCGTTATTCAGCGCTCTGTCTTTTCTCTTCCGGGTCGTAATCATGGTCCCACCACCAAATTATAAAAGAAAATCGTCTTCTTAATCACGGTAGCGCTGCGAAGGTTGCTCGCAGCATTCCAATTGATGCTGTTAGTTATCGTCTGCAAGACGGCGTAGTAGCCTCCGTGCACAGTTTTTTAAAATATCCCAATTGTTCAATAATGAAACCGACACGTATCCTCGATATTCCAGTATAATTTGCGATTCGCTTTTGAGTGATTCGCCGGTCATTTTGAATCAAATCGTTGACGAGTTTACGATGTTTATCGTCTGCATCGGTGAACGCACATCCGCTGCATTTTTTAACCAACAACTAGCGGAGATCCCGACGTTGCCAGGTATAGTTGGCGTAGATTTACCCGTATCCTATTTTTATTCCCGCCAACTTTTTTGGGAATTAAAGCAAACCTAGATTCACCCACCCCCTACCAGCAAACGGATGGGTTGAAGTTTATTTGTACGTACTCTATTTTCATTCGTCCGAAAACAGTCATAAGCTTCGTTAACTTGGTTAAGAAATTGTATTACTACATTACTGAACAACGCTATATTATGTTAGAAACTCACATTTGATTCAATTGCGAAGTGAATGGATATACTTTTTGCTCGAAACGGCAGATACTTTAACTCCGTAGATTCAGCCTTCTATATAAATATCAAAAGTGAATCCGGAAATATTACCGTAAACAAAAGACTAATGCTGAAGGCCAGAGATATTATCCATAGATCGTGCTTAAATAAAATCTTTGTGGTTTTTACGGCTATCTATGGCGTTAAAAAATTGATATCCCAAATTAAAGGAAAGAACAAGTTTTGTTTAGTGTGCAAAATAGTTTTTATTGTAATGCTTATTGCTTTCATTAAAGGCTATGTTCAGTGACATTGTGTTGTGTGTTTAGCAGTGGCGTAGCTAGGTCAACAAGGGCCCCGGTGCAAAAAAAATTATTTTGGGCCCTCAGGCCAGACGGGCGACCTTTTTTTTGCTTTGTGTGCTGGTAGGATGCTGAGGATGGGGGCCCTTGAATTGTTCTTTCGGGGCGCCTGAGCAGTGGTTGGGGCCCCCCTGAGCAGCGAGGGCCCTTAGTGAGGGGCTCCTGTGTTCTCAGGGGCCCTTAGACGACAGTAGAGCTAAAAAAAAAAAAGGTCGCCAGTTTGCCGTGAAGGCTCGTGGGCCCTCTAAACTTCCCTTGAGGGCCCCTAGAGGTGCGCTTATGGGCCCCTTGAGGTATGCTTGGGGGCCCCCTGAACGTGAGGGCCCCGGTGCACTGCACCGCCTAGCCCCATAGTAGCTACGCTCCTGGTGTTTAGTGCGACGTATGCAACATCTAATCCTTCCATCTTTGGGATTTGTCATCATACGTTCAGAATATCTTTTAATGTTCCTGCGTTATTTAACGTTGAAACATAAGATATGCCAAACAACCGAATTGAGATTCTAAGCTTTAAAACGGTGAAACCTCCATCGAAATCTGCTCCGTAGTTTCGGAGTTTTTATACGACTAATATATCCGGTTTTCGATTTATAGATATAGATAATGACTTTTCCAGGCTCGCAATCACGAAATATTACTGCTCATCGATTTATAGTAGGCCTATCAACAGCATTGTCACCACAAACAGCCTAATCTCGGTAGGGGTAACTTTTTCCATAGCAGCACACTGCTTAACTAGCGTTGACATAGCACTAGAACACGGCTCCATACCTTCCCCTCTCAAAGTAAGATGGATGAATTCAACGATTTCGAACCCACGCATGCGTATTGAGGGGGAGTGTTACTTTCGTATGCCACAGGGCTCGCTTCTGAAGGTCATTACGTTCGCGCTCTACAAGCTTATGAGAATTTCTTCTCACTCTGTCTTCGTAATTTGTGTTTACAAATTTTATATCGGATAACATCATGGACAAAATTATATTATAACCGTTTGTACAATCAATTTTCGTTTATAACTATCTTCTAAGTCCGTCAAAAATACTGGTTGAGTGCAAATTTCTGGCTCATGTCTTAAATTATTTTTAAAAACACATTTCCTCTGCTGCAAGCGTTTTGCACATGCACACTGAACGCGTAACGATAGCAAATTTCTCGCTATCTCACTGAAAAAACTTCAAAAAAAAAGTTTACGAATTTAATCTAACAGTAAGTAGTCTGATAATTTTAAACGATAGGTTTCCATTGATTTGTAATTTACTGAGCATTCCAGAGTGTACCTGTATACTATAAAAACTTATCAGCAAACGTTAGCTTTTATTTGCGATAAATTAGTAGACATGATGATGTTCCGTGTGAATAATTTAGAAAAAAATTGAAAGTTTCTTGTAATAAAAAATTAATTCAGACTTAACTGAAGACCAAGGTGGAACGGAATATTTACTTTTCCACTTATTGGAAGAGACTCAACTGGAAGACGCTCAACTGAAAGAAGGATAGTGGATATTTGTCTAGAACGAATCTCCAATCAACAATTTCACATGTATCTAAATCTTTGACTGCTTATATATAAGCATATATTAACGAGTTATACTGTTCACGACTACACATTTGTATAGATGTTACACATAAAAAAAGATACTAAAAATTTCAAAAAAAGAAGCTACAAAATATTAAATACTTTTATGCATAGTGACAACCATCACTAGTGTTGCAAATAGAAAAAAAATTGTTTTTTTTTTTAGCTTTGTGTTTTTTTTCAATTTTTTTTTCAGAAAACAATATATTTGATAAATTATAGTTTTATTTAAGGAACTTCAATTTTACAAGTGTGTTTTAAATCTTACTGAATCATATAATATCTTACATAATGATTCATAAATGATTCATACAGTAGGTAACATAATTTTAATCATCCTCTATGTTAGTACCACATTCACTAGTATCAGCACTACCAATACTAGTTCGGTCTGTGTCGGAATTTTCTGTCTCTTCTTCTGTCTCCTCTAGATCCATAACTTCAGAAATAGTTAGTTAAATTTTCTTTTACTGGTTGTCCTTGTGTTGTACGCGAAAGATTTTGAGATTGCAATTTTAAATTGTGAGCAAAGTACACACTGTGTATAAAGATTGCGCCTATATTTCTGTATTACGGTCTTGTAAGTTTGAATTTAAATCTATTATCGTACAAAATAGGAGCTTTACTTCTTTTCAATCGTTGGTTTACACCAACGGTTGCAAGGAAACGATTCATAATTACTGACAATTTAATTTGTCAGTACCACTATTCTCTGAGAGTTTAACAAGTATACGAATATAAGGAAAGCACAATAAGTAATAAAAAGAGACAAAAAACCGTAGATAAATTTTAAATTCCTATTTTTTTTAAAAAAGATCCATAGGTCTATAGATAAATCTGTATGGCTGGCAGCACTATTTCAAATAGCGAGTATCAATCCAAACAACGGGGAACGGGGATTCCTTCTCGTGCAACCTAG
>JARYHS010013631.1:80364963-80437388 GCA_031002005.1 Vandiemenella viatica
AGAAATATATTTTGAATATTCCGCAAGTAGTTTTCTAAGACCATAAAGACGATGGTGAAAAATTTAACAGTGTTTTCAGCAGAGCTCAAAGGCGAGGTAATTACGATTGAATCTTCTCCAAGTTCCACGTGTAAGTAGTGGGATTTTCGTAGGCTTTTACTGGTTCGTACAAATTCATGGACCGGTACAATTTGTGTTACTTTATCTAGCCACTGCAGGAAGGCGCTCTAGAAAGTATGGCAATTCACTAAGGACTGAATGACCTTACATTCAAACCCTGGAAGAGTCGAGGATATTTCTATAGAACCTAATATCCGGAACGGTCCCCATAATATCCACATTGCTGTAAAACGTACGCCGTGGTCGAAAGACGAAAATGCCCTAGGTCCACCACTTCCAACCATAGTCATAAGCTCTCCTTAGTGGGCTTGAATCAATAATAAAATAACTCCATTCGTCTTCAAACCACAGATTGGTATGGCAGGAGAATAACGGCCTATTACTGTTGCTGATACCCGAAGAAGTATGTCTTGTCTCTGCTACCTGAAGCACTTGGTCAAGGTCATGCGACCACCGTAGTGCACAGTAGGATACCCGAGGCTAATACCACACACAAACACCAGTGATCTGAGTTAGATATTTGTGCCTGCAGAGTGAAATATAGGGGCCCACACATATACACATTTTACAGATTTAACTAAATTTCTCCCTGTTTCATAACCTGATCTAGCAACACATTTTTTTATCTCTTGTGAAGTATTCTCTTCATACTGTAACTGCTTGTAGTCCAAGATTGGAATCTACGGAAGATGCAATTTCAGAGCCGTGCCTGCAATACAAGAATATATATTAGTTTATTCAATAAAACGTTTACTTTCTTCCAGTATCTGACAGATGTCTAAGAAGCCGATTCAAAGATATTATAATGAAATCACACCATATTTTCAGATTTGTTGTGAAGGATGAATTCAGTGTATGGTCCAATGTAATATGGTGAAAATTATTTTATGTTAGGAAAGATACAAAAACTTATGTGGGTTCTCTTTACGGTACCCGTCTCGACAAGAGGGCGTTGGTAGACAATAACTGCTAACCTTAGCACTCTGCTAGCTCACGACTTGAATATACTGCAGAATTTGTTGTCAGAGAAAGGCGTTTGAGCGCTGGAAGAACTTTCAGGTGAGGTCGCTTTCTGCGTACGAGCCGTGACGGCAATCACAGTCTGTTCGGTGGAGTCTGACGGCTTCTTCCGGCAAGTCAGTTCACCTACTGACATACTTCGGCGCCAGGCGGTCTGCCGGCAGAGCTTTCCGGATGACCTCCAGGAATTCCCAGGTACTGTAGACAGCTTCTCAGTACCAGAAAAGACAGACTAGGACAGGAGCACACCATTGCAGTATCTCCCCTTGTGGTTCTTCCTGGCTTATTAGAGTAATTCCTTTTTTTTTAAATTACGTTTTATGATTTCTCAAGTTCAAGTTAGTTAAAGCTGAGAGTGGATTGTGAGCAAGGTAATTGAAACAAATATCGCCGTAAGGCTCGGGCCTTGCATTGAGGAGGACGCGGGTTTGAATCCTCATCCGGCAGTCGAGATTTCGGTTTTCCATGGTTCCCGAATCACAGTCGTTTCCTGCCTCCAATGATCTCGGCGAGGCGGAAAAGCACAAACAAAGAAAGAAGAAAGGAAGGCCTTAACTTAAACCATCCAATGCAGTATTGCAGGTCATTTTTCTGCAGTTTCTTCAATTACTAAATTTTTAATAAATAACCGCCAATTTAATTGTATTTTATGCCATATTGTTGTACCTCCTTTCATCAGTGAGGATTCCGTATTGAAAAGTACTCTGAATTTTACAATTTGGCTATACTGCTTTCTCGTAATTAAAACATTCCATAGTTAACTGATTGTTTTTATACTTTCAATTTATATTGCTGTTAGTAGATATTGAAACTGCACATTTTTGCCTTTCTTACAAAGGAGGTCCGTTTTGGAGACATCTGTCAAATTAATCTAAGCCTGTTTAGTAAAGTGTGCTTTCTCGTTATTGTTGAAGTCAAAAACTCAAGTTTTGTTGTTACCTCGAAAAATCACCGATTTTGACCAGTTCTGGCTGTCTGAGAAAGGATGCTTGAAGGAATGAAGTTGACAGCAAACGAACTAGCCAGTAGCAAGAACGTAAATGAGTAAACAATGATTGTGTTATCGCTATCGTAATTATCATCTCATTAATCTTCAAATTGCTGCGATATCCAAGCCAGGATCTAAAAATTTCCAGAATTTCTCTTCCTTACTTCATCTGGATCATACAATCGTAGCATGTATACTGTTGGTTTCTACGATGATAATGCGATGCTGATTATTATAAGCAGTTTTGATTAAATTAGTTAACTAAATGGGTATGGAATAGTTGGCCAGGAGATTCTCTGAAGCTTCGGCCACCGATTGACAGAGTTTTCGATTCACAGCCCATGCGTCTCTCATCGTGACTACCCTGAACTAAGCCTGTAATCCTACCGAGTACAGGGGACGTACAGTTTAACGTGAAATCAGAACCACGGAAGCGTTCTGGCGCACTTCGCATACAGAAAGCAAACGTTGCCAGAGGGGAAGTAAAGGATAAGAGACACTGAGAATTCCAGCCGAGACCGGGATCCGAACCCGGGACCTTCCGATTTTCAGTCAGATGCCTTAATCACAGAGCCACCGAACCACTCAGCTGTTACGATGAAACATTTATATAAATTCAAAGATTTTTGTGGCAATCAAATTTCATTGAGTTTTCGTCAGTAGTATTTTGTGGGTAAAGAATCATCTTAACTTCAGTTGAGAAATAGAAAATAGTTTTAGCGATACAAAGGTGGTTAGTCTTATAAATTAGAGATCATAGTACCATACGTGATGCTTTGATCCGATTTTAATAATGTTTCACATTTTTAACTTTAAATCCACTTATTCGGATATTGTGGTGATGGTTTTGCACTGCAATTTTTTTATTGATTTTGCGAGCAATGAATACTAATTTAGCGTTGATGTCTGTGAGTTTCTGTTGTAACTTATTTTGTGGATAGTTCAAAGTCGGATTGAAAAGATGTAGGTGCATAGTTTTAGTGATAATTCTTTATTATAATGTTATTACGTTTTCACAATGTTGCAAGAAACTTACACTTGACTGTTGGGGATGAAGTTCATCAAACGTTCATTAAATTTCAATCTTTCCTAGCTTGCCTTACCATCGCCATCTATAATTGAGGCTGAAAGTTTTTGGGGCACTATCGTAGGCATAGTTTACTTAATAATAGTTTAATGGAGGTAAAAGCATTAGATTTGGCGTTTAAAGGAATCCATAAGTCTTTGATGGGTACGGAAGCAATTTAAGCAAATAAGATTCTACTACAACATCGTAGTACTTATGTTACATTCTTGTTTTCTATTAGTTGAAACTCGAAGACCTTTAGTTAAGTTCCTCGACGTCGGTATCATAAGCTATGTCACTAAATCGATATGACTAAAGTCACATCATGGTTGTGGTACAGATCATTAAGAGTTCTGGAGGAGTTTGCTGCGGAATTGTGAGAGTTGCCTATTCTGCCGTGCGATATACATGCCGTGCGGCGATATCGTAAGTACTCCCATAAGAGGCGGTTAGAAGTAGAGCGTCAGCTTTCTACATCAGCTCTAACAACCTGTTGTCTGGTCCACCAGCGGCCTCTGAAGAACATGCCTTACTCCGCGATCGTGATTTACAGGCAACACTATTGTCGAGGACAGATTCTCTGATCATTTAGCAAGTAGGCAATGATATGCGTATATAATCTGTAATTCTGGACAATTTGTGGTAAATTTCTTTTGTTACATTTTTCGAAGTGTAACTTTATGATAAACAGATCTATGGATGGTTACAATTTTACTGTTAAATTTATCTTGAAATGTTTATGTTATAAATACTTAGCAAATTTTCCATTTCTGTGATATAATCCTGTTACGCAAGTAGTATGACGCATATATATATATATATTAGCTGTGCCCGCGATTTCGTCACGCGGGAGTTCAGATTTTCGCTGTTAATTCGCAAATATAAAACAGTTAAAAAAAATATTGGGTGTGTAGGTAAACGCAGAAGAACAGTCCATTTTTTTTGCTTATGGTTTTACATCTCGTCGACGTCAAGGTCATTAGAACCGGGAAAGGAATGGTCGTAAGGAACGGGAATGAATTCGGTCATGGCCTATTAAAGAAACCATCCGGTAATTTTCCTGAAGTGATTTAGGGATACTATGGAAAACTGAAATCTGGAAGAGGATTCTTGGATCTCCTCCACTCATTCTGAATTTAAAATATACTGTACAGAATGCTTTAATAACGTTTAAGCCCACATTTATTGCTGCCTCTCCTTGAAACAACCACTCATTGGGAAAGTTTATGTTTGTTGATTACCCACAGACACAGTTCAGTTTGATGCTGCCCGGCGTGTCTACGAACAGACTGATTTATTTGTGTGTATCTAAACTGTGATATAACTAACTTAGTCCACAAACCGAAGGTAGCATATCAAGCCATTGTGTCAGAGGAAGGACGGCCATTTCCTTTCCTCTGGTACCTACAGTTTAATGAGAAATCCTAACCAAAGAAAAACCTGGCATAGCTCATTTGATCAAACATTTAAAAATTCCCGAGTTCGCCAGGATTTGAAGCCGGGATCGCAGCAGTGATATTTTGGACGAGCAAGCGTCTTAACCACTAAGCTACCAGACGTCTCAACTGTGAATTAAGCTGTTTAATAAATTCTAACACATCACAAATGGTAGGTATTTTGACTGTCATCCTCTTCCATCTACACTGACAAATCGCTAAACTATTGAGGCCATATTCAAACTATATGTTATTTTGGAGGGAGTAAGGTTTTAGTTGTTTCATTCCTTGCAAAAAATAAAAGCCCAGGACATGACAAAATAAAAAACATACATTTGAAAAACCTGCCGAAAAAGGGATTAGTACTTTTGGCTAGAATCTTTAACAGCTGTCTCCTAAATTGTTATTATCCCACAGCATGGAAGGTAGCAAAAATTAAAGCCATTCCAAAACGTGGAAAAGACCACCGCCAAGCTGTAAACTACCGCCCAATTAGTCTTCTTTCGTCAACATCAAAGATACTAGAAAGAATACTGCTGAAGAGGATTAACACCAGCCTCGAAGAAGAAAAGACGATAAGACCAGAACAATTCGGATTTCAAAGCCACGTAACTGCAACAACTCAACTCCTACGTATTACAGAAGATATAACAAAAAATTTTAACTTTAGCAAATCTACAGCAGCAGTATTTTTAGACATAGAAAAAGCTTACGACAAGGTTTGGCACGCTAAACTTATACAGGAATTACGGACTCAAACGGCTATTAAACACTGCTACATTAAATTCATCGGTAGTTACTTAGCCGACAGAAAATTCTACGTAGAAGTTGACGGACAGAGGTCTTCAATTCTTCCGATTCCAGCTGGAATTCCGCAAGGATCGGTTATTGCACCGCCACTTTTCAAAATTTATACAAACAAAATCCCGACCCCGCCTTACGTGAATCTGACACAGTTTGCCGATGACACTACAGAGTACACATCAGGAAGAAGACATGATCTTAACGTTACTCACCTACAACAAGGACTAGATGAAATCAGTAAATGGTGCAGAAACTATAAAATCAAAATCAATCCTGGAAAATGTGCGGGAATCTATTTCACAAAAAAAGGCCAGAAATTAACAAGAATTTAAAAATTTTGAACCAAAATATCCCCTGGGTTAAAGAACATCGGTACCTGGGTATATTACTGGATAACAAATTACTTTTTAGACAACATATCACGGATAGGAAAACAAAAGGACTAGCAATTATTTCCAACCTTTCACCAGTATTACGAAGCAGCAACCTACAGTTTAATACAAAAATAAGAATATACAAATCGGTTATTCTCCCATTTTTAATGTACGGATGCCAGCTATGGGGCCTGGCAAGCCAAACCAATCTACAACAAATCCAGGTACTCCAGAACAGATGTCTAAGGATGATCCTAAACGCACCCAGATAAACACCAATAGAAACTTTACATAACGAGACACATATTCCCTTAATCAATACCGAAATATTTAATCTAACAGAAAAATTCCACAAGAAATTGAACGACGCCAGAGACGAAAGAACTGAGTCGGTTGGAACGGTAATGCCGAGACGTTGGCATAAGTATAAAGTTCCCCTCAGTATTCTATACCAGCCATCATAGAGCAGCACAGAACATGAACTCCGCAGGGGTTTTTTCACCATTAAGACTTTCCTAGATGGTCATAGCCCTGGTTTTTCCCCTGAAAGTGAAATAAAAAGTGTCCCAAAAAATAAACACCCTATCCTAACACCTAGAAGTTATACTACCGAAGGTAGTGGGACTTCAATCACAGCCGCCAAAAAAACAAAAAAAAAAAAACTTCAGTATTTAATATTGACTGGAGGATATTTCTCGCAGTCTAAATGTCTACTTGACTCCGGCGCCAACTATCGGAATGAATTATATATACAGGTCTATACCAAAAGTAGTAGGACTGATTTAAAAAAAAAAAATTATTGAAGATATCTTTACAATTCCTTAATCCTCTTCGAAATAGCACCCTTAGGCAGCTACACGTCAAAAATTACGCTGCTGCCATTGGCCATACGCCATCTGGAAGTCAGTTTCGGGGACGCTGTTGAGAGCCCTCGTCGATGCTGCTTCAACGTCTTGGATTGAGTCAAACCGCTGTTCCTTCAGCTGCCTTTTCATCCGTGGGAATAAAAAAAAAAGTCAGTTGGAGCCAGATTGGGACTGTAGGCGGGGTGCAGCAACGTGGCAACGCTGAATCGGGCCAACAGTTGCCTTCTTCATCCTCCCGTCCAATGAAGGCTCGCATGAGCAAATCAAAGATCAAGACAATGCTGATCGTGTTTTTTTTACCGTCGCGGGGTGATTCATAAGGAGTTCGTTTCCCCTGGGGAAACTGTCAATTCGAACTTTTACGTTCAAGTGCCAGCCCGCCTGCGAGACCGAGTGAATCGCGTCGGACCAGTCATCTCCGCCAACTGGACTCTGCATCACTACAATGCGCCGTGCCAAGGCGCGCCGTCATGAGGCAACTGTTGGCCCGAATTGACATTGCCGCGTTGCTGCACCCCACCTACAGTCCTAATTTGGCTCCATCTGACTTTTCTTACTCACATGGATGAAAAATCAGCTGAAGGAACAGCGGTTTGACTCAATCCAGGACGTTGAAGCAGCATCGACGAGGGCTCTCAACAGCGTCCCCGAAACTGACTTCCAGAAGGCGTATGGCCAATAGCAGCAGCGTAATTTTTGACGTGTAGCTGCCTAAGGGTGCTATTTCGAAGAGGATTAAGGAATTGTAAAGATATCTTCAATAAATTTTTTTTTTTTTTTTTTTTTTTTTTTTTTTTTTTTAAATCAGTCCTACTACTTTTGGTATATACCATGTATACGAACCTCTCGCGTCATTTCAATAACATTTCTTGTGAATATGGCCTGTATTGAACCAGTGGTTTGTGCGTGATGATGCGGTTTACGCACGCCTGAAATTTTATATATAAGGAAGATAAAAGCATGTACTCTGACTGTATGGTCTACATACCAAAGTGTCAAATAAATATATTAAAAGATATTTAGGACAACTTAACACCAACAGAAATGAGAAGAAAATTGCTGTCAGAACCCGAAGCATGCGCATAATATTCAGAAATAGTTCAGAATTGTTCTTGGTAATATTTTATATTAATTAGCAGCACTTTGCTACTTTATTGTAATAAAGCAGAATTGACGTGTTTGAAGATTAACGTTGATAATTATTCTAACTCAGCGAATTTTGGCCACTATACATAACGTTCAATTAGTATAGAATTGGCACAGAAATTCGGGGTTTACTACACTTGGATCTTAGGAGATAGAATTATTTAGTTATTATGTGTTACATTAGACAAAACGCTCATTCAGGGAAATGAAAGCGTGAGTTGATATTTCTGTTTCCGAATTAAAATCTGGTCGCACGAAGATTACTGTATACCCTATGTTATCATGACCACTGACAGAATGCTAGTCTTTTACAAGTAAACTGACTTAGAACACCGAGTCTTACTAACGTCTGTTGTAGTTGCCGTCTCATATTTGCGGAATCTGTTTACAAATATAGCTCAACAAACAAATACACAAATATGATGGAGATATGTCTTTCACTTTAATGAATTTAAAGGCCCGGTTTGAAGGCCAAGGAACGTTTCCAACGTAGACAAGTATTTCTGACAAGGTATTCATCCTTCTGAATGGTTTGTGAATTAAAATCGAAATCAGAAACTTATATAATTGAATTTTTATGTCCTTGTGAGATGGTAATTTTAACAAAACGCATGCAAATGATGTGAGGTTTCAAGAACTCTCTCCTGGAACTTATTTATTTTGGACAATGTAAGCGTAGAAAAACAGCAATTAAATGAATTATTTTCCGTAGAATTACAAACTTAATTATTATTATTGGGGTTTAAGGGCGCGTCGACGACTGGGTCATTAGCGCCCAAAACTTAATTGTATTTAAAGACTGGGAAAGCGTATATTTCATTTTAAATAAGGTAGGAGTGATTTAACAAGTTGAAGTTCAGATTTTGCAGTCGGTCAGTTGCCCCTGCAGTTGCTGTATGAAGCTGTTTGGTGGTTGCGCTGCATGCTACAAGAGGACAGTCTACGGTGATGTGTTAGATTATTTGTTGTCTACTTTCACAGCCACATGAAGGATTCCCTATTATCGCACATTCGTGCATTCAGTGATAGAAATCGGGATTGACATTATTTTGACTGTTATTTTTGTTTCCTAAATCTCGTCAATTCCCGAACGACGGGTAACCATAACGTTCGTGTCACTGCTATGACGAAACGTTCCTTCAAGTTAAGTACATTGATCGTACTAAGGATTGTGTCATTTTCGCTTGTGTACTTGCTCCTATCATTGAAGCAAAGTAAACGCGTATGATATTACTGGACAAGAAAGCTTGAAGGATTATCTGGTCTCTTAAGTGTTAGAGATATTTGTTTGGCTGCGCAATTCGTATCCGTTGTTTCCACATAACCGCACCGCAAATACTAGCGAATAAAATGAACATTGAGTTTTGCTGCAATCTGAACCGCGGAATAATTCCATAGCAATTCTCACACACAGATACAGGTTTTGTCAGAAGTGAGAGACAAGAGATTTAGATTTCTCAACAGTCGGGGATACATCCTAACCACGTCTGAGCGATCCATCTTCTACGACTGCTTGCTTGGTGTACTCAATTTCAGTTTACTCCACATGCTTCACTATTATAGTTTTATTTTTACAGAGTTAGTTTATAGGTTTAAATAAAACTTCCAATACCATGTTTAACTCCTGATATTATATGGATGCATGTGAAGTCAGTATTTTTTGTGTGTGTAAGTGTTAAGGACAGAGAAAGAAATACTTCATTATTCACTATAACAGAAGTTACAACGGCTTTGGGAAAGACACATCACACCTCAACAAAAGACTAGAAATTTTTGCGCAAGGTCTTTCATCAGTCGGTAACAGTTACAAACTTGCCGGTTCACTGAAATTAGTACTCCAAGCTTTCCCTATTTTCTCATCGTTAGTAGTGCCCTCTGTCAGGTTTATTGCGTGCTTAGTGCCAGTAAAGTTATTTACCAAAGACGAGGGTTCGAATCACATCAAGATTTGCACTTGGACTTAAAAAGAAGTTATTTTTGGATGACGTACGGTTTTGTTAGTTCTTGAGGATTGGTCGTCATTGCTTCCACGACATCTTTGGAGCCCACTGAAATCCCATCTTATGTACTCGGTCAAGTAACTAAATAAATAAACTCCATACTGGACGAACGTCAGAAGATGACAGTGCAGTCCAGGTGGCGCTGTTGGTGGAGTAAAGTTTGCTTTTTCCGTGCGTCACAGTTCGAGTACTTCCCACAGCAGACTTTCTCCGGCTGCAAAATTGACGTTACCTCTAACCACACTCCTCTAAACTTTTACCCACGTAGCAACCATCGAGACTTCGCTGTTTGTCGAATAATGGCACATCTGTGATTGAATCTGAGTAACGTTGTCAACTACGTATAAATGAGTCCAAATGTAATTTTATACTGCGTGGGAAATGGAAGCCGTAATAAACATTGCTAACAGCAGAGTGTGTCGTTTCCCGAAAGTCGGCGTTGTCATGACTCGTTCGCTAATTGTAAATCGTAAGTAGCAGCGATTTCAGTCAGCAGGGCAATTGAAATTTTTTTTTTCGGGGACTACAATACGGTGCATATGTATTGAAAAATATAGTACTACCAATGACTAAAGTAGTGAGTGGAGTCCATTACTTGCAGTTCGGCCCTCAGTTAACCAATTCCTATCATAATGGTGTGAGACAAAAAGTTACATAAAAACACAAGAACGGGAGAGGATTGCGAACGGTTACAAAGGAATCTCTACTGGATATTTACTTGTTAAGGTCAACATGGGATGAAGACAACTGCTGAAAAGATTCACTTTATTTGGTTCACCAGAAGGAAAATAAAGGTTTTACGTCATCACGCGGTGGAAGGGGTTGAAGGATAAAGTATAAATCTATTGGAAAATCATTTGATGTTAGTCTGGGCTCATTGAGGTGGTGGTTGGATGAGATTACAAAAGACTGCATCTATTGGAGAGGGTGATCAGAAGCTCTAACATATTCTTGCTGGAGTATGGTGGAGTAGTATGGGACATACATTATTTGTATCTATTACAGAAACTGAAGGGCGTTCAAAGCCGAGCGACTAGATTTGTTTACTGAAACAACAACGGAAAATAATCAGTTACTGTTATGGTAAAGGAGCTGCGGGGGAAATCATCGGAACACAGGAGGCGCGTGACCAGGGCATTGGGTATGTAATGGACTCACAATGGCGATGAGACCCGGTTTCGCATTGGTCGAAAACAGAGGAACATTGTGTGGAAGGAGACAGTTGATCATAATCATAACCAAACACCTATTCTCAGGCATAAAGGAGTGGAAAAGATTTCATCTGAAGGTAAGAGAGTCAGGCACTGGAATAAATTATAGAAAGAGGTGCTAGGGCCAAGAGTGGTGGGTGAGCGCATTCGGGAGGACAGGGGCTCGAATCTAGGTCGGGCCATCCAGATTTAGGTTTTCCGTTGTTTACCCAAATCATACAAGGCGAATGCTGGGATGGTTTCTTCGAAATACCATGGCTCAATTCCTTCCCATTCCTTGCCCCCAGGCCTTTCTCTCCTCTATTAACATCGATTTGGATGCTATTTTCGATTGGTGCCGTAAATGGCAGCTTACACTTAATTGCAAAAAGTGCAAGGCAATGCGGATAAGTAACAAGAAGAATCAGGTTGTTCACGAGTACAAAATAAATATTCACCTGTTGACACGGTTGATTCCGTGAAGTATCTGGGGGTGATAGTACAAAGCAACATGAAATGGGACATGCACATAACTTCCGTCGTAGGCAAGGCTAATTCTAAATTACCATTCATAGGTCGTATTTTGAGGAATTGTAATGCTCAAACAAAGGAGATAGCGTATAAAACACTAGTGCGTCCGCATCTGGATTACTGTTGTGGGGTTTGGGATCCGTATCGCAAGGTTCTGATTGACTCAGTTGAGAGGGTGCAGAGGAGAGCCGCTAGATTCGTGACTTGTTGTTACAGCCCTTATGAAAGCGTCACAGAATTGATACATAGATTGGGCTGGGATAGTTTGGAGGACAGACGACGTAGCTTGCGTTCGAATTTATTGGAGAATATGCGAAAAAATTTAAATTTCGAGTGCAATGGAATACTTCTTCCGCCAACCTATTTAGGTCGCAATGACCGGAGGGATAAGATTAGAGAAATAAGATGCCGTACTGATACTTATATGTATTCCTTCATTCCTCGCACTATTCGGGATTGGAATGGGCGGGGTTAGGATTGGTGCTTAGCACCCTCTGCCACCCACAATGTTTGTGATTTGCAGAGTATGGATGTAGATGTAGATGTAGAGGTAGACATCAACGAGGCGTTAAAACCAGAAGAAGGTAAAAGAATCGCTGGATAAATTAAATAAAATAATTTTAAAAATCAGATCAAAAATTCGATTATTGCTAAACAAGATGCGTAGGAAAATTAAACTGTAATAATGAAGTTGTAGTAAGTAAGTGTTCTAATATAAAAATTAGCTTCCTTAAATTTCAGTCTCTATGCACCCGAAGGACTCCCGTTGGAATGCTAGTCTCGCCCGGAATTTTTACGGGCGTTTAAACTGACCTTCACCTCTGGCGAAAACACTTCGCCCATGTGCAGTATGCTATTAAAGCTTAGTGATTCGGATTCCACGTTAAATTGCAGTTCTATCAACGCAGGCGGAATGCGTGCCACTTTTGGTCTGTCTCATCAGTTCGTTAATATCACACAGATTTACCAATTCAAACGTAACTATTTGCCATGCCAGATCTTATCTTCTAGCAGCATGATATTATAGCAATAAAATACTCTCCACAATGGTTTGTAATTTCTTAATCTTTATCGAAAAGGTCAAATGTCCGATTGAATTCACCATCGAATATACAGTCAGAAAATACATGTGATAAGTGCTAGCCGATTTTTCCATCTGGGTGAAGGTGATTTTTCAGAACGGGATATTCACCACCTCTTATGGTGGAATATCTACGAGAACTAAGTACTATTTACCTTCAGGAAATGTCATACTCATTATAATGTGGGCTATGGATTAGAGCGCCGAATCAACAATATCAGAATCTTCTACTGTAAAGATAAATAAATTAACAACGATTTTGATAAACTTTGTTTGTGGAGATTGGTGTTCACAAACATTATCGTCGATTTTCAGGTTTCCCAATTTTCCAATAGCGTCACCAGATGCGTTCAGACTATCTTCATAATTGTAACTATCCGAATATCCTTATGTGTATTTAAACTTTCGCACTATCTCTTAAATGTGATGATCTAGTTTAGACTCTGAGAAGATTATTCACATGCAGTCCTCGTTCCCTGCAGATAAATTTTTCTTGTTCTGTTTATTTATCGATTGTTCACACACTGACGCCTATTGTAATCTGCATCACAAAGGAGCTGTTGTGGTTGCATAGATAGCAGGCTCGCAGTCGGTATCTATCAACATGAATTTTTCGGCTCTTCTCTATCGTATTCACAGAGTTTCTTAACACACAATTAATTACTACGATCAGCACATATTGGTAGTAAATAATCACAGTTTGTGTATACAAAATGGCTTCATTTTTGTTAAATACTGATTCTAAATACTCGATGAGATAGACGATATGATTAAGCATCTGTACGTTATGAGGTTTTATGGAACAATAGTCACGTGTAACATTGTTACTTCAGCACGCCTCGTAATTCTGTAATCAGCTGACAAAAGACGACGGCAAAAATATCTAAAT
Organism: Vandiemenella viatica; assembly: GCA_031002005.1. Lineage (NCBI taxonomy): Eukaryota > Metazoa > Arthropoda > Insecta > Orthoptera > Morabidae > Vandiemenella > Vandiemenella viatica. The sequence goes on from JARYHS010013631.1 coordinate 80,378,475, forward strand.
AAAATACCGAAAATGTTCTACAAACAAAAACGGATGGGTACTTCACTCATGCACACAAATAAAAAAAATACTTCTTCGAACTTCTTTTATACACACCAATTAAGAAAATAACTGAGTAATTATTTCGGCTGCTGGTTAAACTTTACATAAGCTCTCGTTCCGTTTGACAATACTCACAATGATTGCTTTCTTTCGTTCTATTTTTGCCACTCAAGACATACTGCAAAGTTTTTCAAACTAGATACACCTTATATCGAGCTCACGTTTGCAGTTCCTTACTAAAACAAACTTTACCATTCTCAGTTTGTCTAACAGCACAAGCCAGGTCCTTCTTGTTCACTCCAGCTCACACGAAAAAGATATTTATACTGCAGACCTGCCAAGCTTCCAGCATACAATGTCATTCATAAGCCACTATATTAAAAGCGATACTATGTACTTTAAAAAATTAAATAAAAAATTTCACCATTTTGTATACGAAATTACATAATCAGAAAATTATAAGATGAGACTGATTTTTTTAGTATCAACTTCAAATTAAAGACTTGAGACTAACCAACTAATATTTTGTTAAAAGAACGCTCGTTTTGCTTCAGTTCATCGAAAGGCAAGACTTAGCAAAGGCTCAAACCATCTCTGCACCTTTTCTTGTGGAACTGCTAGAATACTCGATATTATAGCACATTACATATCTTCTATCATCTTATAACAGCCACCCTTTCATTATTAATAATTGTTTTCGACCCAAAAATTTCTGTAAAGACGCTATATTGAGCATTAGCATGGATAACGAACTAGCTGCACATCCTTATTTTTTATATTATTTAACGGAGATTGTTGCTGTGTCACCACACTGTAGAAAAAGATAGATTGCATTGCCTCATATATGGCGTTTCTGTTATGTTTCTCCTTACGTAATGTATATGACCGTAGAAAAAACAGTATACGGCTCGTGATGAGTCGTCTATCTCTGCTCTGACAGGTGCGAGGCAGCGAGGGGCAAAATAAAAGCGAGTGTGACAAGTGGCAGTTATGAAGAAGTGGGTGTGGTGACCATGCGTTCTGTCACGAACCAATCAACTGAGTGAAATCTATCTGGGCAGGTTGTAGAATTGCAGTCATCAAATCGGGGACTTTCCCAGTGTCACGAACCTGTTTGGACGTGACCCCAATTGCTCCAGATACGATCTGCAAGTTGTGGTCCCCGCGAGACTACTTCGCAGTACATTAGTGGTACCATGTTTATTGTATTCTTCAAGAATGATCTCAAAACTGGAAAGCGGTATCATAGCCGTGCTTGGGTTCCACGCGTGAATAAGATTCGTTCTATGAGAGACATGTGGATGGAAGGTGGTCGAGCAATCTCAGGTCAACGTGGATGAGTCTCCAAGGACGCTGGACAACAGAGAGAGATGATGGGATCAGGCCTTGGCATCCTTTGTCAAGGACTTCTTTATCGGAGGCCGGGCGAGCGATCTTAATTGTAAGCAGTGCGTGTAGATTCACTCTGAAGGTAACTGACGAGGAGCGTGATGCAGTACGTCTTTTAATACCGTAAATAACAACAACAACAAAGAAACCCTACTTCATCATAAGATCCAACTTTTGCCAGTAAATATGTGTTTCATATTCGTAGCAACCACCAAACTGTAATTTGACATTTCATAGCAGTAGTTTCTTTTTTAACTGTAACGGCAAGTAAAACAATATAAAATGTAGATTGATGGAAGGAATTTGTGGAGACCAGGCAAAGAAGTAAGAGTTCAATGGCTAAAGGAATGAGAGAGCAGGGAAGCAAAATAGGTAGCAAGGAAAGTTCTAAATAAAATGCCCGAAACATTAAAAACGAGCATAAAGTATTAAGCGGTGGTTGGGTAAATTGCCGTCGGGCCGTAAACTCATTGCAGAAAATAATAATGGTATTAAATTAAGAAAATAAGAGCGCTACTTTTAATACCAGCGTTTGATATCTCTTTGTTAGTAAAGAGGTCAAGGATAGAGCTGTAGAGCAATGCAAAAATGAAGTTACATGAAGCAGACAATAAACGACTTAAGTTCAAGTGTGATTGTCCAAATGATGCTGTTATCTCAGAATAGGAAGAAATATATAATTGCATCACGTCAGTAGAGAGACTGATAAAAAGTGATTGAGCTCGTAACTTCACATATGTAGAATGTTTGGACTATTTAAAAATATCTTTTAAGAAATATCTCCATTTTTATCCATCAAATTTCGAACTGATGAAACAGACTTGCAATGTATTCACACGTTTCGGGTGGTGGATAATCAAAGAAGCAATGGTTAAGCAAATGCAATACTTAAATATTTGAAACATAAAAATGTATTGTTTTATGAACTATATTTAATATGAAAAAATTAAGCGAAACAATAACAGAATAAGTTGGTTGAACTCGTGTCTGAAGTTCGATTGGCAGCCTTTCTACTGCTGCCGAATCCTTCCAAAAACCGCTGTATTTGCTGCGTAATAGGTTCCAAATTTTAGTGTTATTCGAACTGTAGAACTCAATCTTATGTATCTAATAGATTCTTCACCTGTAATGGAGGTGGGATTTTTGACGTTATAAATAAGCACAATGAGGGGAATGCTAGTTGTCGAATCGAATATTCTTAGCTCCGTAATAATTTATACTTATAAAACGCAAGTTTTGGTCATCTGTCACGCCATGAAGCCACTTTATGACTTTGGACTATGACGTCACACTTTTCGCCTCCGCTGTCCAACAAACAACGAACCGAGAAATTTGAGGTTATCGGCGTTATTTAATAACACTTCTATTTAGCAATACAACTGAGAATAAATTAACTGTCAGAACACTGAAAGAAAAATACGTATTCCGTTGAAATCGACATATTAATTATTAGCTGCTTTTTCTTAATTAAATTTCGTACGATGTAGATTTTTCTTATACACTCTCGACAGCGATACTATTGTTACAGTAAGCTAACAAATATCTACATTGCATCGTTTTACAGATAATGAACGTTATTTGATGAAAATTGTACTTAGTTAGCGAAGAAACGAATTGCTAAAATAATGCATTCAACACGTCATTTTTTGACGGGTTTACAAGATATTTATATCGAATGTAGATATTTTAAGTCTTTTATAATATACTGGAAGGAATGATTTACCTAAACACTGAAATAAAGGTATGTACTGCGTTTAAATTAATACATTAATTATTAGTTACTTGTATTACTGATGTCACTATATCAGATACACGTGAATATTTCCAGTAGATCAAATTTAAATCGCAATACAATGAATGTATTCGTACGCGGCTAATAGAATCTATGAATTTTGAACAGCAATATCAGTAGAAGTTGTGGTTATGTGGAAATGCTGACAGGATCAGAATTACAACTGACATACATTTTTCACAGAATAATTCACAATGAATTTAGTTTTATAAATAATTTAAGCTGCTTTCATAAGTTCCGAGTTACTAAAGTTTCGGTATTTTTATATGGATGGAAGTAGTTCCGTATTTATTGTGCTGAATGAGACCTGGACTAGGAATAAAACAAATATCACGCGCTTTAGCATAAGGTTTTGGGATTTCTAATTTATTTTTAATTTAATTGGTTCCCTAATTCTTACATTATTCATTCAGTTGAATTTCCATCTATATCACTGTGTAAAGTACAACCGAAATATGTAGGTACAAATGACAAAATAAGGTTATGAGTATTATATAGACTAACAATTCTATTTATTTAGAACACGCCGTTAAACCCGTCAAAAATGACAGGTTTTGAGGCTAGTAGTAATAACAATAAAATAGCAATGCGGTATTGTAATTCACTGATCATGGTATAAGTAAGATTTAAACCTCTTTCCATAGATATTATAAAAAGAATGACCCTCATTGGACTGATACGTAAATTATTGATAGTGTACTTCGTTATCGAGGGCAGAAATAGAAATATACAAATACAAGATTGGATAAAGTGAAACTGGTCTTTGGATTAATTTATAGCAAAACAAATGGATAGCCTCAACTACCAATCGAAGTGCATATATATTTCTGACTGAATCTACTTCATAAAAGAAAATGTTTGACATGATCGTAAATAACTACACATGAAATCTAGCACCTTATAGTGGTTCATTGGGCGATCAACACCTCATGTACGCTCTTCATGATAATAAATAAACAGATGACTGATACATTAATGAGCGATAAAGCATCACACACAATTTTCAAAAATCTTGTTTGCATTTGACTGGCTTTATCAGCGAGAGGTCGTTTTTTATATAATTTTATCATTTTAAACGTAATAATTTTAATGTACCTAATTTTTCAAAATTCGTTTTCGGTAGTCCTTACAGTTGGCTTAATATTGTCTTATTTTCTCAGTTATATTTTTTTTTTTACCTTTTCTCCAGAAGTTCTAGTGTTATTCAGAGCCGAGGATGGACTCAACCGTAAAACATCCTTGCTATGAATATTTCCAGCACTTAAATACCTGGTGAATCGTGTGGTAACGTCTACAGTGGGGTGAGGGATGTGAGATTTGCCTGCAGTTGTTGCAGACAGCTGAGAACAAGTTGTATGCTGGCCTTGGGCAAACACAGGCTGATGCCAGAGGACGTTCACCCGACCTCTTAGCTTCGGACACAAAGTGACTGTAGTTACTCCAGAAGGACAGGTCCTTCCACCTTACTGCTACCTGCATCCATTAGTGAGACGATCAGTCCATCGGTTTGTAATCCACTACAAAGCGAAAGTCTCTCCTTGGGCCGTAATAATCCACCGCAACATCATTCCGACATGGTGCGATCTGTTGCGTTTACAGTGAATATTTAAGATTGTTTTTAAACTTATCTCGGTTCTTTGGATACGATGAAAAGAGAACACCGACAGAAAAATCTACCTCGTTTTTTAAGGAAACAAATAGCAGCACCAACTTGTGTCAGATACGATAAGAAATATATATTTTCATACAACTAACACAATTTTGGAATACTGTTCGTCTTGATATAGGACAATATTCTGCTTATACTCCGACAGTTCATGTAATCGACGATGAAGTCATTGCAACGTCAAACTGTTTCAAAAAAATCGAGAATGAGATATGCCATTGTCTATTTTTAGAAACCATCTACTCAAATAATATTTTTATTTTTTTTAAAAAAAGTATGGAACAGCCGTAGGCAATTCCAACAATTGTGTACGGATTCAAATCTCTTTTGGTTTTCCAGAAATCACTCCAGACGAATGGTGGATTTGTTCATTCAGAAGGTCATGGTAGAATTCCTTTCCGTTCCTTATCCCTACCCCATCTCACCTCTAATGATCTCGACGTCAACAAAACGTAAATATGAAGGAAAAAATAAACAACTGTGAAATTCTGAACACTAGGCTTCAAATCATGAATTTATTTATTTACGGCTGAAACTACGTCACAAACAATTATACATTTGTATGTATTCAATTTTTTTTGCTGTCATCAGTCTTTCAACTGGTTTGATGCAATCCTCCATCCCTTCCTATCTTGTGCTAACTTCATCTCTACATATCTCTTACAAACCGCGTTCTCAATTATCTGCTTCATATATTCTAATCTCTGTCTTCCTCTACAGTTCTTACCTTACCCTCCACCAGCAAATCAACCAATCCAGGATGTCTCAAAATATGACCTACCAACCTGTCTCTTATATCTGTAAGTTTCTTCCACAAACTTCTTTCCTCACCCATCATTTCCAAAACTCGTTCATTTCGTACTTGGTCTGTCCACATAATTTTCAGCATTCTTTTGTAGCACCACATTTCAAATGCTTCAATTTTCTTTCTTTCCGGTATTCCTAAAGTCCATGTTTCACTACCATAAGTGCTGAGCTCCACACATAGAAAAAGTTCTTTCTAATTCCTAAATCAATATTTCAAACTAAAAGATTTTTTTTCATGAAGGCTCTTTTTGCTATTGCTAAACCTAATAAAAAATGAAACTAGATTTTTGAGATATATTACAGCAAAACAATTCACACACACAGTTCGCCTGTCATATAATATATTTTGGCGATAGTAAAATTTTCGTATGTGTTTACTTTTTCAGTTATCTTAGTGATTACCTACGCAAATAGATTACCGCGCGTACGGCTTGAAGCAGCGTTGAACCCTCATTGAGAACCACTGTCCGAGATTATTGAATCCGGCTAAATTAGCAGGTGAGAAGAGCAACCTGCGAGGTGCCCCAGTTTCAGGCGGTGTCCAGTGTTGACAATTATTGTTGTAGGCCGACCTTCGCCCGCCTGCTTGTTGCGAGCATCCGGCCTTTAGAAACATCGCAGCCAACAGAGTGACACGTCGCTAAACGTTGCACACGCCTACTGAAAAGCAACCAGTACATCGGTCTTCTCAAAGGGATGGGCAAATGAAAAAATGTATCGATAAATATCGTGTCGCCAGTAAATATCTAAAAATATTCCCAAAATATAAAAAAATTAAGAAAATTAAAATCATATATATATACATTACGGGAAATTTTATTGATTTATCTATTTTTACTACATATCAAACCAGTATTCGTCTCGTCTGATGTAGACTTCAAAAGAACTGTTTTATATGTTCCCCTGTTAGTCTACTCCTGTTTTCCGGTGCCACCAAGTTAACTGCCGAAGTCACTCTTTCGGACTGGACAGAAGAGCCTTGACATATCAGTTATTTCGTTAAAGCATTAACTGTTATTCATCATTGGAAAAAACAGTTTAAAACAGAAGCTGTTAATTTACGTCAGCCCTCAACGTGCAATACGGATGCTTAATCAATATTCTTTAACTATAAAAACAACCAAAGATAAACATTTATATATGTTGACAGAATGTGATGTTAACGTAAACCTGTTAAAATTTAACAGCTTTTTTAACCTCTTAACCATCGATCAAAAGCTGTTAAATTGCGACGAATTCACTTGTTTTAAGACGCTTTCAGAAGATCGGATATGTGAGTATGTTTATACAATATATATGTGACGTATTAAATTGGATACTGAATTGCGTTCAGACAAAAATATCAAATTGGTACTCCAAATAAAATATCGATTTTTGATATATCGAGAATAAAAATTTCGACGGTTATTTGTGTAACATATCGATACAACGATATATTTTGCCCAAGCCTAGTTTACTCTTCGTATCTATACTTACCTCAAGTTGTTGGTGTACCTGATACTCTGTTAGGGATGGCTATATGTGTTTTCATGTGAAAATTATTTTCATTAGGCGTTGATAGAGACGACAAAATAAAGGTAGAAGGTGATAGGAATTTTAATTACTTACATAATCCGAATTAAGTGCCTGGAAATAAAAAAAATGTCCTGCTCGATGAGTAAGAACAAGTGTTTCTTTTCAAAGGGCTTCACGCCTTATTGATGCCGAGGTCATGAGAGTGAGGGATGACGGTGGGAAGGAGTGGAAAGGAGTTTCGCCATGGCATATTCAACTAATTATCACAGCTTTCAGCCGGACAGTTTTCGGGAAATTATGGAAAACTGAGATCTGGATGGCCGGATCGGGGAGCGAACTCGCGCTCTACGGACTGACAAAACTGAGAAGGAACAGTTACTAATGTGTTTCAGATCCTCAATGATGAATGCGTTCTGTTATTTTCTTAACAGATAGTATCAATTTTGCTTGTTTTATGTTATTTTTGAATGCTCCAATTCTACCCTTGCCAACAATGTTTAACACTCATAAAAGACAGCCAACCCCAAAAAGGTGAAAAAAAATGGCGAAGAAGCAGCAGCAGTAACCGATCTAACGCCTGCGCCAGCCATCTGTTGTCGTAGATAGGCGTTGAGTAAATATGGTTTTGCATATTTTCCCTGTAATTAACTGTGATTTTGTGTAAATGAACATTGTTTTTTGGAAAAACCATGTAATTACTATTTAATATGTCCAAGAACTGTAATATGCATGAAATATTGATTAAAAGTTTGTAATTCTAAGTATTGATGGGAGTTACGATGTTTAGAGGACAATGTGCGGCGGTTTGAACTGGTTTACGTAGATATTTTTTGTGTAAATATCTTTAATTAATCATTTCTGTGAGTTTCATATTGATTCTGAATGTTTTTTAATTAATTATGATTGTTTTAATGTGATTTTAATTGTTTAAGCATTGTTAGAATTCGAGAAACGTCGGTCGTAAGTCTTTGAATTATTCCCGAATTTTTGGTAACGCCTATATAAGCGGTCTGCAGAGACGAGTTAGTTAGGTGAGTATTAGTTTTGAAAAGTTTAGTTTTGAAGGTGTTGCAACTTATAATCACTGGAACATTTGTATATATTTGTATGAAGTATATCTGAAAAAAATAAACAAACTTGAAAGTGATACTTCTTGGAGTAATTATTTCATTATATTGGCGTACCTATCAATATCTTTCTTTATTATTTACTTATGGCTTCACGCCTCGTTGTCATTAGAGGCGGGATGGGACTGGGGACAAGGAACGAGAAGGCCTTTTGGTGGAAGCATCCCAGCATTCGCCTGTAGTGATTTGGGGAGACCATGGAAAACCCAAATCTGGATGTACGGACGGGGATTCTAACCCGCGTCCTCCCGAATGCGAGGCTAAACATTTCTCTGATCATTTTAAAGCTATAAATGCATAGGGTGCAGTATGTTCTTACCTTGGAGGTATAGTGCGTACGGTGCAATTAATTTGGCGAGACTACACACTGGCTTTCAAGATGGCAAGAGGGACCGAGTACACATGAATCAAGGCTGATTCGTGGTTACAAAACTGTCAAATATGAGTTGTCTTGCTTTGATGCGTCCTCGAGTCCGTGTTAAGTTACTTGCTTGGCTGTCGTGACATTGCGTAAGTGTCACTTCTGTTCTCACGCGTTCCATCCACCGTGGAAGTAGGACGACCCACAAGTTAATCTCTGTGTTATTTGCAAGTAGAGGCTGACGGGCTACATAACTCTGCTTCCTGGAACTGCGTGCCTTCCCTCATCGTGCTTCATCACAGATATCTCACATATTGTCACCTATCTATCCCTAGAATCACCTGCATGGTGAAAACAAACGATTCACTGTTTTGTTGATGTAGTATGGATTTTCGACATCTGTTTGTGGCAACCTAAGAATGAAGTCTAAATATAAATGGAATACTGTTTATTTATTTGAAAAGAATAATAAAACATTTAATTATTTTTTGATTTTTAATATAATTTTCGTGTCTCCATTGTTCTATCAAACCTTGTAGGTGAGTGGTTAACCTTCGCACCTAGCAATCGGAAGATGCGGGTTCGGCTCCCATTTTGGACATCCATACGCCATGGTTTCCCGAAATTTTCCCAGGTGAATGCCGGGATTATTCTACAAAAAGGTTATGGCCAAATTTCTTCCCTTGTCCGCAATCATTTTACGGCTTTTATAACTATGTCGAAGAGCAGTAAAATATTAACAAAAAATTCTCCCTCCTTTTCAACCCAATGACTTGCGTATTATTTGAGAAAATATTCTCTCCTGTTGTAGTTTTCATACGTGCATAATATGGTTCTTTTAGTTTATGGCTGGAACATTTCCCCACCAAATTTTCTTTCATTGACTTCTGATTATTTCGCATTTTCTTTTTAAGCAAATTTAATAATAATACGATGTTTGCGAATGGATGAGCTTTCATTCCTGTCAATCAAATAACAATGTACATTGAAATAACACTCTTCCCCTTTATTAATCCTCAGGTTGCCATAGGTGCTTAGAGATCGTGGTGTGGTTAAAGGAACTGCATCCAATAAAGACTTCAGGCAACTTCAGTTTCCTGAAACTAAAAAATTCAACAGAAAAAACGTAATGGGTTTTAAAAACTACTGAAATAATTCAAATACATTTTAATAATAGTCTCAAACTCCTATATTTGAAACTGTCATTTGGCTTTAAAAGAAACACACCTACCGACATTTAAATTTATGTATATTTATCAGATTCCACTGCATACAGTGTTACTTTAGTAAATGTTTTTGGTCTGGATGTTATTAATGGTAAGAATGAAGTTTTCGGACCTTTACACTTAATTGCAGACAAACGCGTTATCCACATCAACATGTTGTTGAATACCGATGGTAATGGGAAATTCTATTACTGTTGGATTCGCAACTTGCATAACTAGTTGCCAACTCAATTATTATATAATAAAAACAATTCAGAATATTAGCTGGCCATCATGTAAACACTCAGAAATATTTTCCTAAATATATTCACATTAACTGAAGGTCTTAAATTTTTCTACCTCAATAGTTTCATACTAGTTGCACAAAAAAATCTATCTCACTGAACCTGTATTTCACACAAAGTTTAACACGTCTGATTACCTTCTGAATCATAAATGTCACTTTCTTTAGCGATCACAAACAATTTTAAACTTCTGTATCAAATATCACGCAGTCATCAATTTTCGCTTAACATCTCCACATCTTCCTGGATGTGAAACGATCAATAAGTACTGAAATATACAGAATATAAATACTACTACACATTAAAGGTTACCACACTTTCTGACACTTTTGTTTTTTTATTTATTGCTTTACGTCTTGTCGATGGCTAAGGTCATTAGAGGCGGGATGGGACTGGGGATAAGGAACGGGAAGGAATTCGGCCATGCCCTTTTTGAAGGAAGCATCCCGGCATTCACCCAGAGTGATTTGGGGAAACCATGGAAAACACAAATATGGATGCCCGGACGGGTATTCGAACCCGTGTCCTCCCGATGCGAGGCCAAACGCTAACCATTCGCCCACCACGCTCGGTCCAGACACTGAGATTAACATTGAGTTTCCAGACAATATTTTCAACCCTCAAGGATATTCTTAAAACGACACCTAACAACACTTGGTCAAAATTTCTGCTTTCTATCAAATGCCGAACGAATTCAGCTACCAAACAAGTCGATGTTCACTCGCAGTAAATACTTCGGACCTCTTTGTCACAAATATCTGGAGCGAACATATACGCTCTCCCACTACTGTAAGACGAAATGCCCCGCCAAACTGCCGTGATACTTATATTGGGTATTTTAAAAAAAAGTGTAAAATATTTGAGGAGGTGATACTACGCATCAAAATAAAACAAAATTGTGTAATAAACATTGTTTCGCAAAAACATACTTTCAGAGTTAATGGGATGTTCGCAATGTGACGCCCGTCCACGGAAATGCGTGCCTCAACCCTTTCGGCGTAAGTAATCACGCACTCTTTGAAACTGTCTTGGTTGGTCCTGTACGTGGTGACATGTATTGAAGACGTACATGATCAACCACGTCAGTTTCAAAGAGTGCGTGATTACTTACGCCTAAAAGGTCGAGGCATGCATTGCCGTAGACGGGCGTCACATTGCGAACATCCCATTAACTCTGAAAATATGTGTTTGCGATACAATGTTTATTAGACATTTTTGTATTATTTTGATGCCTACTATCACTTCCCAAAATATTTTACATTTTGTTAGCACCCTTTCCTCCAATTTCTCGATCTTGTGCAATATGACTGAGGCTCCTACAAGAAGTTGTTCTTCCACTAAACTCCCTAATGACATCTCCAAACACTGCGCCATGTACTAAATACACCAAATTGGATCTAAACACGTCTAATGAAGCCCCAAAATAAGCTCAAGTAATCTTATAACTCGTTTAGTGCACTGGACAGCAATGCCCACCTCAGCATTATTTCTTTAATTAGGAGATAAATTGAATGATTTGTAAAATAAGTATAAATTTCAATACAAATTCGTCACTGATGACGCTTCGATGAGGGGTGAAACGCGTGTAACAGTAAAGAAATAAAATTGAATTTCACTGGCGCTATTTATTAACAGACGACTGAAATTATATTTTAAATTTGAATTAGGGAAGCGTGATGTATCACCAGTAAATTTTCAAGCGGATAACCATGTGGAAGAAGTAAAAATGAACTAGACGACCCGTGCGAAAATTTCGCGAATAAAATGCGATGAATAGTGAGGTTGAATATAATGTCACCAAGTTCAGTCATTACTCTTCATACTCCTACTTCATTTATCGATTTTGGTTAGAAATCCAGGGAGATAAATGGCTCGAAACACAAAAAACGTATTTTAAAAATATTGACATTTTTGCGCTTTATGGGTCGAATTACGAAAAATTCCTTTCTTAGAATATGTTACCACGGCGGAATCCTTAGTCTTTAATACCATATGTCATTTATCTATATCGATTAGATATCAAGGGAAATATAAGGCTCGTGACACAAAAATACGTTGTAGAACAATTTATACTTTTTCCCTTTAATAGTTGAATTCCAAACAGGTCTTTCTTAAAATATGATGTCAGCAAAGCTGAGACATTATTCCTCACAATCGTACTCGATTTATCGGTTTTGGATAGATATCCAGGGAGATAAATGGCTCGAGATACAAAAAACGCATTTTAGAAAAATTGACATTTTTGCCTTTTAAGGTCGAATTACAAAAAATTCCTTTGTTAAAATATAATGTTACCACGGCGGAGATCTTATTCTTTAATATGATACCTCATTTATCTATATCGGTTAGATATCAAGGGAGAAAAATCGCCCGTGACACAAAAATCGGTAATAGAAAAATTTATACTTTTTTCCTTTAAGGGTTGAATTCAAAAAACATTCTTTTTTAAAATATGATTTCACAAAGCTGATACATTACTCCTTATAATTCTACTTCATTTATCGATTTTGGTTAGATATCCTGGGAGATAAATGGCTCGAAATACAAAAAATGCATTTTAGAAAAATTGACATTTTTGCCTTTTAAGGGTCGAATTACGAAAAATTCCTTTCTTAAAATATAATGTTACCACGTCGCAGACCTTATTCTTTAATATGATACCTCATATATCTGTATCAGTTAGATATTAAGGGAGATATATCGCTCGTGACACAAAAATGCGTTATAGAAATTTTTTTACTTTTTCCCATTAAGGGTAGAATTCCAAAAACATTCTTTCTTAAAATATGATTTCACAGAGCTGAGACAATAATCCTCATAATCCTACCTCATTTATTCTTTTTGGTTAGATATCCTGGGAGATAAATGGCTAAAGATACAAAAAACCCATTTTAGAAAAATTGACATATTTGCCCTTTAAGGGTCGAATTACGAAAAATTCCTTTCTTAAAATATAATGTTACCACGGCGGAGACCTTAATATTTAATATGATACCTCATTTATCTATATCAGTTAGATATTAAGGGAGACAAATGGCTCGTGACACAAAAACGAATTGCAAAAATATTGATACTTTTGCCCTTTAAGGGTTGAATTCCGAAAAATTTCTTCGTTAATATATGACGTCACTAAAGCGGATATCTTAATCTTTAAAATGATACTTCACTAAACGATCTCAGATAGGTATTCAGGGAGATATTTGACTCATAACACAGAAACCAGCATTTTAGAAATATTGACACTTTCGCCCTTTAAGGTCCGAATCCCGAAAACTTCATTTCTTAAAATATGATTTGACCAAAGGAAAGATCATAAGCTTTAAAATGACACCTCATTCATTGATTTCGGTTAAGTATGAAGGAAGATACAGGCTTGTGACAAAAAAATACCTTATACAAATAATATATATGATGATACTGTTTGGATCCTGTAATAGAGGTTTATCGAATTAATAGCAAGATATCATTCATTAACGTGCTTAGTGAATATCTCTACTCCAAGTTTAACCTTCAATGAATTGTATATTGCTTAGTAGGAACTAAAGAATTTATGTTCCTTTCGGATCCACGTTGTTTACAGTACAAACACAAGGTAATATGGCACTTTCTCAGCGAATGAGACGCCTTCATCAATTACTGTAGATGAAGCCTAATTTTTAGCTGTCATAAGAGAGGTTTAATGACTAACAGAATTATGAGTTTCTTGCTAGCGTAGTTGCTTAATCTGGGGAAGATGACTTACGACTTAACACGGAATCGAGGGAGTGTTCATGCATTTATGCCATACACGAAGCAAGGTTTGGCATAGGTGTAGATGATTTTAAAGGCCACGGATATTCTGTCCGAAACTATGATTCAAACCGAAGTGATGGCTGAGCGGTAGCGCTCTGGCCTCGCATTTGGAAGGACGCGGGTCCGAATCAGCGTCCGGCCATTTAGATTTGGGTATTCCCAAATCACTCCAGGCAAATGCCGAGATGGTTTCATAAAAAAGCCGTGGCTGAATTCCTTCAAATTCCTTGGCCCAGTCCCATACCATCTCTAATGATATCGACAGCAACGAGACGTAAAGCACCAACCATGGTGGTGTAACGGTTAGCGTTCTGGCCTCGCATTCGGGAGGACGGCGGTTCGAATCCCCATCCGGTTATCCAGATTTGGGTTTTCCATGGTTTCCCAAATCACTTCAGTCAAATGCCTGTATGCTTCCTACAAAGGCCATGGCCGAATTCCTTCCCATTCCTTGTCCCCCACCCTTTCCCAACTCTAAAGACCTCGCTGTTGAAAGACGTTAAGCAGTAAAAAAAAAAAAAAAGACGCAATACATTAACTACAATGCGTCGATACAAATGTAAGACTTATTTGCCATGGAGAGTGTAGTGATTCAGAAATATTATTTTTCAACACAGTATTCTGACAATACACAATGGCTTAGTTGCAGTGTTTGTTTTCATAACCACCTTCCGGTACGGTGGCGAAGGTAGCTGACAAACATGCGTGGCGTATGATAACAGCAAGCAAGTAGGTTACGAAATATGGCAGTCGACTCCATGTGTTCGAGCGCATAGTGGTCTCGTGCAAGCACCCACTGTGTGGATGGAACACCACCGCTTCATCCTCTGTGAGTACCTCTGCCGGCAAACTAGAATCATCTGCTCGTTTTTTTGCTAGTATTATGTATCTTAAACCAATGAGCAACATTGTCTATACGAGTTCTCCGGTTCAGTTGCGATAGTCAAACAATACGGTTTCATAATTTATTTTCCTCGTGGAATCTAAAAAGAATCGAAATTCTAGTAATTAACGCTATTTTTACACGCTGTAAGCAGGCAGCCGATTTGTGTTCTCTTTTTTTTTTGCGCTCAGGGATTTACGCTTCTTCGACGTCAAGGTCATTAGATGCAGTAAAGGATCCGAGAAACATCCGGAAAGAAATTGGGCCATTCGAATGGAGTAATTTCGGGGAACCACGGAAACCGAAATCAGGATGGTACAACAAGAATTCCAACCGACGTCTGCAAAAATACTGGGCTCAAATGTTACCGCTTACACTCTAGGACAGCGTTTCCCAATTAGTGATACACGTACCCCCAGGGGTACGTGAGGCTGCTTCAAGGGGTACGCGCAGTAATCTCTTGGCTAAGGTAATCACTCCGATAGTTAAAAAAAGAATTAGGAAAACAGTAATCACCAAAAATATATATTAAGACAAACTGTGTGTGTGAATTATATTTCTGCAATGCTGTTGTGCGAAGCATTCGACTGGGATAAACGCAATTATTTGTCATTTCAGCCATAATGGGGGTACGCGATAGTGAGCTCTTTCTTGAAGTGGTGCTCGAGAAAAACTAATTGGGAACCACTGCTCTAGGATCATTGCTGTCATTGAATTAGTAGGAAACAGGCAATGTGTAGCCAGCGTAAACGTGTTTCATTGTAAACTACGAAACATCATAAATTTTATTCCGATAAATCGAAATTGCAGTGTCTACTTATTTTGATGATTGGCCTGGTGGCTCAGTGGCTAAGGCTTCTGACTGGAGATCGAAAGGGCCCCGGTTTGAATCCCTGCCTCGGCTGGGTTTTGAAAGGGCCTTAACCTGACCTTCACTTCATGGCACAGCTTGTTGTGTAACGTAATGCTTCCGTTGTTCGGATTCCACGTTAAACTGTTAGGTCTCCATTACCAGATAGGTTTACTTGGTTAGGTTAAGTAAGATGGAAAGGAACTGGGAAGCCGACCTCCAATACCATGCTAAGTACGTATTCATCCTTCGGCAGGATCTAACCAACTCTGGGTTTGGCTTTTCTTATTCGGTGATACCTCTTAAGTACAGTTAAATATGCTGGGCAGTGATGTTCTAGATTGGCATTTGGGAGTACGCGGGTTCGATACCCATCTTAGATTTCGGCTTTCCATGATTTCACGATATCAGGAAAGGCGAAGATCGGGATGGTTCCTTTGTAAAGAAAATAAAAAAATTCCTTGCTACTCCTTGCGGGAATTGATCTTCTGGCTCTGAACATCTTTTCGCTGACTAACTGTAGAACCTTACAGAAAAGAGAAAAACCAATAAATTTGTTCAGCGTTGGAGTCGACAATGAATGCGACTCGTAGATCTTGAAATCTTAACGACGAACAACCGTGCAGACTTAAGCTTAGACAAAATCGACGAAGCAGCTGTGTTGCTGTGCGTATTAACACAGTTTGAAGCCACACACGTACAGAGCTGCGAACACAAACCGAAAAAAATTAAAACATCTGTAGTCATTTTTATTACTTATGTATACATATTTGACAGACTCTCGCCAAATTGATATGAACTTCTTCTGAAGTGCTCCGAAGTCTGTTTAATAAACAGCTCCCTCCAATGATAGCTCCTATTACGAACTTGATATCAAAGTACGCCATTTTCTAACAATTATCGATATTACCGACATATGAGTGAAGTATGAAAAGTTATTGGTATTCGTAACAGTTCACGATGATATCGGTGGAATGCACACGGCGAAAATTTCGGGAATAATTGATCAACCTTTCTCTGTAAAAATACAGATATAAGTTTTTTTTTTTTAAGTTGTATATATTTCTTTAGAATTAGGAAATGAACAACAAAGAGAATAAATTACGAAAGAGGCTAACAGCTTTTCATATCACTACGTATCGTAGTTTTCCCCCCTCACAAATTCTCCTCAAGAACACCCCCCACTTCCCCGTCACCCATATATATACACACCCTTTAATTTCACAGGAGTATTGCAGTGCAGAAAATTGGACTTTAATTAATTTGCAAGTAGTCTGTTTTTAATTTGCCTAGTTTATTTATTTAGCATGTGGCAATGCATTTGATTGGTAAACTGCAAGGACAAATTTGTCTTTTCGTCTCGTCCTGACCTCACAACAACGAACACCTTTAATATATAGCTGTGTAGATTTATAATACCAGGGATCTCGTAAATTCAAACACTGACTCTACACCTGACGTAGTATCAGTGTTCAAACAAGGCCTTAGTTAATCTAAAAACACATAGGCGTTTACTTGAAACACCTAACTTGTTTGCAGACATACGATATCTAAAATGTAGTTATAACTACTCAAATGGTAACAAGCATTTTATAACAGTCATTTGAAACAAGAATTTTAACTTTTTTTTTTTTTGTCATCATTCTTTCGACTGGTTTGATGCAATCCTCCATCTCTTCCTATATTCAGCTAACCTCTTCATCTCTACATATCTCCTACATCCCACGTCCTCAGCTATCTGCTTCTTATATTCTAATCTCTGTCTTTCTCAACAGTTCTTACCTTCGACTGTTCCCTCCACTAACAAATTAACCAATGAAGCACGTCTCAAAATACGACCTACCAGCCTGTCTCTTCTTTCTGTAAGCTTCTTCCATAAACTTCTTTTCTCACCCATAATTTAAAAAACCTCATTCATTTCGTACTTTTAACATAACATTTTTATCTTAAGATTTTTAATGTCACTGAACGTCTTACAAAGAATTCCAAAATATTCTCTTAGGTTCCGCTTCTTTCCACGTCTGGGAATATTTTGATAACCTATTGTATTTATCATATTAGTAATCTGTGTTAATATTGTATCTTGTTTTGTTTTACTTTAAAATCTCAGTTGAAGAGGGGTGTTACGACCATAAGTAGACGTTTAAAAGCGGGAAGCTGAGATATATTTCTTGTGATGTTTTGTTTATTATTACAGTACTTAGCTTGATATTCAAAGTGTCCTTACTTTGGTTGACACACGAACTAATGATTCGGACTTGAACCCAACGTCATGCCTTGCGGAACTAGAGAGCACAGTAGTGTTGATTCCTTATTGCTTTTGCTAATCCAACGATATCATCATCAAACAAAAACTACATTAAAGGTAGGTTGTAACTGTCAGCGATAAACGTAGTTGTTAGTGTTTACAAACAGCTGCAGTGTGAGTGCGTACGTACTGGTAGAGTATTTACAAATACTGCGCAACCTTACGCATAATGTTGCAACTTACGTGAATGCAAAACTTCCTGTTTAGTGGGTTAATTCATAGCCCTTTTTTTCCTCTTCATGGATTTATGACTTTAGTTGAGTAGATGTGGCAAAAGGATAGACTTATAGCTTATAGGGATTGTTCTACTTTTTGGTTGATGGTCGTGTCGACATATGAGTCATAAAGAAGCAGAAATACCGTCGTTAAGTGCGTATCACCATCTATCCATGAAGCATGTAAGCTAAGTACTGAAAATATTCTTCCAACACCATTTATGTAGAATGTGAATCGAGAGGTTCCTAATTCGAGTCTCGGCCTTGAGCGGGAATTAAACAGGCCCTAACCTTCACCTCCAACAAAGCTTTGCTTTGTTCAAGTGAAATACGTTATAACAGTCCGGAATTCCGTTTCCAGGTTAAGTTGCTGCTCCCTTACTCAGTAAATAGAAAATTGTTATCTGAACAATCCGTCAGGGCTTTCCAGTTGTCAAACCTATAAGCATTTTCAGAAGTTGGTAACTATAGAGTGATTCGGGAGGAAGGGTAAATATCGAAGGAGGAGGTTGTATGAACAATATTCAATACAAAAGGTTCATATAAACATGTGACATATTTCCATTCGTTTTGGAGATTCAGGTTCTGAAACGTTACGCGTAAAATAAACCCCAGAAGATGATCAAGAGCACACAAAAAACTTATTGAAGTATTTCATTCATGCAAAAACACTTGCATATTTTACAAAAGTTTAAATTAAATGTTCGAAAATCCCATTCAATCATTGGTCACCTAGGTTTCCGGACCTTAACCTATTAGATTTTTGTGTGTGTGGATGTTTGAAAAACGAAGTCTAGGAAAAAAAGTAAACACAAGAGACGAATTACTCGCTCGCATTGTAAAACAGTGCTACTCTCATAAAAGTACACCAAGATGTAGTCAGAAGTGCTACACGTACTGTTAGGAAGAAAAATGCGAAGTTTATTGAAGTCGATGGTGGGATATTCCAACATTTGATTTAAACTTTTGTAAAAAATGTTCCTGTGTTATTGCATGACCAAAGTACTTCAATAAGTTGTTTGTGTGCTCTTGATCATTTTATGAGGCTTATTTTATGCGTAACATTCCAGCACTTGTACCTTCAAATCAAATGGAAATTGGATACATGTTTATATGAATTTTTTTTACTCAATATTGTTTATACTACCCCCTCGTCAATATTTACCATTCCTGCAGAATCACCCATTATGTTGGTAATTTTTCAAGCATTTGTGCAAAGAAGTGGAGTAGAAAATCATAGTACTAATACACCTCACTCTTACAATAATCTACTATTTAATAACCTCTAATAAGAAGAACAAATAGACACAAATCGGAACATGTTGCGTGTTTGTTTGATGTCTTTTATGGGCTGATATTTTTATAAGAAGTATTCATGCCTATGTTCCAGTTTAGGGAATCATCGGCCTCTGCTTTCAGAAAAGAATATTTGTTTATGTGTGGCAGCAGTCTGGGTAGGCGTCTGTTGGCAGTTTTTGCATGGTTAATAAGTTTCGACCACAGCAGCGTCGTAATGAATTGGCACGGTTTTCAGTCCAAGGACAGCAGGGCTGGTCTTAGGCGTTGGCCCATTTGAGAAGCCGTCTGCTTTTGCAAGTAGGCTTGAGTGCCGTGGAGCCACCTAATCATTCGGAAAGCGGGGATTTCCCCTTTGAAACCCAGTAGTTGAGAATCTTCGTTTTAGAGTTAAAAACATTCTCGGAGGGAATTAGGCTATTCCTGAATGAACCCACAGCTATTTTGTGAATGGTTTGCATTCCACTAATACGAAAACATACCGTGAGATATCTATTATGTTTGAAGTGTCCTAGAAAGCTCTTTCCCAAATTTAAATAAATGATTATTCGATACGTAATTTAAAACAAGTACTCTACACATTAAAAAAAATTAGTCTCCCTGTTTTTAGTGCACTAGGGTCACCCTTCTGGTAGCTTACTATAAACTCTTTTGATAAATTTTTTAGTTCCTAGATACCTATGGAAGCTTAATACCATAATGGTCGATTATATCTGATAAAACATTCTCCCAAGTCTTTAAAATTTTTTTGACAGTTTAGTTTTTTAATAAATTTAATAATAAAGTATTGGTTCTCCGAGTATCTTTCAGCTATACCTGTCAAACAAATAATTCATCTTGGTATGTACTTGAAAAACAATTCCATCATGTTAAAACTGCTCCGCACATTGTAGGCAGCGCTAACAGCGTTGATTTCGGTATGTGTTAAACTGGAACATTTAAGGGAGTCGCCATACGTCTGCGAATTAGATAACGTTTAAGTTAAAGTTTCCAGCTTCGACAAGGAAATTTACTTTTTGAGTCATGTTTACGAAATCCTGTGTATGAAAATTAATGAGGATGAGTCGTCGATCCATCCCAGATTATGAACTTTTGCAGGCGCTGTTTCAGAGGATCGATAAGAAAGCAGTAGACGCTCTTAATGACACTATTTGATGATTTTGTTACCACAAAATTTACGACTCGTCGACGTCAAGGTCAGTAAAGCAGTAAGAGTGGTGTCAAGAAACGGAAAGGAATTCCGTAATGCCCTATCAGAGGACCTACCCCCGATATTTGTCTGGAAAAGCGGAACCTGGATAGCCGCAACTGAAAACGGTGGCGTGTCCCCAACAGTGAAATATCCCAACGTTAATCGCTTACCTGCCAGAATCGGACTCTTGTTTGAGTCTCTAACTCATGAAAGGCCTAACTAAAAATGATAGAATAGAAATAGAAAATGAGACATGGAAACTATTTTATGTTAGGCTGTAATGAATAGCTAACAGATTGGCTTTAGCTATACGGCCAGGTTTATAGAGAGTCTTCGGTCTGTTTTTGAGGCGCCGCATCCACGCTGTTCCCCGTGGGCACCCTTAATGGGTGGCGAAGAGCGCCTCACTTCACCATCCCCGCTGTGGTGGCGGCTAATTTTTCAGATGGCCTAATTCCACGGCAGAGGTGGAGGTGGCTATAGGGTAGTTTCGAGTGGGTTCTGAGAGGGGAATTTATGTGCAAAAGCTCCGGTGTCCCCTTTGATCGGCCTCACATGTATCTGAGAATAATGATGTAAGGAACAGTTATTAATGACCATACGTGCTTATAATGTGTAGGTCTACTTATATTTTTGTAGCATTGGAAACACGTTCTCAGTGTAGATAATAGATTTAGATTCTCTCAGCAAACTAGAAAACTTGATTTTTATTAAAGTTATTAAGTTATTATTAAACTTTCCGCGCTGTTGGTTCAAGTTGCTGTGGCACCACGCTTGTGGCCGCTGCTTACTACGTTTTCTGCTGCTTCGAGTCCCGGAAAAGAAAGGAACTTCCAATTCGGACATGATCAGGAGGCTAGGAAATACGATGGCACGCAATTAGTAATCACAAGATCGTTTTCCAATCCTTGAGTTTTGATTGAGGGGTTACTACTATGTTAACGATGATTCGTCGAGTGAAGACGTAAAACTTTACAGCTCTTTGATCTCTTTCGAACACTTTACAACGCTATCACCGTCATATACAGAGCCCCAGGGCACAACACAGCCATTAATTAATTGATGTCAGAGGACTGAATATTATCAGAGTCCAATTACTTTCGATAAGAGCAGTGTTCGATTGAAGGACTGCTCATGAAAACTCTTGATTACAAATTCTCGAACCAACAAGAAAATTTCTGAACATCAGGCGTTGTTTATAAATATTCGACCGGTGAAGAACCTGGTTTTAGCTTTAGACAGATGGTGATTGTTTTATTGAGTACGGTTTCCCAAATATTCTAACACGCTGCTAATTATAAAACTACAGTAAGTAGAGAACAAGATTTACATCGAATTCTTCTTGATAAATTAGGGGACGGCTCTGAGGTGGTTCTTTATGGTACTACAAACGTTTTCACTTTGACCTTTGCTGCAGCAGGTTAGTGTTTTGCCTCTTTCAAGGGTGCTGTAAAAACGAAATTCCTTTGCGAAATACTTCTTTTATAGCAGGCTATAACTATGAAGGTTCCTTGTACTGGTTTAGGTTGGCAGTAATGAGTTCTAAGAGTTCAATGGCAGCCATGTGATGCGGGGTCGCCAACCTGGCGAAATTCGCCACCTACCTCACGTCAGCTGCTCCGGCACCGTTGCGAGGGCACTGCCCACGAGCCCGGACTCCTACGTTCGATTCTTGCCTAGATCGAAGTCGGGATGACGGTACCAGCGTAGGAGATACAAAAACTGATGCAGTGACAATGCATGGTTTGTTATGTGGCAAGTTGCTAGTTAGTGGAACAAACAGAACTCGCGTATATGTTGAAAAATTACACCATTTCTGAGAGTATAAAAAATGGAACGTGAGATAATCCGTGATGTCAGGCTTCAACTGTATCTCTTACTATCTAGAAATTTATTCCAAAAAGTGTTTACCATATACACAGACGGAAAAAAAAATCCCAACACCAAGAAAGACTTGTGTTAGATAAACGAAATTTGGTAGGCGTGTTTATACATCTGAAAGATGACATCGATTCAAATTTCACGCTTCGCGCATAAGTGTGGCGCTAGTAGCGCTACTCAGAGCTTGCAAATCAGGTTTGCTTTAAATACGCGCTGTAAAGTTTGTGAACGTTATTTACCGCTGAGATTTGACATAGTGAGTTGATGTTAGCCAAGAATGCCTTTAAGAAGACGAAGAAGCCATTATCAACAGCTCACCGAGTTTGAACGAGGTCGTGTAATAGGGCTACGAGAAGGTGGATTTTCTTTTCGCGATATTGCAGAAAGACTTGGCCGGAATGTATCCACTGTGCATGATTGTTGGGTGCAGTGGTCAAGGGATGGTACTGCCTCAAGAAGACCGGGTTCCGGGAGGCCACGTGGCACTACTGAGAGGCAAGACCGCCGTATTCGGCGTACAGCTGTGGCGCATCGTAATGCGTCTGCGGCAGAAATTCGAGCTGCAGTTGGTACCACAGTGACACAACGAACTGTTAGAAATCGGTTACTTCAAGGACAGCTCCGAGCCAGGCGCCCTGTAGCGTGCATTCCACTGACTACAAGCCATCGCCGTTTGCGACTCCAGTGGTGTCAAGCCAGAGCTCATTGGAGGACGGAGTGGAGATCTGTTGTGTTTTCTGATGAAAGCAGGTTCTGCCTTGGTGCCAGTGATGGCCGAGTGTTGGTCAGAAGGAGGCCAGGGGAACGCCTGCAACCAAACTGTCTGCGGCCTAGACACACTGGACCTACACCTGGAGTCATGGTCTGGGGAGCAATTTCCTATGACAGCAGGAGCACTCTTGTGGTTATACCAAACACACTGACTGCAAATTTGTACGTCAGTCTGGTAATTCAACCTGTAGTGCTGCCATTCATGAACAGCATTCAAGGGGGAGTTTTTCAACAGGATAACGCTCGCCCTCATACCGCTGTTGTCTCGCAACGTGCTCTACAGAGTGTCGACATGTTACCTTGGCCTGCGAGATCACCAGATCTGTCTCCAATTGAACACGTATGGGATATCATTGGACGACAACTCCAGCATCATCCACAGCCAGCACTGACCGTCCCAGTATTGACAGCACAAGTACAACAAGCATGGAACTCCATACCACAAAGTGACATTCGAAACCTGTATGACACAATGCATTCACGTTTGCAGGCTTGCATTCAAAATTCTGGAGGTTACACCGGCTATTAATTTAACAGTATTTCACATTTGAAATGCATTTTCTTGAGCTTAAATTAACCTGTGATCTTGAAAATTTAATCAATTAAACATGTTAACTTGACAAATGCATTGTCCAAATTTCATTACTCTACAATAATTTTTTCTTGGTGTTGGGATTTTTTTTTTCCGTCTGTGTATATTGTATCCAAAAAATGCCATATTGCGATTAGCCATCTATCTCCTTTCATTCGTAATCAAAATCGATAAATGAGATATTATTTTAAAGATTAAGTTTTCTACTTTGTAAACATCATTTATTGACACAGGGATATTTCCGAAACTCAACTCATAAATGGCAGAATTATGAACAACGAAGGTCACAGGTATGCTACAGTATAGCTGCTAGGCTTTGTTGGCGTGGCCAGGGAAAGATCGCATACCTTTTATTTTTTTAATTTTTTTATAACTTAGGGCTTTACGCCTAGTCGACGGCTAAGGTCATTAGAGGCGGGATGGGACTGGAGCAAGGAACGGAGGGAATTCGGCCGTGGCCTTTTTGAAGGAAGCATCCCGGGATTCGCCTGGAGTGATTTGGGGAAACTATGGAAAACTCAAATCTAGATGCCCGGACGGGGATTCGAACCCGCGTCCTCCCTCGCATACAACTAGATAGCAGCACCACATATCATGGTGATATTGATAAATCGTTTATATTTTATAGAGTAAGGAGCTTTTCGAATATTTTTATTCTGTTAAAGAAACATTTAGAGGAAGACAGAGATTAGAATATACGAAGCAGATAATTTAGGACGTGGGTCGTAAGGGATATGTAGTGATGAAGAGGTTAGCACAAGATAGGAAAGGATGGAAGATTGCATCAAGCCAGTCGAAAGACTGATGATAGCAAAAAAAAAAAAAAACAACTTTTAAGCATGTCTAATTGTTTCCTAAGACGTTGTAAGTGAAGCTATGCCTATTTCAGTTGAAAAATAAACAACTGTTACAAATGAGACGGTTTTTCTCTCATTCTACTGCGAATTTTCACCTGGCCACCTAGCCTAAGTATGCCAATATATTTTTACCACTCGAAATTTGTCGTTTCAGCTTTCGTTTGCCGGGAGTGACTTGCGCTATATAAGTTCTTCTGAGAAGCGGTCGTAGAATCAAGCGGCCGCGTCGGGACTTCCCGGGGTAGTGTCCATCTACTTTGCGATCTTTGACGTAAGCGTCTTCGTTAACAGCGTTTACACAGGTGATTGTCTGCTGGACTTCCCATTCCGCGAGGACGTCTTTCAGACGCCTGTCTTTTCAGAAAGCTTTGCGTCATCGTCGATAATGATGAACTTTTTTAAACCTTGTTCTTTCTGCTACATTGTAGTTATTTCAATTAAATTAAAAAGATTATAGGAATACACATGTTTACAGACCTATGTGTCGACCTATGCCGAGAAACTGCTTCACTGAATGGATGATGATCGGTTGTCCTGACGAAGGATGCAAGATCGATCCCCGGTAAGACCATAGCCAAATTCCTCCCTGTTCCTTGCACTCCGTCTTCTTCCGGCTGTAATGACCTAGACGTTGACCAGCCACGCAGTCCCAGCAAAAAAACAAAAAATCTCTTAATGGTCTATGGATAAGTATCAATGAGTACTGCCCCTTCTACTCCGATTTATGAGTGACGTTTCGTCTCGTACTCCGTTATCTTCCGTTCGCCATAGCGTATTGTATCTTTAAGATTAAAAAAAAAAATAGTTTTGAATAATGTCCTAATGAGGGAGGTGTTCAGGACTTTAAAAAAAAAATAATAAGAAAAACTTCTTTTGGTCAGATAGAACCAGTTTCCTTGAACCACCGATCACAAGATAAAAATTTACGGGCATATTGCAAGCACTTTTATATAACAACTTACGTATGAATTGCGCGAAATGGTATTCGTTTAGGACCCCAACTTCTTACTCTCACAGATTCTGTCAACCCACTCCTGTGTGATTAACTGCCTGACACTGTAAGTGAGTGATTAATTATCACTTGTTATTAGACGTGCACTGATGCTCAGGCAGTTGCTTTTTTGCTGGATGTCCATGTTAAGTATATTACTGTTCATGATTGATCTTTTACTGTCGGTGACTGATTAACGACTGCCTTCACATCTGGACACACTAAGTGTATACGTAAATTCTATGTATCTGGTGACCATTAGCCCGTAACCTTTGATAATTCCTGCAGATTTAGAGTGACTTCTCTTACGGCGAAAAAACGGTGGTGTCACCCCCGCCTCGATTTGTTTTTCCCGTGGCAACTGGCTACAGAAGTGAAGAAACTTAAATGGTCAACATGGCTTGTGTAAGCAGCAACAAAGGAGGGTGAAGCACCTAGTAGCTAGGTCATGTAATTCGACGATCTGGTTTTGGCGAAGGTCTTTTTCCACCTTTACATCTGCATTGGCTGAAATTGAGATAAAAATTATTTATTCAAACCTTTTGTTTGTGGCTTTGTGATAGCAGTTACCGATACCTTAAGAGGATACTACACTGAAGAGCCAAAGAAACTGGTATAGGCATACGTATGCAAACAGAGAGATATGTAAACACTCAGAGTACGGCACTGCGGTCGGCAACGCCTATATAAGACAACAGATGTCTGGCGCAGGTGTTAGATCGGTTACTGCTGCTACAATGGCAGGTTATCACGATATGAGTTTGAACGTGGTGTTATACACGGCGCACGAGAGGTGGGATACAGCACCTCCAAGGTAGCGATGAAATGGGGATTTTCCCGTACGACCATATCACTAGTGCACCGTGAATACTGGGAATCCGGTAAATCGTCAAATCTCCGACATAGCTACAGCCGGAAAAAGATCCTGCAAGAACGGGACCAACGCCAACTGAAGAGAATCGTTCAAGGTGACAGAAGTGGAACTCTTCCGCAAATTGCTGCGGATTTCAACAAGTGTCAGCGTGCGAACCATACAAAGAAACATCATCGATATGGGCTTTCGGAGCCGAAAGGCTCACTCGTGTACACTTGCTGAGTGCACAACACAAAGCTTTACGCCTTGTCTGGGACCGTCGACACCGACATTGGACTGCTGATGATTGGAAACATGTTGCCTGGCCTGAAGAGACTTGTTTCCAGTTGTATTGAGCTGATGCTCGTGTACGGGTATGGAGAGAACCGCATGAATTCATGGACCCTGCATGTCAGCAAGGGACTGTTTAAGCTGGTGGAGGCTTGGTAATTGTGTGGGGCGTGTGCAGTTGGAGTGAAATGGGACCCCTGATACGTCTAGATACGACTCTGACAGGTGACACGTACGTACGCATCCTGGCTGATCTTCTGCATCCAATCATATCCATTGTGCACTCCGTCGGACTTGAGTAATTCCAGCAAGACAATGCGACACCCCACACGTCCAGAATTGCTACAGAGTGGCTCCAGGAACACTCTTCTGAATTTAAACACCTCCGCTGGCCACCAAACTCCCAAGAGACATGAACATTATTGAGCATATCTGGGATGCCTTGCAACGTGCCGTTCAGAAGAGATCTCCACCCCATCGTACTCTTACGGATTTATGGACAACCCTGCAGGATGCATGGTGTCAGTTCCCTCCAGCACTACTTCAGACATTAGTCGAGTCCATGCCACGTCGTGTTGCGGTACTCCTGAGTGCTCGCGTGGCTCTACACGTTATTGGGTAGGTGTACCAGTTTCTTAGGCTCTTCAATGTAGTTCCTTGAATGATTTTTTTCTTTCATTTTCTTTTTAAATTGGAATGAAGACAACATCTAACCTCAAAGTTGTGCATGTAATTCCTGACTTCTTTCATATATTCAGCGATACATCCGAATAAATGTGATTTAGGCTTTGCTTTAATAGGAAATAGAATAGAGGGGAAGTTTTTAAACGTTATATTATTTTAATAAAGTCATTAAACAGTGTATGCGAATTATGAGGTCAACTTTCATCTAAAATCTGGCACAACTCACACCAAATATAAATTGTAGATACAACACTGAACCTATCAAAAAATGGCTGAAGATTTTCAAAGTTGTTGTGACATTGAATATTCTTGCCATACTTTAAGGAGACGTGGAAATGTTTTTCTAGTCTAAGTTTTATCAGCCTTTGGAGGGATTTACTTGGAATGAAATACAGGTTACACTTAAGTTCTTTGTTACAAATTGATTTTACACAATTATTCTCATTACGTAATTGTGTTGTCAATTGGCTCATTAATAATCTTTCTAACTGGAGCTCAAAGTACTCGGTTCCAACTCTCACATTTTCAATTCTACCCGTCTCCTCCTATAAACCATGTACATCAGACAGAATAGACATATAAAAACAGAACATGACATTAACAACGAAAATGGTGGGTGACGACCTCAAAGGAAAGATGGCAATAGGAAACTTTCTGAGACGTGATTGAAAGGTGTCAAGAGGGTCAAGAAAAGAGTGGAAGAACATGAATAGGAAGCCTTATTTGGTCTTACGTTTAGAGTACACACGACACTTGGTTAGACACATGGGGCCAGATAAAATCTCTCCATTTCTCGAAGAGGTTTGCTAAATCATCATATGGCGGCATACGAAACGAGTCTGTCCCTGCTTAAGATTTTAGTATTGTGATTCAATTCCGTGAGAAGGCAGGATGAAGCTAACAAGTTATTACTGGCACAATAGCAGCAATTTGCCAACACTGTTGACGCTTCTTTGTTCACACGTCTGACGTTTGAAAATCAGCCACCTTCTATTCTGAAATTGTCAGTGTTTTCCACCATGTCATTTGTTCTGCGGTTGCTTGGCTCCGCTGATATTGGTAGGAGTTGGAAGCGCCACGTCATTTATTCGGTTTTTAACATTAGTCAGGAAATCAAAGTTTTTTTCCCCCTTTTACGCAACAGTTCCTGGCAGAGTATGACGTATTATTTGCAACTGCGTCTGATCTTGTTTTCAAACACGTTTTATTTTGCAAGTAGAGACGATTTTTATTGAGGAAAGTAGCGAAGCAAACAAGTGGGATGACCTTTAATTACGCGTCTCCTTGCGTTGTAACCAGAAAGTGATTGAAGAAGTAGCGATTTTAATAATATGAATTATGGTCTTATTTTTTTGTAGCAAGTTGAATTGATTGTAGGAGTCATCATTATCATTATCCTCAACAGTTTCCAGCCACTGGTTGGGTCTGCTTCATGCATAAGCCTCTCCATTTCATTTTTTTCTTCACTCAATTTTAGGAGTAATTTTGCTGATTTTCAATCTGAATTCGCCTTGTTGCACGCTCGAGACAGCCACTCAGCCACCATAATGCAAATCTAGTCGCGAACCCCCTACGATCAACTGGGAAATCCCAAGAGGTTCGCGAAAAGAATCCGATTGTTCAGAAATACGAGGTAAGCAGTTCAGTTATTGATATGTTCGATTCTGTGACATACTTGGGAGTAACAGTACAAAGGAACATGAAATGGGACTTACACATTAATTCGTTAGTAGGTAGAGCTAATTCTAGGCTGCAATTCGTAGGTCGAGTCTTTAAAAATTGTAATGAACAAACAAAGGAGATAGCGTACAAATCTTTTGTGCGTCCACATTTGGAATATTGTTGTACCATTTGGGATCCGTTTCGTAAGGGGTTGATCGAAAGTAAAGAGAAAGTACAGAGAAGAGCCGCTCGATTCATGACCGCTTGCTACAATCCATACGAAAGCATCACAGAACTGATTAGTAGACTGGACTGGGAGTCTCTGGTAGATAGACGACGCACGTTTCGTTTAAACTTATTGGTAAACATGCGTACTCCCACTTTCACTTACGAGTGTAGTGAAATACTTCGTCCACCAACCTATTTGAGTCGGAATGACAGTAAAGATAAGATTAGATAAATAAAGTGCCGCATTGATTCTTATATGAATTCTTTTTTTCCCTCATACCATACAGGATTGGAATGCACAACAAAGAGATTAGCTTTGATGCTGAGCACCCTCTGCCACCCGTAATTTTGTGAATTGCAGAGTATGTATGTAGATGTAGATAAACCCCACTTTGAGAAACCCTGTTTTAGAATTTCTACAAATCTCTAAGTTACCGTTCTCTTCTTTCCTTTCTACAGATGAAGACTTCCCAAATGGCACAAAGACGTAGGCTTGACTACTCGATAAGAGACAGAAAAACTATAATCTGACCTTTGCGATGTTACGCACGTTCCCCCACCACAGGTTAGCTTATGTGTGTGTGTACCGTGGCGGTATCGTCTCCATGTTGTAAGGACAACAGGTGTTGCAACCAGAGCCTCAAGGTCGGGGGACAGTCCCGTAGTTCCAATGTGGTCACTGTGGAGGTTACAGCTGAAATAACTCAGCATTGTGGAAAAAACTTGTTTGCTCTATTCATTTCTTGTTAAGGAAGACACTAGAAAGCGACGGCAATAGTTAATTCACTTAGAAACTAACTTTTAACTGCTGTTAGCCTGGAAATTTATTCATGAATTGTATCAATACAGAAAAACCAATTATTTTTCTGTTTCACTACAACTAAGAATCTTAAATATACATACTACCAGCAGAAGGAATTAAACGCTGGTAACTGTTTTAACAACTCTGAAAATCTAAATTGAATTTACTATTTTTGTTCATTTACAGCCCAAATGATTTTCAGCAAACACCGAAGAAGAGGAAGTTTCAGCTAGAGGTTTGAATTACCTAAATTACCCTTCCAAAAGACAAATACATTGTTATAGTTATTTTCGGTTGCACAATTAAGATGCTACAGGTTTGCGAACAAATGTATTTTGTCAAAGAATTATACCTGACGATTTTTCAATATTCTTTTTATGATGCCATAACCGGGGTAGGTGGTTTGCCATGGAGTATGTACCCGTCTATGAGTACTTTCTTGTTGAAGATGATCTGAGGCAGATAAGTGTCATTGAAGACTGCGAGAGTGTGTGGAGTGTTGTTTGTAATGAGATATGAAGAAGAGAGTAGGTGAAAGCATGTTGCGCACTGACGCCTACACTTCCGAAAGACATCAAGGAGATAACCACACTTAACTTCCCCAATCGACGGGTGAATCTTCATCAAGAGTGTCGTATACGCACTTCGGAGAAGTTTTGGTTTTAATCCAGGATTTTGGTGCGACATCTGCTAATTAGAAATTGTGCACCATCACCTCTCCCATCCTTCCCGCTAAGTCCTGATGGTGAATATTTCTGCCACCATCAGGAATCGAACCAGGAGTCGTATCAGTGCTGGACACTATCACAGTGCCGCAGCTGCCTGAGCCAACAGGGCGGGCTGATTTTTCAAATTAGCGATCGAAAATGAGGTAGCTATTCCTCTATTGACGAGTTTATGGTTTTATGCCAGGTGGTTATTTATTTTAAATCGTATTGGAATAAATTTTATTCTACTGCTTCCTCTTTCACGAATTCAAACCCAACAAAAAAACTTACAAAATTATTCTCAGCTTCCGTCCAGATTGACGACAGTCACTGAAACAATGTTATAGCTTACGGTGTAAGTCCCATGTAGATTTCAGATACTTTGGCTTATTGGTACACGATACACTCAATTTATTTTAAGAAAATATTGGTTAGTCCGTGCGAAAATTTCGCCAATGATATACGATGAATAGCGAGATTGGTGGAATGTAATTGGAGGAAAGAATAATTGGCTCTTTTGTAGTAATTTTATTTTGTTTATCAGCTGATCCAGGTACGTAGCCAGACACTTATAATGTCTTAATAAACAATTAGAAATGATGAAATGTTTCCCTGACAGAAACAAAAATATCTGAAAAGCTCCTTACTCTAGTAAATACACAGTTTATCAATATCTCTGTGATATGTGATGCTGCTATCTAGCGGTAATGCGATTACTCCTTATCAACTCCAGCGACGTCTAACGCCCCTAATCTGAACTATCGCATACCCGTGAACTTGGTTGTTGATAATTTCGCCATTTACAGGTTTAATTTAAAAATTTAATTTCCTAACTAATGATGTTAGGGGGCGTCCATAAATTACGTGAGGTGAAATGGGGGGGGGGGTGCAGCGAAATCTCACCAAGGGGGAGAGGGGGGGGGTCAACGGAAATCTCACGTGAGGTTTTAGAATTTTTTTTTTTTTTTTTTGAACTGTAGAGCTAAAAAAAAAAGTCTACAAATGACGCGAAAGCCGATTTTAGGGGGGTATTTCGTCGAAAAGTGGGGGTGTAACTGGCTTCGGAAGGGTGAGGGGGGGGGGGGTCGGGCCAGATCTCACGAAGAATCACCAGATGGGAGGGGGGGGGGGAGTCCGGAAATACGGAAAAACACCTCACGTAATTTATGGATGCCCCCTTACCAAAGCGGAGAACTCACTCATTAAAATGATACCTAATTTATCGATTTATCGATTGTATGATGGTAGAAAGATCACTCTTTACAAAAACACACCTTTCAAAAATGATATATATGATTCCATTTTGTGGTCTTACAGCCAGCTTGCCTATTCTTATTCTCTTCCATTTCTTGATCTAATCTTCATAGACAGTTTTATAAAGTGAGCTTGTAGCTCAGCGGGAGAGGTTGGGTATTCGATATCCGGCTTTATATCCGAACAATCTAAGGATTTTTTGTTTTTAACGTAAACTTCCGCAACATCTGTCCAGGGCCTCTAAACCTGTTGTCCAATGGAATCTAGCAAAAAAAGGTACTGCAGGCTAAGCTGGTAAAGCATCACATGACGTCTACGATATAGGACGGTGGTGACAGAAGAGAGTACAGAGCTCTATCTCCGCCAGTCCATTGTCCCTTGTGATTGATGTTGGAGATGCCTAAAGGGTACCAACCTTATACTATTCTGTCAGTATCTGCCAAACGAAACCTTCCCAGAAAACGCACCCAATATGTTTTTTTTCTTATGGCATTACGCCTCGTCGATATCGAGGTCATTAGAGACGGGATGGGACTCGGGACAAGTAACGGGAAGGAATTCGGCCGTGGCCTTTTTGAAGGAAGCATCCCGGCATTCGCCTGGAGTGATTTGGGAAAACCATGGAAAACCCAAATCTGGTTGGCCGTCGGGGATTCGAACCGCCGTCCTCCCGAATGCGAGGCCTGAGGGTTAACCAGCCACCCACCCCCTCGGTCCCATTAGCTACATTATCGCAGGCTGTAGCTTTCTGTCAGATCGGCCGTCTACTCGAATTCCGTTTGGAGCACGGGCGGTCTTCGAGTGTGATGGCCATATCGTGGTGACGGGTGGTAGTAATCACACGAGTGATAGCGTAAACAGTGTTGATGTAAACAAATAGTTGAGTACAGCTAGCTGAAAGTGGCGCTCGGATGCCGGAAGTTTGCCGGCAGTGTCCCGTTGTTCCGCAGTCAGTCCAGCGGCGAGCCGGACAGCATCAGCAGCGGCGCCAGCAGAGGTTAGATCAAAGCGTTCTTTCTAACAAGGTGGCCGTGGGTGTATGGAACGTGGAATTCATTAAGGCTTTCAGCGCGTGACGATATCATTAGGACATGCTTTAGTAAAATTCTTTCAACCAGTTGTAGCAAATCGAATTAGAAAAATACCAGATAGGCACTTAACATGTATAGGTGAGCAGGGTTGTAATTCAATTGTTACTTCTTGTTTCGGATTTTTTTTCTTCACAACATTATTTATTTTTTCCATTTACGTGAAAGGCTTAATTTCGTCAGCTTGGTTCAGAGATTGTTGCGAAAAAATAGTTAAATTTATTAAATAAATGTAATCATATTTTACGAGACAATCTTCGATTAAAAATGAAAATTATTTTATTTTGTTTTGATATTTAAATGATTTTTAACTGTAATTTTTTCTGCAAAAAAAAAAAAGAACATAATTATGTGGGAAACAGTGTTCTAAAGGTTTAATAGATGAGGAAAATTAAATATGGGAATTATTTATTTAATTCCTAATGTTTAGGATTTACAGTGTTCTTTTGTTTGTTTGTAATATATCGCAGAAAATATTTATTTCTATGGTTTAACTGTAAATAACAATACTGTTACAACGCTGTAAGCACTTTCCACCAATACAATTATCGGTACAAGAATTTATCAACATAAACTTTTGTTGTGGTTAGGTTGAAATGCGGCCTCGACCATGGAGAAAGAATTTCGTTAATGCCTTAGAACGCGGTATTCGTGTACAGCGAAAACACTCGTTTCCCCGTGGAAAATATTTTGTTATCGTAATTTTTTGTGGCTTTTTGTAAGGCAGAGAAGCTGAAATGTCAAGGAACATTTAAAGAGATTATATTAAATTTATCGCGTTAGTGGCATAGCGCTATCGCGATCTAGAATTAATCAATTGAGTTTTAAAATATTCATTTTTTCAACAATTAACAATAAATTTTGTCTAGAGATAATAGAAATATAAGAATTTTTAATCAATGTATTTAATTTAATGCCTGTTGCCTGCAAAAATAAATTATGCATGTGACTAATTTGTGTGTTGAGATAGTGAGAAAAGAAATTAGTAAAAATAATTGCCTAAAGCGTGAATATAAACAGCGATACCAGCATTGTAAGACATGACGTTATTTGTTCAACCGTGCTACTACAAGCTAAATATTTAAAATCAATATGGAGTTTACTGAAGCTGACGATAACGGCGGAATTATTTTGTTACTTGGACATGTTGACATAATAAGTACGAAAGATATGCCGTTTGTTTGTTAATTGTTTTTTCAATTAAGCAACTGGAAAAGTTATATTACACGAAAACTGCAAAATTTAAGCGGAAAGCTTTAAAATGATCCCTGGACCAAACATTTTATATCAATTTGTGAACAAACAGCGCCTTATTAACATTGTTATTCATGTTATGTATTGTCTGTCGATTAGAATTATGATGTTATTTTCCCCCAAAAAAAAGCACTATAGGGAAAAAGAAAAAAATATGACCTACCTGGAATTTTTCAATATTATTGCTCTTGTAATTGTTTTGATATTCATAAACTGAAAATTTACTAAATACCTATCTGAATATAAGACTCTATGCTCTTATAAGAAATGTCGACTACCCAAGTCTTAGGTATTGCTTAATTGATAATGAAATGGTACGAATTGGTGACATTTTCTTTGGGTGTATCGGTGAATCTGAAGTTCTAGCAGTTGAAACATTCATCAGAATTATGGCTAATTTATGTTCGAATGCCGATTTAGGTATACTAGTTTTTCTAATGGACTTCGAAACTACCTCGCTTCATTACAACCCTAGTCCTTGATCCCTTTTGGTAATTTATTTCTAATTACTAAGCTGCTGCGCAAATGGTACCACTACATTTATTCGTGCTTAACCAAGAGAACACCCTGTCTGAGAACTATTGCTAACTTACCGTAGCAGATATATAGGCCTACCTAGTTCCAGAAATTTTTTTAGCTGTCAGGTTCCAAATGCATTGTGAAATACTGTTTTATAGCAAGGATTTGCTAAACTCTTTTTTATCGATAGACCACTTCTTTTCTTTGTGGTGGTTGGTGTTTGCGACAGGTGAGTTGTATCGCAGCAGACTTTTTCAAAATTTAAAGTATGTACGGAAACCTCCATCTCTACAGTTTGAGCACAGAGTCACCAAAACCCCCGTAATACTAGTTATTTTAAACTAGTATCCCAACAGAATTTAGTTCGTCTAAAATGACTTTAGACATTAAAACAAAGTTTCCGTTGGTAAAATATTACATGATCTTACAAGTTCATTTTGCAAATTTAATGATAGCTTCGTCCATAATCTTTTGGTGAGCCGTCGTTGAAGTAAGTGTAGGAATTATTCGTTCTTCAAGGGCATTCAGCTTATTTCTAGAATGGTTTTTTCTCACTTAGTATCGTGGAATTTAAACACAAGGATATTTGCCGCTTCATATTTTCACTACTGCGTTATTGTAGTTTTATGAAACAGGTAAATTGTATCTTCTGGCAATTGTTATGATGCTAATGCGTTCGTTATTTGCTCCATCATGTAGTGTTATCTTTGTTAATACTATTATTTATGTTGCTTTTCAGTGTTTTTTTTTATTTTATATAACGGTTCTGTTCAAGAACAATAAACCTAATTTTTGTTTCACTATACAGACTGGTTTTTGTCCGTGTAGTCGTCTTCTGCTTCAACCATTTTTGTCTTTCCATCTCGCGTAACAAATAGTTATTAGTTGAAATTTCTTCCTCGTAAGTTGTTCAGTACAACTGAGAGCCTTAAAATGCTAACCCACGATACATATAACATAGAGATACTTTCAGTTTGCATCACAGTTTCATATGCCTTTGTTTTGTTTATAAATTATTTTTTATTATTTTACTGTACTTGTTCCATTTTAATTTTGCGGGAAAAGTCCTAAGTGATCATCTGTTATCAAGAATCTCCTTAATTTTACATGACTATTAATTATAGCATGAAGATAACGTTATTCCTACTCTAATATGACATGATTACTGTACGCCTGCCATTCATCCTTGGTTCATTAAATCTTTGAAACATTGGGTAACTTGATGTAATGCGTCCACATGAATTATTTAAAAACAGCGTTCATTTTTCCTGTGTTCATCACTAACCAATCGGCGATTGATATACATAGATCACGAACCTCGACCAACTTTGGATATTCATTTTATATCCACAGCTTTCCTCAGTTCCCTAACGATTGGCGATATGTAAAATCTGTAACAATTTCGTATGACATTATTTCGTTCCTACTTGTTTGATAACCGCTCTTTTGCTAAGATTCGAGCATACGGTATATCCGATCAGATTTGCGAATAGATGGAGAATCCTCTTCTAATGTAGATGTTACAGCGGGCACCACTCAAGGAATGTAAGAGGAGCAATGCTTTTCTTAATTTTTATAAACGAATTCAGTTGTAACGTTAATCCAGTTTGAGATTGTTCGCTGATGTTAGCAGAAGTAAGGACTTAGCCGAATGCTTAAAAATTCAACGCGATTTGGATGTTATTTCGGCATTGTGTTATCAATGCCGACTCATACAAAATTGCAAGAAGAGCAAGACAACATGCGTAACAAAAGGAATCGGCTCGTTCAGGAGCACAAAATAAATAGTTTAGTTAATTTCCTAAAATATGTGGGGGTAACAGTACAAAGCAACATGAAATTGGACATACATCTAGGCTGAGATTAATAAATCTAATTTTGAAGAATTGCAGCGCTTATACAAAGGAGATATCTTACAAGACCCTCTTGCATCCACATTTGGAATAATGTTATGCCTTTTGGGATCCATATGTCAAGAAAGTATAGAGTTGAGCAGCTTGATTCGTGACTTTGGAGGGGGGGGGGAGGGGGAATCTACTAATTACATGAGGTGTTTTTTCTTAAATTTGGATCCGCCTCTCCCATGGTGAGACCCCTCTCCTACCAATTTCGGATTGACCTCATAATTTTAAATTATTATTATTATTTTATTTTTTTAGCTCTACTGCATTTTGA
Organism: Vandiemenella viatica; assembly: GCA_031002005.1. Classification (NCBI taxonomy): domain Eukaryota; kingdom Metazoa; phylum Arthropoda; class Insecta; order Orthoptera; family Morabidae; genus Vandiemenella; species Vandiemenella viatica. The sequence continues at coordinate 80,415,829 of JARYHS010013631.1, forward strand.
AGTGCGACAATCTGACACGAAATTTTTATGGACCCTCCCCACCCTTTAAATGAGATTTGGAAAAAGTTTTCCTTACCCGTCCTCCATATTTTGATTTCACGCTTTTAATGTTGCCACATTCCTTATAGCGTGGCAGAATTGATACATAGATTGGGCTGGGATTGTCTGGCGGACAAACAGCGTAGATTTCTTTTGAATTTATTCATAAATATGCAAACGTAATCTTTTATTTAAAATTTTCATAAAAATTTCTTCTACCGAGCTATTTGGATCGCAATGACAGAAAAGATAAGATTAAAGAAATTAGGTATCGTAAGAATGCTTATGAATTCTTTCTTCCTCCTTAATATTCTTGGTTGGATTGCACAAAGTTAATTTCGGTAAAAAACACCCTCTGCAACCCACAATTTTGTGAATTACAGAGTATACATAGATAAAGATAAATCTACGATATAAATTTTGTTGTGGTTTTACCAGTAGTCTTCCCCGTAACTTGTTCAGTAAACCTACGAATAGGAAGGCGATTTTGGTATCCGCCAGATACTGATACTTGCATTGCATTGGCTGTTGATAGTGTGAGCCAGTAGTCGGAACTGTCAACGCATTCTTATTGTCATTTTCTACATGTTGTGGCTGCTCTGACGTATTTTGTGAGCTCCCTGAATCAGTATGCATGCCTCACATGATCCGACAGTGGTCTGACCCTGGATCCGTGTTCACATAGCCTTACACATATAAAGTAGTGTCAGTTGGGACGGACAGAGGCGATGCTGGTGGCGACGGAAAATTCCATGCGGTGTACGCCTTGCGTCGGCTCGAATCGAGGTCGCAGGCTGCTCGAAGTGTGCCGCACCACGCGGCCTGCCAGACACCTCAGCACTACCTCCGTCAACACGCGGGAAGCCTCTAACTGAACACGGTGGAATGAATCGAAGCTAAAATTCTATTGAAATAACGGTGAGGTAATAGTACGAAGGAACACGTTCAATATCAACCTCATTTCTATTAACTATATATAGAAACGACCAGCCTATAGCCCCCAACGGCAGGAATGTCCTGTTTGCTGACGATTTGCTCTGGCCACACCGAGAATTTGAATCACCGGGGAGCAACCTCACTGACGCTCTTGAACGTCTGCACGTACACTATAGAACAGGGTCCCTCAAAGTGGGGTACGCGAATCCCTATGGATTCACCAATTGATCGTAGGGGTTTCGCGACAAGATTTACGTTATGGCAGCTGAATGGCTGTCTCAAGCGTGCAACACGCACAATGGAGAATTGAGACAGAACATGTTTTTAAATCGACTCATCCTGCTGCAAGAAACAAGACCATCAGTCACTTTAATTAATAGCATATTGCTCTTTGTGCCGTATTACTGTTTTGAAATAAAATTCCTTATTTTTTTATGAAAATAAAAACCCTGTTCTTTTAAGGAGGTTCGCCATTGCCTGGGAAATTTTATACGGGTACGTGGAGCTAGTTATAAGTTTGAGAAACCCTGCTACCGGAAACACCAGGTTAAACCAAATCCCTCGAATACACTAGTATGTTATATGGAACCCACTCAAAGGTTAAAAGTAGTATGTCCTGGGGTCGAACTGGAACACTGCAATACTCCAAAATATCCAGGAAAGACCCTTGACAGATCTCTTAAATTCAAGAAACACAGCATGGTTTCTAAGCTGAAAGTTTGCACCAGGAACAATCACGTTAGAGAATTGGCTGGCTCACAGTGTGGTAGCCAACGTGGAACCATCCGAACTTGTGCCTTAGCTCTGTGTTATTCGTCTGCATAGTATGCCTGTTCTGTGTGAAACAAATCAACTAGTGCCAAACAGCTAGACGTAGCTCTGGATTACACCTGCAGAATCAAAATATGCCGTTCCAAATACACTGTCGAATGGCTCAATCATTTCGTAGGAATAGCACCACCTTCAGTTCAGAAAGAAATATCAGCCAACAAGCAAAGGAGGATGAAGGAAATCATGCATTACATACGCATTTATCGCACAGGCAAAGACATAAGTCCAGGAAATGTTTTTTTAACTGCTTAACGTCTCTTAACAGAGACGCAAAAGGATGGAAGGATTGGGGGCAAGGAATGGGAAGGAATTCGGCCATGGCCTTTTAAATGAAGCATCCCAGTATTTGCCTGGAGTGCTTTGGGAAACCATGGAAACCCAAATCTGGATGCCCGGATGGGGATTCGATCCGCTGTCCTACCGAATGCGAGGCCAAAACGCCACCACGCTCGGTAAATGTTTCTTAAGAACTTCAAAGGAACTTACAAGTGAGAAAGCCAGATTACAATCGTGGAAAGCTAAGGCCTCTCCTCTCTGGTTGGGGAAGAGGGTCGGAAATTTTATCACCTGACAAGGGTTTGATGCTATCGAAGTCTGAGTAGGCTAAGATCAAGAGTGGGCAGATCCAAGCAAAGATGGGGATATGCTGAGGTCGATAACATAAAGTGTGACTGCGGCGATTCACTGACCAAATTTTAAAGAATTCTGACGTATCTTTTGAAGGAAGTACTGTGGTAAACTGCTGTCACATGTTGTAGGAACTCATATCGAAAAAGGATTTTTTAATACAGCAATATTGACAATGTGCAAAGAATAGCCACACCATTTGCAACCACTTTCCGTAGCCTTTACGAAAGTGCCGGAATTCTCAGGTAGTTACAAAACTTACTTTCTAGCATTAATTTACGGATTATCATGCCATAAACTTCAGTCATTTACGGATACAATGAAATACTTCTCCCACCAACGTACTCGGGTTGCAATGGCAGGACTGACAAGGTAGTGGAAATAAGGTGTCGTACTGATTCCTAATATGAAGTCTGTCTTTACTCGTTCTGTTGGAGTGGGATACACAGAGCAGAGATAGACTAGAAGAATCGGTTCACAGTTGGGATCTGTTTCGATCTTCATACTCTTCCTGGAAACTTTGAAATCCTTGTGATGTATTAGAATAAAAGTTGGGTTTCTTAACAGTATTGAACTGTCTTTCTCGAGCAACCATTTCTGGAATTCTCATGGTGAGGTGTATTGAAGTGTTTAGAAAATTGATATATGGATGATAAGGGTCAAATTGGAGATTTTTTTTTTTTTAGAGAACACGAAATTTGATCTCATTCACTATATTAGCCGTATTTTCAACATTACTATGGGCACACATAGTAAACACATCACATGGTGAAGACTATCCTTAATTAAACCACGCATGCCCAAGGAAGGACTCGAACTGATGACCCCTGATACTGAGACCAAAAGTCTCACTACCATGACCGGTCATTCGGGTACAGCGTGACTTCGGCAACTGAAGAAAAAATGACAGTAACTTGTTTAAATCTTTTCTTCATATTTCCGCTTTATGCGATAAAAAAAAAAGATCCTTGGAAGTAAGTTATAAACCTTCAAATACGAGGCACTTAATGATGCGTATTTTCTATTTTGTCTCATTACGTTACGTATCTTACAGGTCCAGGAGTCATACCAACCCAAAATTTTTGTTATCTCCGACTGCCGACCGTGGTCTGATTAAAATGCTGCCTCTGCCAGACTAAAATGTTATGTTGAAGCCCAGATGTGATTCACATCTGCGGCTTCAATCTTTAATATTTACGTGTACAATAATCGAAGGAAAAAAAAAGAATCGATTGATCTATACATTAGTTTACCCTTTTTTCTGATAATGCTAACGACATACTTCTGCACTTGTTGGAGAGAGTGATGAGGGAATTTACGAGAGAAGTAAAGGAATTGGATTACAAAACTTTGGTCGGACCATTGCTTGAATATGGTAGTGTAGTATGGTACCCACATTTTGCTTATCAAATACAGGAGTAGGAGAGTGCGCAAAAAAGGGCTGCTAGATTTGTTTATGGAAATTACCACAGAATGCAATCGGTTACAGATATGATAAGAGCTGAAATGTAATTAATTGGAAGACAAGAGGAGGGTGAAGAGGCGATGGGAATGTACAAGTCGTACATTGGTGTTGAGGCATAGAAAGATATTGGTGTAAGAAGGGAAGGGAAGGTAAAGGATCACCATGACCACAAGCTGGCACTCGATTTCAGGCACAAGGGTGTAGAAAGATTCTCTTTTTTGGGTAGGGATGTCAGAGATTGGAATAAGTTACCAAGAGAAATGATGAGTAATTTACCATAAACGTCGAATTTAAAGCTAAAATTTGCGGAGGACAAACGTAGGAGGGTGCAGGAAAGATGGGTGTGAAGGGAAATTGCCACCAGGGCATGTGCTACATTGCAATTAAATTAAATATTATTATTATTATTATCAATAGTGCACATTGGGTTTGGTTGTTATCAGCTTTAGAAAAAAATTAAAATACTGCGCCTCGTATCACTCAACGTCGTGTCGCGACGCTACCTGTCAGCAGTACGGCAATAATAGTTAGAATGTAACAATTAAAACCACGTGCCGAGCAGCGTGATGTTGCCGAATGTGTAAATTTCTGATTATTCAATTGTACATACATGTGTGTCACATTTTACCCACATTTGGTTCGGCACTAGGTGAATCGTGGACATGGTTAAAAGTTTATCCCGTTCCAATTCTTTTAAAATTTTAAAAACTGTAATTTATAACGGCAACTCCAAGGAAACAATGCAAATAAGTAATTAATCAACATGGAAAAGATTATAGATACTTTTTTTCACGTGTAACGAAATTAATTGAAAGTGTACAACGACTGCAAAATACATAGACGGAAGGGGGGTTAGCGTGTTGCAGAAATGCGAAGAATACATCACAGCAAAGATGTTAATTTCATCTTTTTATTTATCGATGGTGTAAAACACACGAATACTGAACATACCTGCTGTATCCTAGTCATAAGTTTCGGGCATTTCAATCATTCTAAAGTTCACAAAATGTTAAGGTATCTGCTATCCATGGAAACTGATACCGCTTTAAGGAAGATGATGACATTCCATTTCCCTGCTAAACAGGGCGAAAAATATTTACAAATAAACTATTCTGCGTATATATACTATTGTCCAGTGATATGAGCCTATTCTTCGGATTAAACGGTGAAATTTAACTTCTTACATATGTAACCTTTGAGTCAGTGTAATTAATCTATGTCAAACACTCTTTGCAGCTATTACCTCATTAGCTACTCAGAATTGATTAATTCTAGCTAAATCCACATAGATTATTAGAAGATAGTTTCAATTAGATAGGTAAAGAAGGGTAAAAGACAGATTCAATTAGCAGAGGTTAAGTAACTGAATTCCATTCGCAAACTCGACTTGAGACACACTTCTGTGCATGCGAGAGCGTGCGAATTTCCTTGTAAACCAGGTGTGCTGAGAGCCTGCAATAAACTTGGATCACCTGGAAAGCAGTTCACCAAGTTTATTGCACCGATAATACAAGCCCCACAACTTTGTTTAGTGTCCATCTAGAAGTAGCAATATTCTCTGTAAAATATGTAGCAGTTGGGTGTTGTATGTCATAAACCATTACATTTCGGAGAAAGTTTTTTTTGTCACATAGTGCTTCACGCTACGTTGAAATCGAGGTATTAAAGGAGAGAGACAAGGAACGGGTAGGAATTCAACCATCCCGGGGTTCGCATGCTGTGATTTCAGGAAACTCTGGAGAAACGAAATCTGGATGGTCGTTTGGGAATTTAAACGTGATGTGAGATGAGTTATGACTAAGAACGGGTTCACCTTAAATTAATTCAAAAACAAATAAATTGTGTCCATGTAGTTGACTGCCTGTATCTACAGTCCAAGAATTTTGAGAGATCGATTTTAATTTGGTGCAGATATAAGACAAACGCCATCTCAGGAAGCCCATCAATAAAGATAACATTCTCGTATCTGGTATAACCGCTGCTCTTCGGGCACAGTGTGATTAGAAATAAGGTTCCATGTTGTGCAGATAATAAGTTGTCATTTTAACGTTCCACAGGACAGTAAGGGCAGAGAAATTTTGTCACCAAAATGAGTATTTTGCCTCAGTTGTAAGATTTACTGTCCAACTTTGTCCCTCTACGATTATTTTTATACTTCACTGATGTATCATTAGAAGAAAGCTTGCCAAGACAAAATGTACTGTGGATGTTCTTTCAGTTTTGGCTGCATCGTGTCACTTGCCTAACTATTGCAACAGGGACGTAGTTTGAATAAAATACAAGTCACCCTGAAGTTTTTAATTCCATGTCCATCCTATCAGACCACTTTGATCAAATAAATGAAACGTATTTTGACTCCTGTGTTTTTTTTCCAACTTGAGCAATGCACTTTCATTGAACTTTCTTGTATATTCGGTATATTCTGCCAAATCACCAGCTACAAGCCCCTTTTTTGTAATAATGCAACTTTCTTGTGTTACCTACATTGATTGCCACTTCGAAACGATTTATAACATAGAATTTTAGTAAGTATCGGAATATGAGCATTATAATAATTCTGTGTGGTCGTAATGACATGGTGACATGGTTTCTATTGGCTGCCCATTCCGCTCCTGTCGTAGCCACCTTAACCTAGCCCAGCAATCCTGCCGGGTACAGGGGACCTACAGTTTAAAGTGGAATCCGAACCACCGAAGCCTTCTGGCGTACTTCACATTACACAGCAAGCTGTACCAGAGGTGACGGTAAGGTAAAACGCCTCTGAAACTCCCAGCCAAGACAGGGATTCGAACCGGGGATCTTTCGATGTCCAATCAGACACCTTAACCACTGAGCTACCACACCATTTATATTAGCATTGAAGTAATGTATTTTTTCAGTGCTACATACTATAAATAGCTGATTACGGATTAAAGGGAATGTTAAAAAAAAGAAGAAAATGTTAACCGCGAAAATCTTCGGCAAACATTTTAGACCAACATATTTCTTCCTAGCCCATTTTTATGACTGACTGTAAATGCACAATGAGAGATGATAAAATTATACCATCTACTGTCCAATACTTCATGGTAGGACATTCTTAACTAGGTGGCAGGAAAAGAATAGAAATACTGTCCCGTTGGTAGAAAGGATAAACTAGATTTTAATATCTGTATCATAAAGACTATTTCATTTAAATGCAATGGAGCTCTTGCTTCACACCTACTTTTGCTCTCTACTAACTTCAAATTTTAATTCTTTTAGCAATTTTGGTAAGTTTTTTTTAATCATTTGTCTTGGTAAATTGCTTCCATCCATGACACTTTCATCTACGAAAGAAAATCATCCCACACGCTAATGCCAGAAATCAAGTGCCAGCTTGTGGTCATGGTCATGATTTTCCTTATTTGCAACTCTCCCAATACTTCTAACAATATCTTTCAACGCCTCATTACCAATATAAGCCTTGTACGCTCCCATGTTTCTCTTCACCCTCCACCTGTTATCCAATAAATGCCATTACTGTTCCTTTATATTATCTGTTATTCATTGTGTTCTGCGGTAATTTCCGGAATAATCAAGCACCCCTTCTTTGCACCCCTTCCAACTCGTGTATTTGGTACCCAAAATGTGGGTCCCTTACTACATTACCTTATTCAAGCAATGGTCTGACCAAAATTTTGTAACCCAATTCCCTTTCTTCTCTGGTACATTCGCTTATCACTTTCTCCAACAAGTTAAGGATTTTGAAACCATTTCCTACTATCTGTCCAATGTGTCCTACCCAGTTGAGTTTATCAAATGTTAAGTTATTTACATTTCAAGTATACAAAAAGCAATTCTTTACGCAACTTACAATCACAATCAGCCTTTAGTTTTATTATCTGTGTACCTAACCTATGTAACTCTCCTTTGCATTTTTCTTCATCCTATGAAGACCTACCAAGCTAGATAACCTGTGCAGATCAACCTGCAGCTGTTCAGTTTACTATCGTTTTCATCCTTTTATATAACGTTATGTCATCTGCAAAAAACATAACTTCTGATAGTAAAGAATCAACGCAATCATTATACATTTACTAATAGCAGTGGTCGCAATTCGCTTTTGAGGCTCCAGATCTAAAATTAAAAATTCTGAGGGTGTTTATTTTCGGAACACTAGCACATACAAGAAATTATTCAATGAAAAAAATGTTTGAAAATTAAATATTGATGGATGATGCAGCTATAAATAGTTTGACTTCATTGATGATACTGTTTAGACAGAAACTATAAATCTGATATTTCTCCTCAATGCAATTGTGACATGATCGGTTCGTAACTACAGAAATGGAATTAAGATTTCAGCGTATCCTTGTTGTACCCTTCGTCTAAGTGGCGTTATTTTTGGTTTGCAGGCAGGCATACGAGCGGCTATGGGCCGATGATCACGTGACCTCCAGACAGACCTGCAGACACCATGGCCGGCGCCAGCCTCTTCATCAAGGCCTTCTTCAGGCGAATCATCAATGACTTCCGCCACAAGGAGCTACTGCCGCTCAAACTGCTCTTCTTCGTCCACTCATCCAGTAAGTGCCACTAAACGCTTCCGGTACTCTTTCGTTTGATAATTTATGAGATTCGGTGAGATCCTCCGGTTGTCACGAGTGCGTCAACCTATTAATGGAACAACTGATCGAATTTATGAATAATGACTCATGTAATATAAACGAAACCAATATATTTATATCAGAGGAGAATGCTAGAGGGAATAGTTGTAAGGGAAAGGAGGAAAAGGGAGGGGGTACCAACAGTACATTACTATAGCTGATGGTGACCTTCAGTTCTCACTTGACAGTCTCTGCTTCCAATCAAACAATCGCTTTCTATTGAATGAATCAAACAATTCTTACAACGGCAATTTTGCTGAAAAATGAACACACTCAAACTTTTGTTCAATGACATCTTTGAAATACGCAACGGAATTCTGTTAGCTTCACTCTCCACACCCCTTTTTCAAAACTACATTTTATCACAAATTACAGCTACTATTCTAGGTAAAAACATATGCTTCCTAAATATACAAAAAAACTATTCTTTATACACCATTTGCTCCCTTGCCCCAGGAAACCGCTTTCTATAAAAGCAATGAGATGTATTTCTCAATGTGCAGTTCTCTCTCTCTCTCTTTGTGTGTGTGTGTATTTTTCAAAACATTTTATATGTGTATATATAATGTGTGTACGTATTTAATCGAGGTGTTTAAATATATGTATTAACTGGAGTTGTAGGAAGATGAACTAAAAAACTTGTTAACATCGGTAGCCACGATGTCATCAGAAAATTTCGCAAATTCCTACTTTGTACCAGTGAAAATACATAATTGTTTTATTTTCCACTTCAGCACGGTTGATGCACAGAAAAATTAGTGAGGGAAAAATTTCATATTTCCCTTATATTAACAAGTAAAAAGTATTAGTTGGACTAATTTTCTAAAATGCTGTTGTTCCTCTTCTTGTATTGAAACACAACTGCCTATCAGAGGAAACGGATGAGCGTAATTTTTTTTGAAGGAATAGGCCAAGCCCTTTTGTAGAAACCATACTGAAACTTGCCTGGAGTTATTTTTGGAAACCATGGAAAACTGAAAACCAGATTGCCGGACGGGATACAACCCGTGTCCTTCAGAATGCCAGGCCAGTCCTTTACTGTTCACTATCAAGCTCAGAAAGGCACTGATGAAATAACTATCATCACTTTACTAAATTGTTCAGCAAACATAACTCCAGTAACGAGAAATATGTATATTTTTAATATATGGAAAATAAAAACATTTTCTTTCATGAAATACATTGAACAATAACCGAAAGGCTGGAGTGGTTGAATATTTTCAATGCCTTCGTACTCCGTACTAAACTCAGCTGTACTGCGAGTCATGCCTTGTCGCAAAATGCTTTGTTCTGCGACAAATTGCTTTGACGTCCGCTAACGTATTCCTGAGCTGGGAGTCATTATTGTTTACAATTTCTCATCTTTAGCATGGCATTCAGCCAGGCGTATCTGAGTATTGACGAAATGGTTATGACAGAAGGTAATAATTTTTATTTTTACTATGAAGCGTGGTGGGTGAGCGGTTAACGCTCTGGCCTCGCATTTGGGAGGACGCCGATTCGAATCCCCCTCCGGGCATCCAGATTTGGGTTTTCCATGGTTTTCCCATGTCATTCCAGGCGAATTCCGGGATGCTTTCTTCAAAAAGGCCATGGCCGAATTCCTTCCCGATCCTTGCCCCAGTTTCATCCCGCCCCTAATGACCTCGACATTGACGAGGCGTAAAGCCATTAATAAATAAAAAAATCCAAAACAATTTTAGTCAATATAATAAACAAATGATGTGGATTGAAGCGACAACGCTACAATCATTTTAACGACTGGATTTATACTGTGAATTTAGTCTGAACTTGGAGAGATGGTTTCAGAATTCTCAAAGCCTACCTTCCGTACACTTTCCTGCTGGAAACGTTTATGTGGTTTTCCGTCCTTTAGATAAATTCCCATAAAGTCTGTAAATTCAAATAAAAAGTGCACTAGTGAGCTGGAATCACGAAGATCGGCTTAAACGTGGAAGTTTCAGTAACTTGAAGCACAAATTATTTTTAAAGAACTTAAATTATTCGTAACTTCAAATTCGAGTTGTCATTCTAACATAGGTTAAATTTCAGTCAAAGTAAAACTTCCTCTAACATTGCAGATCAATTATTAAAACCCTTACCTTACACTAGCCCGTCAGAAATGATGGGTTGGATATTTGCATTTAAACATTTTTTTTAAGCCATGCAACTTACGAGAAGAGCTAACTGTATAGTCGTTTCATAGCATACTAAACATTTAATGATAGCAAATCGTAAAGAAAAGTGAGCCGGTAATATCTGACATTTCAAGTAACCCACAGCTACAACTTCAACATACAACGTTCACTTTAAGGCCAGGACATTTAAGACAAAATCTATTTCAGATAATACTTTGTGAGGGAAACTAAAAACGTACAGTGGACTGTTGAGGTTATATTTTCTTTTCGTTCTGGCTCGACGTCAGAGGCGGGAAATTACTAGGGACAAGGAATGGTAAGGAATTCGGATATGACAATTTGAAGTAACTACAGCGGCATTCGACTGTAGTAATTTCGGGAATCCTTGGAAAACCGAAATCTGGATGGCCGAACGGGGATTTGAACCCGCGTTCTACCGAATGCGAAGCAAAAACGTTACTCACCCACCACGATTTATATAATTTTCTGCTTATTAAAAAAACAACAAGGGATAAATATCAACTCAGAAACGACAAAAGGATTCGAAAGAAAGCATTATCAAATCTTGCGATTTTGAAAAAGTCTTAAATGTAGTCTTACAAGATTTCTGTGGAAAATTTTAATGTGACCACTGAATATTTGTCAAAACACTTTGAATGCATTTCTTAAAACAGCTATTAGGGAAAAGGCCATATAGCAATAAGTCGAGCCAAAACGCGGGACCTGATAAGTTTGTGTATCAGCTATTTCATTCGCACATATTGTGCTGGATTTTAACCTAACAGAAAATAGTTTGATGTTTCAAATGAGTGAATGTCACTTTAAACAAGAACTCCGTCGAAAATTGCGGCGTTGTATTTTGGAGAGGTTGTGATTACGGAAAGATTAAAATCACGCTTTCCAGCTTCCTGTACGTGGAGGAAAGGGCTTTTGTAGAAGATACAGCTTTATATTTTTTACCTTATATATCCAGTTCTATATTCCATATTGCTGCAGCACAAAATTTACGTCCAATTTGTTTCAGAACCTATAGTAATTATCAAACTGTTACTGCGGAGCTGTTCTTGACGTAGATTCTTCGTAACGTATATAATATGATATACCACTGCATCGTGTTCTTAATTTGATTTCTTGTTAAACCAGTTTCGTACTGCCCCCCCCCCCCCACTCAAAACAGTTGTGAAAGATGTAAATTCAAAAACAGTAAATTCATTGCTGACGGATTTTGAAGACATGGGAGAAATTATTACTACAAGAAAGAGAATAACAAATACAGTTTTATTGGAGTTTCTGACAAAATTTGTTTCTCGATTTTATTAGCTTTTTTTGGTTTTAAATAGCCTGCGACCATTTAACTAGCTCCAATTTATATTTATATTTCTCTAATTACTGTAGCAGGCTTTTCTTATATAACTGTGGTAAACAATAGTGAAGACAAGACAGATGAACAAAACACTTTAAACTGCTCGAACAGGCGACCTTCACAACGCTAGGCCGTGCATTGCCAGCGTTTTTAGTACAACTGTTTTAGACGTACCAAGAAAAATTTAATATTTTTTTTCATGATCACATGAGACGCGATCCAGTCGATTGACTATGTTGCGATGTTAGTCTGACTTTTTTCATTTTCAACCATACATTATTTAAATTATTCTGTATTTTAATGACTAAATTTCAAGAGCCTAATAGAAATCTATTTTTTTAAACTTATTAGACTAGCTTCGTATTGCATTCCACCAAGCTTCGAAAGTGAAATTCGCATTTAAATGTTTTAGTGCTGGTAGCATTCATTACTAACGTAGCCTTAGGCTTTATAACAGGCCCTTCAAAAATATTCATTTCTAAATGTTCACATTAGGCATAGACATTATACAGCACACTGCAAACTGTGCAACCAATGTAGGGCGACATCTATACAATAGGCCAGACTTCAGTTTTTTGTTTGCGAAGGATGAAAATACATCCACGGAAGCAATGTGTGTTCGCCAACCTCAGCTTATGATATGTTAGAACAATAACGCTCCTCCATATTAACTACGTTAAATAACGCCATTATACCATTAGTGGTAGTGAATCAGTTAACAGGAAATGTGTGTACAAAATTTTTTGACCATAGGACAACTTGTTGTTAGGTCATTGCCTTTTTCGTATTTGATTCCTGTTATCTTCTGATCTCCAAACTGTTGTATGCTGACGAAGCTGTTGACGTACCCTAAAGACAAAGTAAGAACCATCTCAGACGTTAATTAGTAACCAAATGGCACCTCTTCAAATATGCTGCAGATTACCAATGGTACGTGTCCTGGAATCTTAGAGGTATATTGCAAGAAGACGTATAGCTGTTATCTGTTATAGTCACTGCTTTGAATGAAAGTTATTTCTTTTAAATCTATTCTTTTTTTCTGGTGGTTATACGCCTCGTCGACTAAAAGGTCAGTTGAGGCGTGAAAGGACTAGGGACAAGGAACGTGAAGAAATTTGGCCATGGCATTTTGAAGGAACCATCCCGGCATTCTCCTAGAATTATTTTGAGAAACCACGAAAAACCAATATCTGGATGGCCGGACGGGGATTCGAACCCAGGTGCTCCAAAATGCTACGCCAGAGCGTTACCGCTCATCCACCACGGTCGGAAAAGCCAGTTTTAAAATCCATTCTATGTGCTGGCCAATATCTTGATAAAATTATTTATTTGTAAGAATCATTAATCACCAAAATTTTAAATATGGTTTTTAGTAGGTTGAAAGTAAGACTGAATTCAACTACGGAAGCTGAGAGACCTGTAAGGGGGCGTCCATAAATTACGAATAAATTGAAATGGGGAGGGGGGGGTTCCGGCGAAATCTCACCAACGGGGGGGGGGGGGAGAGGGGGGTCAACGGAAATCTCACGTGAGATTTTGTAAATTTGTTTTGGACTGTAGACCCCAAAAAAACAGAGTCTAAAAATGGTGCGAAAGTCGATTTTAGGGGGTATTTCGTCGAAATGTGGGGTTGTTACCTACTTTCGAAGAGTGAGACGCCTAAAAAAAAAAAGTCTCAAAAAGTTGCGAGGGCGACTTCTAGGGAGGGTTCTGACGGAACAGATCTCACCAAAAGGGGGGGTCGGACTAGATCTCACGAAGTCTCACCACAGGGGGGGGGGGGGTCAGAAATCCGGATAAATACCTCACGTAATTTTTGGTTGCCCCCTAAGGGCAAGATTGTAATAGTTTAGTTTATACAATGTTGTCTTCTTCAGTTTGGATCCAGTTGGTTCTACCACATTCGGTCATCGTCAGTTTCTAACTACGTTGTCTACTCGATTTCTAGACCCAAACTTCTGTTCCAAACGCTGTCCCATTCCTCCTTCCCTGTTCCCGGATTCCGAACAGACAACATTTCCACAACTTGAAGAATATGGCGTATGGTCAAAACATTTGTATAACCATCCGATGTCAATCGCGCATCGCACTACCTTATTCCGGGTACTTAATCCTCTTGTGGTAAGTGTTGTTTTTGTCCCCCCACAGCGGTGTTCGTGCTGTACCCGTACCTGACGATCCACATGCGCGAGCTGGGCATCAACGTGGAGGAGACGGCCATCATGTCTGCGGTGACTCCAGTCGTGGCCATCATCATGCCGCCTCTCGCCGGGATGGTCGCCGACCGCATCGGGAACTTCAAGGTACGGCGCACACCGCGTGTGTGTTCAGGTGTGACAACCTGGCATTGTGCTGCGCTTGGGAGCGTCTGTTGTGCTTTCATTCTCTAAGAGCCCTCACAACAGAAATTTGATTTAAGTTGAGAAGGAGCGCTTGCTCCGGTGGAAATTTCCCTACACATCCATTTTTTTCCCTTTTCCCACCTAATTTTTACCTTTACTATTTCTTTTAGCGTTTTTGGTAAATTTGTCTTGGTAATTTATTCCAACCGCTGACCCTCTTACCTACAAAAGAAAATATTTCCAAACTACGTGGCTCGGTCCGGGGGGGATTGGCTAGAAGGCTACGCTGCACTACGTGGGGAGAAGGGGGGGTGGTTTCCTAGCCAGGCCACGTAGTTTTCTTTTCATAACATTCTTCACAGTTAAAATGAGGAACAGAACTCACAACAGTATGTGAATATTTATTTCCCTCAATGAATTATCTCCGTATGTAATTTACAATAGTATGACTGCAGAAAACAGTACAAAATATCTTCTGGAATCAAAAGCTACGTGCTACGGGGGAGGGAGGGGGGGTTGAGGCAAAAGCCACGTAAGGCTACGTGGGGGGGGGGGGGGGGGTGGGGGGGGTTCACAGGAGGCCAAAATGGAGCAACGTGGTTTATGCACGTTCCCTTATGCCTGTGGTCATGGTCATGGTCATCTTTTCCCTTCCATGCACTTCCTATTTCTTCCACCAATATCTTTCCAGGCGTCATCACTCCCATGATTCTCTTCACCCTCCTCCTGTCTTCCAATAAGGCCCAATCAAGCTCCTTTAACATATCACCTACTGATTGTGTTCTGCTGGTAATTTCAAGAGACAAATCTAGCATCCCTTCTTTGTTCATCCTTCAGCTCCTCTTTATTTTTTTACCCAAAATTACCACATTGCTTCTAAGGGATTTTATTCCGCAATGTTGTTGAAGGTGTTAAACCACGTCGAAAGAAATCAAAAGAAATTTTGACGCGAAATAATACTTAAGAAATTTTGAACCCCAGCATAAGCGCAGTTTATAGATTAAAGTGGATCTTCATAATTTGGCTGGAAAAGGGGGAGGGGGCTGAAGTAATTCCGAAGATAATCCACACTGTAGCATTTTTCATCGAAACAATGTAGCTCCAATAATAGTGATCCGATTCGATACAAATTTTACAACATTGCTGATATGAATTCTCCATCCGATTTTATTTAGGGTTGTGAACCGAAATTTTTAACAGTCTTCGCTAGGTATGTAGCATTCAGTGCTAACATTATAACATAGCATTCGGGGAGGACACCTTCAGTTCTCTAGTCGACTATTCAGATTTAGATTTTTAATGGTTTATTGCAATCACTCCGGGTGATTGCCTGGATGCTTCTTTCATAAAGACTATAATATATAAAACTGGGCCAGATTTCAATTTCCTTATCGCAGCTGATTTAAGGACTTTCCGATAGCGGGGGAGGGGACAGATATGGAGAAAGATATGAAGCTATATTTCATCTCGTCTGAAAGACGTTAGAGGATATTTCTAAGATTTACTACTGAAGCATTACCCTCTGTTAAGTTGCGTTTGGGATTCGGCTGTAATTTCCAAAACCGAGGAAGCACGCACCTTTTCAGACTGAATTTATTTTAGGGGCTTCACCAGTTGAACATAATTATTATTAAAATTTTAGTTAGTATTTTACTCAACTTAATTTAAGCCCACTTTGAAATAAGTGTTGTATACTGTTTGCGTAAGGTGTAAATTATTTATCATAGACACATGGTATGGTGTAAGAGAGGGCTTGACAACACTAATCTTGCCAGGCTAAATGAACCTTTAAATAAATAAATAAATAAAGTTCCGTCATGGCACTGACAAGATGAGAAAGCTCCGACTTTTGCCACTCGTTTATGTCGTATAACGGACGACAGGCTGGTGTAAAGTCGTCACGGCCCGTAACAGGCCTACTAGGCCGGCTCCACCAACAGCCGTGAAGAAAGTTTTATAGCTCTGCGGCACGCAATGTATTTTTCCCGTACGACGACCGACACAGTAGATAGTGGGATTCTCTTCACGTGACTCACGTCGCAAATTCCCATTACCTTGCTGAAAGTCTCACTTAAGACTGCACTTAAGGGGGAACTTACAAAGAAGTGGTAGTCTTTTTCATAAGGGGAAATTACATATGCTCGTGTCCTTATTTCCATCTGTCTCTCCGCTTGATGTAAAATTGTTCCTCCCATTGCGCCAGTGGTGTATTTACAACTATAACAAGTATTGCCTAAATATTTAAATAGGTTTTCATTTAAAAATTAATTTTGATTATATAATTTGAGAGGCATAGGTTACGAATATCGATATGTAGTTAATTTTTATTTTACATTGTATCCGGTGCTATTTCGTATATTCTCATTTCTAGAGTTCTAATCCTTGGGAAACAGAACACTGTTGAAATAGGTGCGAAATCTTTACGTGTGCCACAATTATCTTGTTAGTATAAGCAGAATATGCTGAAGTCTTAAAGTTTTGTAAAATACAAGTCAAGGTGGCCGAATTTTTCCTACCTATAGTTCCTGGAACCCCATTCCACGAAGCTTGAAAGTTTTGTAATATTCATCAAACTTGTTCGCAAGCGGTATGCAAGTATTCTCTTAAGCAGGGAAATTACGAGGACACTCAGATTTAATTTATACTTTGATTTAGCACCTAATTCAATAAACATGTTCTAACCGACAGCGCTGTGTGATAAGCGGAGTAGGAACACGTATTAAGCTATTTAGGTCATGTAGCAACCAGCTTGCACTCGTATTTGTTTGCCCGGTATGACATTACTGAAGAAATGTACCCCAGCGTCGAACAACGCAATATTAAACTTGTTCAGGCTTTTTCTTTAGTTGCTTTACTAATAGTGTTAGGTGACTTAGCTGCTATTGGCAACTAACTGGATTGTTTCGGTTTTATTGTACCACTGACTATTATGTTGGCCAAAAATGATAGGTAGAACACAGAATATCGGCAAATAATTGCTTACCTGGATACAATTGTATATTAGTTTGTAACTATGATTTTTTATTAAAGCAAATATTTCTTGCCTTACTATAATAACAACGTCTGTATACAGCAACGTCTACATCGAATATAAATAGCTACTAAGACCGTGAAAAATGTGTTCGGGCAATTTATTACATGGAATTAACTATTAATGCTTATAACCTTGATTTTGTAATGATGTAAGAGTGCTCATATTTCGGCTCCACCTTGCTCCGTTGCACAACCGTTTTTATAATTAACACATAAATTAAAACAAAATACATAACTTTCTTTAGAGGTCTGTTTGAAATTTTAATTTAAAGTGAAATAGGTAACACAAACTCTTTGTTTGTTATAATAGTCTACATGGAAATAATATACAAATAAATAAAATCTAATAATTAATACGTGGATTTAAACTAAATACATACTTTTCTTTATGCTTGTTTTAAAACATATTGAACCTCTGCAGAAAAAGGTAAAATTCATTCGTAGATCGCTATAACAGCTATATCTATGAATAGAGAGGGAAAACATTTCTGTCCATTATTGGCCGGCCTAAAAATGCCAAGAGTGACGTAACAGACGTGATGACCACGCTGGCCTTTTATTAGTATTGATTATCTGTGTCCTACAAACAAGTTTTTACATAGTATATCATATTTTTTTTATAACGCTATCAGTTCTGTTATAGAATAAAACTGTCTTATAGATGTACAATGTATATCTTTATATATAAAGATGAATGTTTGTTTGTTTGTTTGTTTGTTTGTTCTTCATACAAATCCACAGTTTTCATCCGATCTCGATGAAACTTTGCACACTTATCCTTTGAAACAAGGAGAAAAATACTGTCCACATTTGGTTGAAAAATTATCTGTATAAATAACACATGTTGTCTCATAACTTCGAAATACGGCGATAGACAGACCCGTTGGATGTGGACGTCTCCAGACCGTGTTTCCGTGTAGTGAACTGGCAGCTCAGTGGATAAAGAGCTTGCTTTCGAACGTCGTGGTCTCCGGTTCAAATCTCCGTGGAGGCTAAGATTTTTAAAAATTGTTTTTCATCGTAAGAGTCAGGCCTGGGCCTTAGGTTATTCGGATTGAATGCTAAACTGTAGATATTAGAAAGTTAGGGGTGAAATGCGAGGCAAATCATAGGTAGTCTTGCAATTTTGTAGGTGTACACTTTTTTACGTTATAATGATCCTTCAGGTGTTGTTCGCAGTCAGTGTGTGAGTGAGAACCACAGTAATACTAATATAAATACGGAAGTAAGTCTCTGTCTTTTTGTTACGTTTTGACGACTAAATGGCTATATCGTTGTGATGGAATTTTGTAAGGAAAGCTGTATGAAGGGCACAGGATATTTTTTCCAGTATGATTAACAGTTGTAGTCACGAAATTTTGAGATCTTATCGAATAGTGACAGAAATATGTTGGAAATTGATTCTCTTCAAGAGGCAGGTTCGACGGTAGAATGATATAGTGATAGCTTTCCTGTCATATTATGCCGACTCGATATTGTTTGGGACCAATCCTTCGTTACCTACAACTTTCTATATTTAATTCTGGCAAAATAATTCTTAATGCACGCGTACGAAGTCGCGGGTACGAGGCTAGTACTGTATAAAAACGTGTTTGTAGGGCGCCGGTGGTGATATAGTAAAATAAAAGAGCTACCGCATGCTAAAGTAAAGCAATTTATTTAGTTGCAAACGGTGGCATCACATTATTCAACAATTTCTTTCTTACTACAGTGGCATCACAGACAGTATCCTATCGATTGACTCACCAAGTAGCCTTCGGCAAAGAACTTTGTATCCACTCTTCTTCTGGAATACCTGCCTTTTTGGCGTCTTCCTCGATTGCATCAAGCTACTAGAATCTTGCACTAGCGCGTGCTCTCTTTCGTTCAAAACATCATGTCACCTCTTTGAGATTCATTATTTGACCACACCACTTTAGTCTTTTTTCCCCCTCTTTTAGTAACGACCACGAAACATCGGCACCTGTATTTAAGTGTCTGGTGTGAGACTATGAGAGTGGGAGTACATGTGCCCTACCCGTGTTGAAACCGGATTTGTCATATCTGGAGCATTTACACTATCGGAGGAATCTTGTTGCCAACTGTATGCGAAACGTGTAACGATATTCTGTGTGACGAGTGTATACTGTCATTTGTGAAATGTGTGGTTTGAGGCCGAGATAGGGACCGTCGAAACATTCACCTTGATGGTTACGAGAAACCACCAAAAATCTCAGTCAAGTCTGTCGGTACGAGGGAACTAGGACTCGAACCTGGCCTCGTAACTCCCCAATCCAGTGTGTTGGCGTCTTCTTCTTCTTCTTCTTTATTATTGTACTAAAAATCTCTTTATCCTCTTGCTGAGCTCTTTCTTACGTTCTTCCGGCAAGATGTTCCTTCTTATAATACACTGTTTGTTGGCAAGTTGGTGGTTATTAAACATTCTACGAAATCTTCATCTGTCCGTATATCATCTGTGATTCAGATTTCCTGGAGATCAATAGTTTTTCGTTTTCATTGAAATGGCCAGGACAAGAATTCTTTTGGTTAGTCTGTTGCTACTCATTCTCCTAATATGGCTGAAGAATTCGTCTTTTCCTGAACGTGTGAAATTTTTTCTGAATGCTGATATGGTTCAAGTGATTTCATTTTCTTCCGAATTCCTCCTGTACACACTTTGACAGTAAATTTGGCCACAGCTGAAAAATTCTATCACTCTTATTTTGCACAATCAATGTCATCCTAAGAAGCAGTAACGCATTACTGGCTTGCCAGTATTGCATTCCTGTTTCCTGGGATGATATTGATGTCAGATTGTGGAAAATAAGAGTGATAGAATTTTTCAGCGGCGGTCAAGTTTATTGTCAAAGTGTGTACAAAATGGGCCAAAAATTTTACTTTCTTGCTTTTAAATATCTTGAATGAACGATCTAACCCCAATATTCGAAGTTCCCAAAGCCTATAACGGCTACCGTTTGATTACAGTGTCGTATTGTCTTAACTTGGAATTTCGGGATATTGATTTTTGTTGAATCTGTTCCAAGTGATTCTATAAGCTTTTTGTAATTTAGATGTTCTCTTCTTGTTGGTTTCAAGATTTAGTACTGCAGGTTGATTAACTTCTGCTGGATTTGTGAATTTAGTTACTTGGAAAATATTGCAAAATCGTGTTTTAGTGGATCGTCCATCTTGGTACCGCGAAGATGCTTCCATATGGTAGGTTTAGCATACAAGATTTGGAGACCACATTTAGCTGAAATTTTATGGAGTTTTCCAAGGGAGTAGATTGCTTTTGTATTTTTATTTGTTCTATATTACGAAGCTGGTACAAGGCACTTAGCTCTCTAAACCTCAGTTTCGTAACATTAAATTTCCTACAAAAGACAATGTATCATAACTGAGACAATTTTCGGACGAAACTTCGTAGTCCATTTGCGGTTGTAAATACAGGGCGTTCACCGGGAAACGCAACCCACTGTTAGCGCTACAAGGAAGAAACTGCTCGCGGCGAGCGAGCGGTCAGCTCCCGGCATTTTTCGACCGTCGGCCGCGGACTATTTCATAAACTTGTATGTGCTAAGCATTTAAATGTGACGTAATTCATTAGCTTACCTTATAAAAGATGCTGGAAGTGTTGACACTCTTGTGTAATGCACATTTCACATCTTCTGAACATATTTCGAGACACACGCAGCCCTAACTGACTTAATGATTTTTTGGGTGACTGTTCTAGTCGAAAAGCGATATCGTCAATTTTCTCCTCTGTGAGAATACGGTTGACCGACAGTCTCTTTTTGTTAAAAATGAACCCGTTTCTCTTACTTTTTTAACCAGACGCAGAATTGTTGATTTAGCTGGCAGTAAAGCGCCAGGAAATTCGCGACGAAATTTACTGCGACACTTTTTAAACGACTTCTTCTTCACATATGTATCGTAGAGAAATATTCTTTGTTGCAAACTGTAACGTACCATAATTTTACTCACACTCAAACACGGTACAGATTAGTAAGAGTATGAAGCCCCAAACCAGCCAAACCGCAAAGAAACGTTTATTCACAACACTGATTAATAAGAGACTGAAGTCACAAACTAGCTACAATGCAAAGAAACCGTTCTTAACAATGTAAGGGTCACTGCACTGCACTGTTGGGGCAGCGGAGGTGTTAAACAGTGCGGTGA
>JARYHS010013631.1:80438388-80661880 GCA_031002005.1 Vandiemenella viatica
CTGTAGGATAATATATCTTATCCTCACCTCCTCCTCTTCCTTGAACTACTAAGAATATCCTTCACCGTAGGCAGAAACAACACACACATCCCACTCTCCACTCCACATATCAAAACCCCAGACGCACTAAAACCATATCACAAATATATACCCCCAGCTCTCCACCTCTACGCACTACACACATTTTCTGGCCTCGCATTCGGGAGGACGCCGGTTCGAATCCCCGTCCGGGCATCCAGATTTGGGTTTTCCATGGTTTACCCAGATCACTCCAGGCGAATGCCAGGATGCTTCCTTCAAAATGCCATGGCCTGAATTCCTTCCATTCCTTGCCCCCATCCTTGCCCCCCATCCTTCCCGTCTCTAAAGACCTCGATGTTAGAAAGATGACGTAAAGCAGTTACAAAAAAAAAAAAAAAACCACACACATTAAACAATAGAAACTTCAATAGCCTCCCTACAACCAACCAACACATCTGCCCAGAAATATACCCATCATTTCAATCATAACTGTCAGTCACAGAAGAAAATGAAATACCAGAATTAATCAAATCTACTATGGACTTATCCGGCAATCTTGAAACTGTGTGCAAAATGTTCTAAAAGTAAAATAAAATTTTACATCATTATAAAAACTATATACTAAAATAAGTATTGTAAAATATACAAAGTATACTGTAAACCATTGTAAGAATGCTAAATTATAACAAATAGACCAGTCTTGTAATTAAAAATGTAGGCTGAAGAGCGGGCATCACCCGCTACCAGCCCAGACCCATGTGTGGAGAAATGAAATAACAAATCTTATATATATATATATAAAAAATAGACGTGTGTTTTCCTATATTTCACTTTTCAGCCACCACTACCTAGCACAGATCACCTGCGACACTTTCAAATTTTTACCAAAAAGTATGTCCCTCTGTGAACCACTTTTCAGCCAAAACTATGAAGCGCAGATCACTGGTCTTAGCGTGTGATAGTAACACAGAGTCACCTATCGATCACAACGTTGGCCGAATTTAGGTAACTTTGGGAGTGTGGGAGATATGGTGGTTGAAAGTGGTCGATCAAGGATATTTTCGTATTTCCTTCAAAAATATGTGTGTCCATAAATCTTACTTTGCCACCTGAACTACATAGTGCTGATGACTGGCATTTGTGTGTGGTAATAGCATCGAGTCTCCCATCGTGCACTATGATTGTTAGATGTCGGTAGCTATGGGGGTGTGGGTCATATAGGGGTTGAAAGTAGTCGACCTGTATTTTTCAATCCAAATTCTTTTCAAACACGAACAAAGTCGTGGGTACCAGCTAGTAAATAAAAAAATATATGTATGTATTAAATGCAAGAAGAGCACGACATGTGTGCTGCCAGCACGCCTCACCTCATTATGGGGGATGAATGAAATGACAATATATAATATTAAATGGAATGTAGAGCCTATACTTCAATAATGTGCGACGGCTACTACATCAAGCGTGCGACAATATTCAGGAATAGGCAACGAAATGGCGGCTAGCCTTTAATGCGCCAAAGAGCCAAGCAATTGTATTGACTAGGAAGAAGGTCCCACAAAAACAGACCCTCTTCGGCGAGGAATATCAACTGGACAAGTACTGCCACACACCTAGCTGTAAAAAGGGATAGAAGAATGACGCGGAAGCCCCACGTCACCAACGTCCAGTAGTAAGGCAACGGGGAGAATGAGAGTTCTCAACCATTCTTCAGCTACTTAGGCCGGAGCTGAGTATCCGCCTCTATGTTGCACTAGTCAGTACCAATAATGGAGTACGCAGCAGTCGTCTGGGGAAACACTGCTGCCTCCCATCTACAGAAACTGCAAGTTGTCCAGAACAGGGCAATAAGACAGGCTTATCATTGAGACGAGGACGTACGTCCTGCACCAAATAAGTAGTCCTACCTAAGCTTCGCGAGAGGTTTGAGCAGCTGGCAACCCGGTTTTTCGCCAACAACCAAAAATCTACTAACCCGCTGATAACCGCCCTAGGAGCGGAACAAATATATAACAACACTCTCAGGTGGCCAAAGAAGCTGCTGGACCACTAATAATGCACAAAAATATCATGACAATGACAAAGCACCGGATACGACAAATCCAGATAGAGACGAACCGTTTTGATAATGACAACCAATAAAATAAACTAGAAGGAGATGCGCTATAGCACAAAGACTTCCCCTCAAGCAGTAAGGAATGTCACTGCTGCTGCTGCTGCTTCTGCTATATGCAATATAAAACATTTGTTTTCAAAGATAGTATTAGATTATAATATTTGATGTATTTTAGTTTGATGTTTACATTAAACATGGAACGGACTGGTGGCTCAGTGGCTTACTGAATACAGCTGGTTATCATATCATATGGACGAGTTGGACCAGTAAGTTTCAGCATGGTAATAGTCCGATGAACTAACTCTTGGAGCGCTAGCGTCAGCGATACATCTCCAAGTAGTAATACTTTCCACCGCCAGATGGAAGTACGTTGTTGTTTCCGTTAATGTTAACCCCGATTTAAAACACATTGTCTATCAAACATTGATTGGAAGACCGTATTGTCATGGCATAAAACTTGTGTTCTGCATGAAAATTTATTTTTACGTAGATAGCATTATGTTTGCACGTAAGTACCATATGCTTTAATACTTTATTGCTCGTGTTAAATAGTATTAGACTATTTTTTTCGCCTTGAACAAAGAAGTCACCAATTTACTTTACATTTTTAGATTGCAATCCTGACTTACGACTTACTTGTGACATGTATCGTTTTTTTTTTTTTTTTTTTTTAAATCCCAGCAGCAAAATGTTGTGAACAAGAAGTTTCTATGCGCTCTACGTTTCAAGAGTTTGTGTTATGCGAATTGCAAAAGCAAACATCTTATGGCATTTGCTGGTTCCATTAAAAGGTAGGTAAATGCCTTTGATTGCTGCAGTTTAAGAATTTTCTAAAGTACACCACACTAATATAACGATGTTCGTAATTAGATTTGAGTGCTAATATTCTTGTGCTCTAAATGTTTGGTTCCTCTTTCGCCTCAAAATGATGAGCAATTTCCTTTAATCCAGGAAATTATTGTTGTATGTAAATTCAAAAATAATTTTTTAGTTTGCATTGGTATCCAGTACTCGAGTATTACGAAATATAATGCTGCAACGGTTGCTGTTTCCAGTTAAAGTTTTTTTTATTTTGTTCTTATTGTGTTTGTTAGTTGAAATTTTGGAATAATTCATGTAAAAAGTCAGAAAAGTAGTTCTGAAAAGAAATTTTGTACTGTATTAAGGCTTTTTTGTTGCAAGTGTAATAAGAATGATTTTCCAAAAACATATTTTTCTACAGACCCATTTTCTCATAATTTTTTTCCTCACTCTCTCAAATTATTTGCCTGCGTTGCCTGAATTTGCCTATTATCCTTGACATATTTTATTTTAAATACTTCGCGTTTGTGGAAAACACCCCATAATTTTCCTTCGTAATATATTTTACATATCAGTTATTGATTGTGTTCTGAGGCAATTTATACAAACAAATCTAGTTTTTAATATATTTGTTTTAGGAAATCGGATTGCAGATTCAGATGTGGGTGTGAAAAGGGAACCTTATCTTCCAGAAGTAGTCACTTCAGATAACATACCTATTCTACAAAAGATACTGTTGCTTACTGTGCCTCTCAATCCTGAGTAAGAAGGAATAGGACTTTTTAACTCTGTATTCGATCTCATATGGAATGACAGGATAAATACATCGTTAGTTCTTTGTATCTCTTCATGAATTTTATAAGCATAGGACCTAAAATGTAATGTGTGTATTGTATTTTAATATATTTGGATCTAAATATCCTGTACAATCCGAAAGGACATATTCGTTCACAATGTACGGTTTCTGTACGGATTTTTTCTATCACCAGCTCCATGTTATTGAGTGTTGTGTTGTTTAATGAAATTATTTCTTTGCGATTCATTATAATCAATGTTATTTAACCGTCGATGAAAGATATATATAAATTTATATATATAATTTTTGTGCATCCTATACTATACTGTTCTATATTCTCGATATAGGTGATTAAGATGTTGGACACTGAAATAAAATTTACACAAATTAAATCGACATGCCTTTACTGAACAATATTACAAAGCAGAATGAAGTACATAGGAGACAACAAACATATTTTTTTAAAAATATAATGAAGTAATATATAACCAAACACCAACTACAACGGCTCGAGCGTACGATTCAAACCCGTCTAATGTGAAAGCGTGCATTTGGCCATACGCGCCACTGAGTTATCGGTCATCGTCCGGCTGCCGAGTGTTGTGGTGGCTGCTACGCGGCGTGATGCCGTCGTCGTGTAATGTGAGGGAGGCCTTTCACTTCTTCACGCCACTGAAAAAATGTCGCCGTACGATATTCTGCCGTTTGGTCAAAACCGTATAGTGTGTAACCCGGGGCTGCACATTGAGCTGCGTGGCGCAGTAGGGGCAACGCAAAGCAGGGCAGGGCAGCACAGACTGGCAATTACTCGCGCATATTAGAGCGCAGTTTCGTGCGGCAGTTTACAAAGCATTGTGTGGTGCGAAAAACCGACAATAAAGCGAAACCAAAAACATGTCGATGCAAAAACTCGCTTTTTGATTTCTGAATCAGATTGGGATGCCGAGCTTGGAAAATTGTTATTACTTTAACAGAAGCTGAGTTAGATAAAACTATGCAAAAGTGAATATATGAAAAGAAGGAACTCTCATCTGGCTTTTGCAGTGAAAAGATAATTCTCAAAAGATAATTTCCGGATGACTCGAGCGGAGATTCACGGCATAATGTAACCTGTTATTTTCTCGACAAAGCTCAAATATCTATTAGAACTGAAGAAAATCTCGCTGTATTTTCGTGGTTATTTATTTAATTATTTAGGGTTTGACGGTACATGACATTTATAAGAATGTTTCTCTCTTTTATTTCATATTATATTTTTAAGAAAACTATATAACAGAACATAAACACTTGAAACTAAAAAAGCAGTGTCAACAAATTAAGTGTTTCTCGGCGACACTATTGAATGATGTAGTACAAATAATAAGAAAACAAATAATGTGATAATAGCCTATATATATCAATCTTTTTCGAAGTTTTATTAAAAATGAATTCAAAAAAAGAAAAGAAATGTGAAAATTGTAAGTGGACAGTTGTATGATAAATAAATGCTGAATTTACTCGCCACTTGTTGGGCTCATTGTCCAAATCTCTTGTTTAAATTTAATTTTTATGTATTTTTTATGACTGATATTGTGAATCGCAGGTTGGTTACGCACCAGATTAATCAATTTTTCTTATTCCATAGTTGAAAATGATTATAAGTCAAGCAAGATTATAAATAACGCAAGAAGTGTTACGGCAAAAACCGGCACGAGTGAGCTGCGTGGCACAGTTTCTGTATCGTGATCACAACGTCGCGCAGGCCACGTGCGGCGCAGTACTGCGCTGCCCTGCTCTGCGTCTCAATACGCGCTGTTCCGCCCCAAAACATAGAGACACAGAAACTGTGCTGCGCTGCGCTGCGTCGACTGCGCGTCAATGTGCGCCCGGCCTTAGTGTTCTAATTATTGCCAGTTTCTCGGAAGATAAACGATGTAGCATCAGAATCAATCCCTTATTCTCATGTTTAACTACAGAAATGTATATTCCACAATATCCTACTTATTGCTCTGCTACAGTTGGTTCTATAAATAGTCAGGAAAATTGTGCTGTCACTAAATTTAAATCATTTTTTAACTGGGAACGAGTCGTTCTGGCCTCGCATTCGGGAGGACGCGGGTTCGAATCCCCGTCCAGGCATCCAGATTTGGGGATGCTTCCTTCCAAAAGGCCATGGCCGAATTCCTTCCCGTTCCTTGTACCAGTCCCATACCGGCTCTAATGACCTTAGCCGTGGAAGAGGCGTAAAGCCGTAAGGAAAAAAAAAATGGAACGAGTCATTCAATTATGCGAAAGCGGTATTACGAAGAATGCATATTCGTAAACCCATTGCAGCCATCCTAATTTTTATTTGCTTTTGGTTTCGGAAAATGCGCGAGGCGAATGTCGAGATGATTTCTTCAAATAGCTATTACCGAATGCCTTTCATTTTCTGGTCTCCCACTACTCTCCCAGCTGTATTAACTGCTGAGTATACAGGGTATAGGACTGTGTCAGCAGATGTGGAGGAACGGTTGAATAAGTTTTGGGAGGAAAAATAGTGATGAGCGATTCAAATCGTTCGGATAAATAAGAGCATGATAGTACCATCTTTTGCCTTTCTTGGTCCTAAGATTTTCCATTAGATATTTCTCTAACACCTCAATTTCCATTTTCTTATTCAGTACCAGGCTTTTTGAGCTGAGCATTGCCTCTGTCTTTGTAGTAGATTGCTTTCTTATTGTATCTGTTTTGCGCTAGTCTATACCCTAGTTCTATGTTTCTAGCTCTTGTTTTATTCGCTTCTTAGCCGGTTGAATACATTCACCCAGATATTAAAATTTGTCGACTATCTTAAGTTTTACATATTTGGTTTTCAGTTGTTATTCATTATTATGTTTGTATTCTGTACTCTGTTTTTGTGTATATATATATATATATATATATAATATATATATAGACAGATGTCATGAGTCCAGTTTTTTTCGGCAATCTCACACAAACTTTCAATCGTTTTTTAGCTTTTCCTTTATTTTATACTAGTAATGTCAGATCGTCTGTAAAAGCAATACAGTCCACTTTTATACCCTGGTTACTTGGGCCTACATATCCCATATTACTATTATTATTACTGGCATTTTCCCTCTGATTCTCCCGCATGGAACTTGGTAAGCGTTGTAATTTATTTGCCTTTTGTTTTGGTTCTAGTAGCAAGACATAAAAGTTTGTAATATAGTATCATTCTGACCTATATTGTATATTTCCACAATTCAGTTACTCTTATTTGAATGTTAAAATTTGATGTAGGGGTTCGGAATAAAGAAACGCTTATGTCGACTTCATTTTCTTCGTATTAATCTAATACAGGCGTAAGGGAAAAATTGTAAATGTTGGTAATTACTCAGCAGTCTCTGTAAGCATCATGAACCAGCACCGTAAATTTGTAAAAGGAGATTCTTCACATCAGATTTTAAATCCGAATTCCAGGCGTTTCTTCCAGTTACCCAGGCAAGGATTGGGACGGTCACGGTTTTCCACTTCGATAACTACGAATTCCACAGATGAGCACAAAACGCGCAGAATAAAGCGTATAATGTAAATAGATAGTTACCTACACTCAAGTTCCTCACTTAAAATCTGCAGATAGTTGTATAAGAATACACAGACATCTGCTGGAAACATTGTCCAACTGTGAGATTATTATGCAGGATATGCAGAGAAGAGTTTTGCACTGGAGTGTGACTGAATGACCTAAAAGAAAATTTTAATAACTAGGAGAATCTTTGAAAATTAGATTGTTGTTAAATGGCTTATTTCGACCAAAAAAATACTAGAATCATTTCACATTCTCGTAATCATGTTGAAAACAGCCAAACAGAAAGGCTGAAGGTAATAATAATCATAATGCCTCGAAATCTCGAACCAAATTTCGTGCTGATATTAGAATCGTCTAACAAGACGAATCTGAAATGATTTTAGCACATACTACTGCTGCTAATATAATTACAAAAATCAAAGAAAATGAAATATAACGGTACTGGGTCTACTGTTGAGTTAATTAAAATATATCAGTTGTGTAAAAAAAAAAAATTTTAGGGTACACAGGATTCAACTGTATTGATTATTTTATTTATTATTTTTATAAAAAACCCGTTCCTTTGTAAGCTTTGCTAGTAGGAGTAAGGTTATGAGTTTGGAGTGAATCTTTATTGTGACACGTTTGGGAAAAAATCTGTGACTATAGTTCTTGGGGTCTTACGGAAACCCATATATTGATCTTTACTCCTCTGGTTTAAGATAGGCCTCCTTAGAGGTACCTTACTCCTATGGCATGTTTTGGACTCACAAGTACCAACACTTTCTATATTTCACTATTTATTACATTATGTAGTTTTTCTGTCTGTATTCGGATTTCAGGTTTGATGTAGTTTATCCCTGTTAGGCAATGATGCTGGCTAATAGGTGCGCATATCTGAGCAGCGAAAATTATTCTCAAGTAGCGATTGTGTAATCTTTTTATAAGTTCGGTCTTCGATTTCCCAAATTGGGCAGCCGTGCAGCAAAAATAGCAGTATTATAGTCTTGATCATTCTGCTCATAGTCCGAAATGTCAGTTCTTAATATCAAGTATAAGTTGGTGATAACGACTATCTCTTTTCTAATTCTTTCCCTGATGTGTTCTCCGAACAGCATCTTTTGGTCAGGTTGGACTCCTAGTTATCGATGTGACTTTATCCATGGTATCTTTGGTCGGTTTATTTTTATGCGAAAGATTCGGGGAAAGACTATTTTTTTTCCCTTAGTAAAGTATGTTAAACAGGTTGAGAAGTTGACCGTTACTTTGTTGATTCCACACCATTCAGTGAGCTTGTCAATGCTCTCTGCAGTCTTCTGATGTTGGTATGGTATATATAGCGTCTTATCGTCCACGAACTGGGCAACATTGACTTCGGGTGTAACAGAAATATCGTCTGCATAGATGTAAAAATTTTGCGATTGTACCGATCTTTGAGGGATCCATTCCACGAGTTCGAATCTTCACATGCCACGAAAAATCTTCTTCCCTTTCCAGTAATTCCTGACTATTTTGTAGTGTGAGATGTCTGTTTTAGCTTCCAACTTGCATTTTAAATTGCTTTTCCACGCTGTCATGGCTTTATCTACATCTATGGAGATTGCTACTACAGAATTTCCTTTGTTGAATGCTTCCATTTTGTCCTCAATGAGAATCTTGATTAAATCCCAAATTGCTCCTCTTTGACTGTAGATTTTTTTTTATATTTCTGTTATTTTCTATAAGATTATTTCTAAAATTTTCCTGATGAGCTCAAGAGGACTAATATGTCTATAGCTATCGTGCTTGGTTTGGTCTTTACCTGGTTTCGGAATAGTCACAATCTTGGCTATTTTCGATGGTGTCGGGAATTGGCTTGTCGACATTCCAGTATTTATTATCATTTTCAACAGCACTACCGTTTTTCGTGGCAGGTTGATGTGGTTATTGGTGACGTTATCTGTGCCAGATGCTTTATGATCGCCATTTTTTAATCATTCCGTGTACTTCTCGAGAAAGTAGTTAACTGTGGCATGATGTTTGTTGCGCCATCTCTCATATTTATTGCTTCTTCCATTTTCTTTCCCTAGTGCTCTGCTGATACGCAGGAGTTGTGTACTGGTTGCAAACGTTTCTGCTAACACTAAAGGTGTGAAGGCAATATTGTCTGGCCCTTTTATAGCAATCTTAAAGTGTGTTGGAGTTTTAAACACCTGTATTAGCTGCCACGCTTCTTTTTCCTCTAAGAGCAAACTAGACATCTTGTCCTCCCATTTCTCGATTCTTATTTCGTTTAGCCTTCGTTTCAGTTCTCGAGCAAACCGATGATCCCTGTAGCATTGCCATAATTTACCATTATCTGTTTTTTTTTTTTTTTTTTTAGATATTTCAAGTCTTCCAAAGGGTGGGTAGATCTGCTGTGTTTTGGTTTTAGAAGATAGT
This sequence comes from Vandiemenella viatica, assembly GCA_031002005.1. NCBI lineage: Eukaryota > Metazoa > Arthropoda > Insecta > Orthoptera > Morabidae > Vandiemenella > Vandiemenella viatica. Next base: position 80,448,073 of record JARYHS010013631.1, read on the forward strand.
TCTGGCGGACGCTTTAATCACTGCTTCCGTAACTACACTTTGAAAGTGGTTTACCACTTCGTCGATTTGTTCCACTGTACTTAAAGAGAGATTTCTTCGTGTTTGATTCTATAATATTTGGCTGAAGTTATTCCAGTCTACACCTCTTCTCTTAATCGATATCGATATTCCATGGGCTGGAATCCAGTTTATTAATTGGATTCTAACATACTGATGATTCGATGATAGGTCGTCTACCGTAGCCAAACTTTTTTTGTGTTTTTTTTTTTTTTTTTTTTTTTTTTTTTTTTTTTTTTTTTGCTTCGAAGTTGTGCAAGATGCATGGAAACAGATGACGGTTGGAGATTATGCGAGTCGGCTCAGATGGGCCAATCACTGCTACATTTCTCTCTCCCACTAGAGAGTTCACCTCAGTGGTTTGTTCTGCCCGAGTTCTTCTGCAAGAGTTTCGCGTCTAAATCTCCTCCGATTAACACTTTGTCGCCTTAAAAAATAGCATCTATGGATTGTTCCAACAAGTTTCTTCTTGGTGACACATATGCTGCTGCTGTGACTACTAATCACTCTCTAGATTGTAGTTTTATTGCTGTTGCCTCAGCTTCTATTTGGAGCACTATCTGAACTACTTGTTACGCTGTGCTATTTCTAATGAGAATTGCTATTCCTCCTCCCCGTTGTCGAAGTCAGTACATCCTATAGATAGTCGTTCCTCCCATATATGTTGTGCCTTTGTACTTCAGGTGTATATCGCTGACTAACTTAATATTAATTCGATTGCGATGGAGAAATTCTATTAGTTTACCAATTTTACCTTTCAGTCTGTTTGTGTTGCATAAGAAAATTATTGCGTCTTGTAGAATCTGAAATTTACTTCTGGTCACTAATCAAACAGTGATAGAATGGTTTCTGCTAGGGCCATGATCTTCTCCCATATTCTTCTAGTATTTTTTACTCTCTTTGTTACTTCTTTCAGTTTTTTCAGCATTGTTTTCATTGCAATGTAATCTTCGCGGGTTCGCTGTCAGAATATGTGTGCGAAAGACGATCTTTCGGCGACGAACTCTGCCACCATCTTCAGGCTGCAGAGTTCGTCGCCGAAAGCTCGTCTTTAGCACACACAATCCGGCAGCGAACCCGCGAAGATTACATTGCAGTGACACGCCGGAAAAATCCTCCGTTCACACATTGTTTTCATTGTTCTTACAGTTTCTGACGCTTATATTTTAATTTATTTTCCCCTCCATTTTCCTGTTCGGTGTAGCTCTCTTTTTGTCTGCGCTTGCGATGGTCTCTGCCCGCTGCGATGGCAGCGTTGGTGTCTGTTTTCCTCTTTGTTCTTTTTCGATCCCTCTATTTCCACTGATTAGGTATTTCCAACTGTCTCCTGATTCTGAAGCCTTTTTTTTGTTGTTGTTGTTATATTCCTCCGTTAATTGTTCGCTACCACTCTCATTGTTGCCTTCAAATCATAACAACCTCTCCATGAAGCGGCGTGGCCGCCCTGCCAGTTTACACATTCTGCTCTCGATTCGCGCGGTAATTTGTATTTCTTTATGGAATGAAAGTTGGCACATTGAACACAACATAAAAAGGTAATTGGCTATAGTTTGCAGTATGGCCTGTCGTCTGAAACCTCACACATTGAGCAGGCCCCTTCTATCTGTATCCTGAAGAACAAAATACTGCGCTTATTGTAAATTTGCTCTGAGGTTTGACCTGCTGCTAGCGTTTCTGGGTACTATGTAGGGATGGCCATCTGAGATCGATTAATCGAAGAATCGATCTTTTGGACCAAAAAATCGATTTTTTAAATCGATTTATGGTACTGAATCGATCTAGTGAAAATCGAATATGAAAAAGCACTTGCACATGAAACTCAGAGTTTAAACGAAGAACTTAAACACTATTTATTGCAAGCAGCTGTGCACCTAAAGTATGATCCTATACTTTACTGGCAAGAACGAAAAAATCAGTTTATCATCACGTTTACTCAACAACCAAGAAGTATAGTGGGATCATCAGTACCTAGTATATAGTGGGATCGTAGTACCTTGTATATAGTGGGATCATCAGTACCTTGCGAGCGCCTTTTTTTTTTATTGCTGGCAACATCGCAAATGAAGATTTTTTTTACTTAAGGCTTTACGCCTCGTCGACGTCGAGGTCATTAAAGGCGGGATGGGACTGGGGACAAGGAACGGGAAGGAATTCGTCCATAGCCTTTTGAAGGAAGCATCCCGGCATTCGCCTGGAGTGATTTGAGGAAACCATGTAAAATCTAAATCTGGATGCCAGGACGGGGATTCGAACCGCCGTCCTCCCGAATGCGAGACCAGAGAGTTAACCATTCACCCACCACGCTCGGTCACAAATGATGAGCGGAACCACTTGGATCCTGGTAGACTACACAGCTTGGACACTAAGCACTTGGAACTGTAAACTATTTCATTTCAAAACTGTTTTATTTAACCAACAAATTTGTGAAATAAATGTCTTTTTGTATACCTGATAGTTTGATTTAGTTGTAAAAAAAACTTTAATTAGTTTAAAAATGATTAAAAAACTATTATTATGGTTCCCTTTTTGTTTTCCGTGATGGGAATTATATTGAAAATACGAACACCAAAAGAAAATCGAAAAAAATATTGAGTTTTAGATAATCGATCTTTTAGACACCAATTTATAAAATTTTGATTCTAATCGATCTTTTTCGGAAAGAATCGCCATCCCTAGTACTATGCCACCACCGGTATTTGTAATCAGGCTTCCCGATTGATTTTTTTTAAAAATTGATACTCTAACTAAATCTTATATTATGAAGAAACCACTACCAATAATGAACTTTCTTACATTCAGTTCAGTAAATACATCTTCGCCAGTATCAGCATTGGTCGGTTGGGGGTTGTTGTCCTGAGACATTTCCTCCCTCAGTCTTCTGTAGAGTGGTCTTCTCTTCACTTCTGATTGGTCGTCTTGGTGGCGTATTATTAGTTGGTCCTTAGCGCTCCGTCAGCACCAATGGCCTGCTATGTTTGTCAGCGGCAGTTTCATATTCGCCGAGACAACTGACCAGTGGATTGGCAGAGTGATGTGCTGCTCTGTAGAATTTATAGGCATGTTGCCGGAACCTGTCAATGAGCTTCTCTGTCCCCGACGCCTCGTGGACTGCGACGGTGGGGAAACGGTTGGGCAGATGTAGTGCCCGCTTCAGTGTTCTGTTTTGCAGCACCTGCAACTTTCTCAGGTGGCAATTAGCAGCGTACCCCAGACGGGGCAAGCATATTCAATTACCGGCCTAATCAAGGAGCAATAAATGGCAACTCCTAGGTGTGGTACCAACGAACTTTCCCGGTTAACTATAGGGTAAAGAGAATGGAGCCGAGCACTTACACTTTGCCTGATGTCCTTGATGTGAGCTCGCCATGTCAGCTTACAGTCAAGTGTTACACCAAGGTAACGAGCAGTTGGTGCCCAGGGAATGGTTTTACCTCTGAGCTGAAGTTGCGGGTGAGGTAGTTGCTCACTACGGCGTCCTAGGCGTCGCGTCAGCATAATCTCTTGCGTTTTGACAGGGTTTATACTTATCCGCCACCTTCTGGCCCAGGCTATCGTCTACTGAAGAGCTTCCTGCAATCGTCACGTGGCGATGGCTCTGCTACGGCTGGATGTAAAGAATGCCGTATCGTCGGCGAACGTGGCTGTTTTCACATTCACAGGTGCTGGAATGTCGGCTGTGTACAGGTTATAAAGAACTGGTCCCAGCACTGAACCCTGTGGTACACCTGCCCGAATGCGCCATCGTGTTGACATGGCATCACCAACCCTGACGCAGAATGTGCGCCTTGACAGATAGCTGCGGATCAATTTCACGTAGGGTCCAGGCAAGCCCCATTCGTACAACTTGCAGAGCAGACCCGTATGCCACACTGAGTCGAATGCGCGGGCGACATCGAGCAACACCAAACCACAATAGCTTCTCTCGTTGAAGGCCCTTGTGGCTGCCTCTATAACACGCATCAACTGCGGCGTTGTGGAGTGCCCTCTACGGAACCCAAATTGATGATCGGGTATGACGCCTGCAGCCTGGATGTACTGTAGGTGTCAATACGCTTCAGCAGAATTCGCTCGAACACTTTGCTGAGCGCGGGTAGCAGGCTGATTGGCCGGTAATGCTGGGGAAAGATTGGATCTTTCCCAGCCTTATGAATACCGACCACGATGGCATGCTTCCATGCTCTCGGGAAAGTCTGATTTCGCAGGATGGTATTGAAGAGCCGCGTCAGGTAATTGATGGCTTCTGGTGGTAGATTTCTGAGTGCTCGATTATCCACTTGGTCATGCCCAGGTGCCTTTCGCGGATTCAACCCGGCGATGTAGCTAGCTACCTCCTGCGGCTCAATCGCAATGATGTCATGGTCATCATTGGCTGACATGTACCGTCGCAGTCGGCGACGTACTCCTACAATGTGGCGGTCGTCAACGTCGTCATCGACGGGCTGGAAATTTTTCTCAAAGTTGTTAGCGAGCGCGTTAGCCTTGTCTTCCGGTAGAAATACAAGACCACGTTCACCGTGGAGTGGTGGTATCGGCTTCCTCCGGCGGGTGAGTCATCTAGTTTCGTTCCACATGCTGCCATCGTTTGGACGCAGCATTGCAACACGTGCGGACCACTCACGATTTCTGTGTTCTACCAACGCTGCCTTCAGCTCTCGCTGCAGTTGATTGAGGAGGCGGCGAGTGGAACGGTTCCTCGTTAGTTTCCACTCCTTGGCGATCCGATTTTTGTTTCTGATCTGCGCAATGAGGTGCGGTGGAAGCTGGCACGAACGTTCTATGCGTGTATGAACCAGTGGTGTGGCGACTTTTGTAGCTTCATTTACGGTGTTAGTGAAGAATCTCAGAGCCTCCTCAACATTTCCTTCCACTGTACCGCTTTCCAGTTTAGTCGCTACGACTTCCCTAAACCGGTCCCAGTCGGTCCGCTTGTAATCAGGAATTGGTTGATTGTTTGGCTGCCACTCCCCAACGTCGACCTCAAGTAGCACAGGAGAGTGGTCCGAAGATAGTCTGTTAAGGGTTGTTGCCGAAACAAAACCTGTGATTCCCTTTGTTATAACAATATCAAGAACATCAGGCCGGTTTCCATTTGCAGGATGATGCGTTGGTTCTTCAGGTGCTCATTCACATAGGTTGTGGCAGTGGGCCAGGCGTCTTAAGAGGTTACCAGCCGGATTGGCAGTTCTGCTATTCCAATCCTGGTGCTTTGCATTCATATCTCAACCAATAAGGATTTTACCAGGAAGTGTGATAAGGGCGGCGATGTCTGCTTCTTCAAGCACTCTGCGTGGTGGTCGGTAGGCTGCGACAACGGTGATAGCGCCTGAGGATGTTTTCACCTGAACAGCGACAGCCTCTACCTGCTGAAGAGGAGGAAGAGGGACTTCACAGTGAGGAATACCGCGTTTAATGTACAGCGCAACACCCCCACCGGCCGTCAGTCGGTCTTTCCGGTAGCAGCAGTAGTTTGGTGCTGCCACCCGTAGGCAAGGTTTCAAGTGGGACTCGCTGACGAGACAAATGTCCACATCTTCTTCCCGCAGAAATTGTCGAAACTCAAGTAATTGTCCATGAATGCCGTTAGCATTCCACACACAGAAAGTGAGGCTATGAATGTGAGGCCTCCTATTCATGGTTGCGTTGCTGGGTTATGGTGGTGTTGGCAAGCGCCGACGTCACTGCAGCTGTGATGTCCGAAGACATTCTATCGAGCCGCGTTAGGAGGCTGACCATCATGCTAAGTATATTCTCAAGCATATTGACTAGTCTTCCGAGGTTTGTCCCGTTCGTCTCTGCTGATTCATCTGGATGCTGGTGTGGTAGACCTTGTCTTTTCTGACGCTTTGGTGGTACAGTCTGCAACGCCATCGGTTGTTCGGACTTTGTAACTGAGCCTTGCTTCACCTCTGCGTCGAAGTGTCTTGGTACTGTGACTGTTTGGGGAGAGAAACATCAATCACATCTTTGGTTACTTCAGCGAAGGATAAGTCTGATTGCACTTTGGATGATGCCAGTTTCTTGCCCTTCTGCTTCTTCGTTTTCTTCAATTTCTGTGGATTCGGTTTCGTTGATTTTGATATTTCACTGATCTCCGACATTTGTTGTTGGTTTGACTGCTGTTGTAGATGCCTCTGAGGAGCCTCTGTCCCCACTCCTCTTTGACGATCGCGGGCTCGCTTATAGGCTGGACAGCCTTTCCAACTGGCAACGTGGTTGCCGTGGCAGTTTCCACAGATTGGTGGGTCACGGCCCTTCTGCGTGTGGCAGTCTTTTGCGTCGTGTTGCCCTGCACACTTGACGCACACCGGGCGCATTTTGCAATGGCGTGCCACATGGCCAAACAACTGACAGTTGAAACATTGCTGCGGTCCAGCCGACGATCGCAGTTTCTCTGTAGATACTCTGAGGTGGCACAGCTTGTCAACCTCAAATATTGTGCGATTTAAGGGAAGGTCTGGTAATACTACTAGCAACAGACCTCACTTCGTAGCCCATTTCTGTCAGCTCTTCTTTCAATGTCTCTGTCCTGGGAATGCCACGAAACACCACCTTCAACAGTTTCACCGCTCCGGTCGGAAAAGTGTAGTACGGGATGTTGCACTGTTGAAGGAGAGAAGTGACGGCCACAAAGTCTTCGGTAGTAGTCATGCTGAATTTGATTTTGTCACCACCTGCGGTTTTCGCAGCGAATGGACTCTTGATGACATCTGCCACCCGATCATGAAGGGTCTTGTAGTTTTCTGCGAATTCCACTACAATAGGTGGTATGGAGTCGCATCTCGGCTCTTTTCGCAGCGTGTCGTCAACAGTCAAGGCAGTGAAACGATTTTCTACTTCCATCGCAGCTGGGTCCAATGAAGGTGGGGGCTTTGCTGTCTTCTTCGGCATTATGAAACCTTCCTGGTCTGGCTGCCAATTCTGGGTGCGAGAACGACGCCCTTTGACTCCATTCCGCCCGGAGACCGAGGCTGCAGTATTGTCAGCGGCTTCGATGGTCTTCATCTTTTGTACCTTGGCATTCTTTGGTTTCTTGGCTGAACCAAGTTTCGTCACTGCCAGGCTGACTCCAGCAGATTTACGCGTCTCATCCTTCCTGTAGTTGACGGCGCGTGGCTGTTTATTGTTGGTCCTCTCTGGTGGAGTAGTGGAACGCTTTCTTGGGTTTATATCTTTGCTCACCGCATACACGTCACCATGTATACGCTGAATGTTGAACACAGCGGCTGGCATAGCATCTTCATCCATTTCGATATCCTTATCCATTTGCTGATTCGTTGCACTTGTCACAACGTCCGCTGGCAAGGCCGAGTTCAATGAGGCGCTCGACGTGCAATGGCGCTGAAGTGCAGAGCGGCCTTTCCTAGTCACCCATCCGTGCGATCCCTCTGGGCACTAACTGATGGGTGGCCGAGCTTAATTCGCTGCCTGCAGTCGCGAATCAGTTATTCAACTTCGACACACAGGTAATTTCTTGTCACTTTTGTAAACAATACCTATATTTAACAATCACACATTCACTCAAAAATGCACACACATAGTCAATTATTTTCAAAAGTCATCACCAATAAACGCACTCACTAAAATCACATGTCTCTAACAATGGAATATTACATTATTTGTCTACATTACTTGTTCAAATTTTTTTTTTTTTTTTTTTTTTTAACCATTTCATTCCTCCCAGCAGAAGGCTGGGAGGCGGGCTGCTGGAGAGTCATAGGGGACTCTTTTCAGCCAATCTACTACTACGGGGAGGGAAGGGGGATGGAAGGTCGGCCGTGGCCTTCTAGGGAACCATCCCAGCATTCGCCTAATTGTCTGAGGGAAACCACGGAAAACCTCAGACAGGATGGCCGAACCGAGTTTAACCCCGGTCCTCCCGAATGATAGGTAGGAGGCCAATAGTGGCCTCCTCCCATCTCGGTGACTTGTTCAAATATATATATATATATATTGTCTTTTCATTCATCCCCCTTAATGGGGGAAGCGGGCTTGTTCAAAATCCTTAATGTACTTATATCTTAGAATTAAAATTTTTCGCCTGCGAAAAAATTTTTAGTCGTTGACAATGATTCTCTCTCTCTGTCTATTTGAAAGAACGAAACTGACAGAAAAACAACAGCTCGGATTTTCATTGAATTTCGAATAAAGTACAGCCCATGATCCGATGGGTAAAACAGAGTATGTTTAATATAGTTATGAAGTCGTAAAGACGAGAAATTTAAGATAAAATTCTCCACGAATTAGTGTTTACTAGTACTACTGGTCGGATTTAGTTACTTCTGGCTATCTGAATGTTTATCGTGGTATCATTCTACCAGCAGCACCATATTATACACTTTTTCTCGTTGTCGATTTCTTAACTGTGACATGATTTGTTTATGAGAGAAGACTATACTTAAATACTCCTCGAAAACGAAGATGCCAGCAACATCTTGTTACATAATAAATTTGTGTAAACATTCAATTCATTTAAAAACTTGAAAGCTACATTTTCAACGCTCGCTCTCATGTTTGTACAACTTAGTTTATTATTAACCGTCAAAATTATACTATTTATTCTTTTCTCAATGCGTGGACCTGTTTCTCAGATTTTTTAGTTACCGGCAATTATTTTGCCTTTTATTTAATAATTTAAGGGCTGACGATATTTCACGAGAACTCGAAACAACGCAGCGTTGCAAGTTTCAACTCGGTAGGTTGTTCGGCTTGTTCCTTTTGTAGGTTCGCGTCAAAGTCTTTCTCGAGTTTTACGACGGAAAGAAAAAAAAGGAGTATGTAAGTGTGTAATTTTTTTTTAACTCATGAAAGATGCTAGTGAAACGTATGAAATGATTTCGGAATCCATAGACAAGTTTTCGTGAGGCTTTTGCGATTTAAGGCTGGCCGATTAGCGATGTGGAAGACTTTCATCCTCCACCATGGCTCCTCTAAGTCTATATATTAGTACTTTGAAAGTGGAGCTGTTGTTACTCATTATCGCTTGAACGATTTAATTTTAATTTAATTTCATTTAATTTAATTGCAATGGATCCCACGCTCCGGTGGCAATTTCCCTACATACCCAACTACCCCCTGTCCTGCACCCACCTACATTTGCCCTCTACAAATTTTAACTTTAAATTCTTTTAATTAAGCAGCCACAAGAAACATAAATTAACAAACTAATAATAATAATAAGCTTATATATTCATCTGATAATTCACAGTACTTTCATCCGCCATCCCCCTTATTTGCCCAAATTTGGCCCAAATGACTACGTACTGTTCCCCCACGTGTAGTAGTAGTTAACGTTCGACGTTTCGAGATGGCAGATGCGCTGGAGGCATCCAAAAAATTTTCGCCTGTGAAAAAATAGTGAGAAACGTTCATTTGACCGCAGCGGAACTACTATGAAGGTGATGGCTGTCACTATGCATAAAAGTATTTAATATTTTGTAGCTTCATTCCTGAAATTTTTAGTAGCCTCTTGATGTGTAACAGCTATACAAATGTGTAGTCATGAACAGTTTAACTCTTTAATATATGCTTATATATAAGCATTTTTATTACTGGACAGTCAAAAATTTGAATACATTTGAAATTATTGATTGGAGATTCGTTCTGGACATATATCCACTATCCTTCTTCCAGATGAGTGTCTTCCAGTTGAGTCTCTTCCAATAAGTGGAAAAGTAAATATTTCGTTCCACCTTGCTCTTCAGTTAAGTCTGAATTAATTTTTATTACAAGAAACTTTCAATTTTTTTTCTAAATTATTCACACGGAACATCATCGTGTCTACTAATTTATCGCAAATAAAAGCTAACGTTTGCTGATAAGTTTTTATAGTATACAGGTACAGTCTGGAATGCTTAGTAAATTACAAATCAATGGAAACCTATCGTTTAAAATTATCAGACTACTTACTGTTAGATTAAATTCGTAAACTTTTTTTGAAGTTTTTTGAGTGAGATAGCGAGAAATTTGCTATCGTTACACGTTCAGTGTGCATGCGCAAAACGTTTTCAGCAGAGGAAATGTGTTATCTAAGCTATTAAAAATAATTCAAGATATGAGCCAGAAATTTGCACTCAACCAGTATTTTTGTCGGACTTAGAAGATAGTTATAAACGAAAATTGATTGTACAAATGGTTATCATATAATTTTTTCCATGTTATCCGATATAAAATTTCTAAACACAAAATACGAAGACAGAGTGAGAAGAAATTCGCATAAGCTTGTAGAGCGCCAACGTAATGACCTTCAGAATCGAGCCGTCAGCTTACTTTGAGAGGGGAAGGTATGGAGCCGTGTTCTAGTGCTATGTCAACGCCAGTTAAGCAGTGTGCTGCTATCGAAAAAGTTACCCCTACCGAGATTAGGCTGTTTGTGGTGACAATGCTGTTGATAGGCCTACTATAAATCGATGGGCAGTAATATATCGTGATTGCGAGCCTGGAAAAGTCATTATCTATAAAACGAAAACCGGATATATTAGTCGTATAAAAACTCCGAAACTACGGAGCAGATTTCGATGGGGTTGTCACCGTTTTAAAGCTTAGAATCTCAATTCGGTTGTTTGGCATCGCTTATGTTTCAACGTTAAATAACGCAGGAACATTAAATGATATTCTGAACGTATGATGACAAATCCCAAAGATGGAAGGATTAGATGTTGCATACGTCGCACTAAACACACAACACAGTGTCTCTGAACATAGCCTTTAATGAAGGCAATAAGCTTTACAATAAAAACTATTTTACACACTAAACAAAACTCGTTCTTTCCTTTAATTCGGGATATAAATTTTTTAACGTCATAGATAGCCGTGAAAACCACAAAGATTTTATTCAAGCACGATCTATGGACAATATCTCTGCCCTTCAGCATTAGTCTTTTGTTTACGGTAATATTTCCGAATTCACTTTTGATATTTGTATCTGCGGAGTTAAAGTATCTGCCGTTTCGAGCAAAAAGTATATCCATTCACTTCGATATTGAATCAAATGTGAGTTTCTAACATAATATAGCGTTGTTCAGTAATTTAGTAATACAATTTCTTAACCAAGTTAACGAAGCTTATGACTCTTTTCGGACGAATGAAAATAGAGTGCGTGCAAATAAACTTCAACCCATCCGTTTGCTGGTAGGGGGTGGGTGAATCTAGGTATGCTTTAATTCCGAAAAAAGTTGGCGGGAATAAAAATAGAGTACTGGTAAATCTACACCAACTATACCTGGCAACGTCGGGATCTCCTCTAGTTGTTGATTAAAAATGCAGCGGATGTGTGTTCACCGATGCAGACGATAAACATCGTAAACTCGTCAACGATTTGAATCAAAATGACCGGCGAATCACTCAAAAGCGTATCGCAAATTATACTAGAATATCGAGGGAACGTGTCGGTTTCATTATTGAACAATTGGGATATTTTAAAATCTGTGCACGGAGGCATACGAGAACTAACAGCATGAATTGGAATGCTGCGAGCAACCTTCGCAGCGCTACCGTGATTAAGAAGATTTTCTTTTATAATTTGGTGGTGGGAGACGAGTCACGGGACCATGATTACGACCCGGAAGAGAAAAGACAGAGCGCTGAATAACGACATTCATCTTCTCAAGTGAAAAAGTTAAAGCATCTGCAAAAAAAATCTTTTGACTGAGTTTTGGGATGCTCACAGAGTTTATGTGACAATTTTCTGGAACAAGGGGGCAGCTACAAATTATTCTCAGTACATACAAATTTTTAAACACCTCCGGTGTCGAATTTGTCGTGTTAAAGCCTGGCGCCAATACTCTTGCAACATGACAACACTCTTCCACACAACTAGCTTCTAGGCTCTGCAAACACTTTAAGTTTGAACCGGTTCCGCATCCCCCTTGAGGAGCGTTCCCACGATCCCTTGTAACGAAGGCGAGACGGGACGGGAAGTCATTAGCCAAAGTGTAGGGAGGACTGCGGGCCGCAGGTTAGTCCTAGCTTACCTCGCCGCTACCTCCGCAACACGTTGCCTAGTGTTGTTTGCCACAGAGCACTTTACAGCAACAGAAGGGGTGCAAGTGCTGCTGCAAACCGATGGCAACAGCGCACCGCTACACACGCCTGTGATGTTTACCGACTCAGAGTGGGTAGCTGCGTCTCGTCTCCGCTAGCAGAGGCGGCCCTGTTACCATGGCGTGTGGTTGAGTATTCGTCTCGTCCCGTCCCGCCTCGCCTTCGTTACAAGGGATCGTCGGAACGCGCCTTTACTCCTCCGAACTTGCGCCTTGAGATTTTTTTTTTTCTCCCTACTCCAGGGAGACTTCAAAAGTAATCATAACACCTCGGATGATGAGGTGAAGGCAGCTGTCACATCCAGAATTCGAGAAAAATTGGAAGAATTTTGCAGTGACGGAATAAAAAACTCGTTATACATTGGGAGAAATATGTTAGCCTTAACGCTGACTATGCTGAAAAATAAATATATGATTTTGAAGCTTAAGAATTGTATTTTAATTTTATTTTCGCTCGATCTTACTATTTGTTTTTATTCGTGTTCTACAAGCACGTGTACATTTATTTTATTTATTTTCAGTCTGCCTTCGTACGTACAAAGGCTAGATGCAATAGTCTACAATGTAGGAAAGTGTGCTTCAACTCTTTAATAATTTTCATTTGTTTAGGAGTAAGACTTTGACAAAAATCCTACTTACTGTATAAACACAAATATATTATCGTGCGTCCACTCTAATACGAAGGAAACCAAAAAATTCACAGGAAACACACACAGCGTTTATGAACTATGCAGAAAGTATTCCTTTTCTTGTTAGTATCAAAGCGTTGCGCTTTTGAACTGCCATATCTGCAACCTAGAAATTATGGAAGCAACGTGAATATAAAATTCAGACGTACCTGCTTTTTGACTCTCCCTCTTCTGCTCCTTTCTCATTCATCACAAGTTTCAGATTATAAAAACCAACGAATTGACGATATCTATTTTTAAAGCCGGTGAAATAGAAAAAAGAAGATTTTTCCTTGCTGGAAATATGATCAGTTTTTTTTTTTAAAGTATAAATGCAGTTTCAGATGTTTTACTTCGAAATCATTACAATTAGAAGCTTTCAAGTTTTAATCGTGTAACAGATTGCATCTGTATTGTATTATTAATTTTTAAAAACGTGAACATAAAATTTTACTTGTTTGCAGAGAATAAATATCGCCAAATATGCTTCTCCGTTTGCCGATGGCATCGACATTTATGATCAAAGCCTAAAACTTTTGATTTCATCGACGTTGAATCAGACAGATTTATTTCGCGGAAAGAAAAAAGATCTTTGTTCAATGAGTTGAAAATTTCATCACACCGTGGCTGAAATAATTAATATGTGAATCATAATTATGATAACGTCCTATGAAATGTGTGTCCAAGTGGATCACTTGTTATTCCTTCCTGCTGGAGGGTTAAAAATTTTGTTTCCTTTTTTTTTTTTTGTCCTTTTAATAAAATCAGAAATTTTTGGCATAGAGATTTTTGTCAGAACATACTGTATGCTCGAACGTTGGGAAATCTGACATAGGGAATTGATTTACTTTTCTTCTAGTGTACACAGCAAGTAGAGAATTGCTGGCATCAGTGTGTGAGAAGCCTGTTCTATTTTATTAAGAATAAAATGTGGGAAAATAATCACAATTATAGTGGAGAATATGTAGTAAACGGTATTCTGGCTTTAGTTGTATAGCACAGGTGTTACATCAAAAGTCGTGGAAACTGTGTTTTTACAATAATACGCGTCATACAAGAAATTTTTAGAACATGTATTGAAGACCCCTATTAGAGAGAAATGCTCTGAATGTATGAAAGATACAATCCTCCTTTAAAATAACGCGAGAGCCTACCCGGCTGTGTGCAGGATCTTTTCGCGCGATGTACTACAGCATCCACACTATTCGTCAAGCCGTTATCAATGTTTTTACGACTTCACACCAAGATTGAAGGAGGCACTGTGTGGGATACGTTTTCGAATACGGAAGCATTGCTACATGAATGGCATACCGGACCACAACATTCTCTCATAGTTAGTCAAAAAATATTTGGCGCCTTCGTCTACGTTAACAGCGCCTGGTGAATTCTTTCAGAACTGTAGACGCTATATATTTGCATTTTACTTGCATGTTGGATTTATAGGAATGAACTCATATGCATAGAAAAATTGACATTTCTAATTTTATCTTTTTCTCTGATACATATTTGTATGTTATTCAAAATTTCCTCATTAAACGTGAAATTCCAGATGCATATTCTAAATTTTCTTACTCCTGTGAAATTATTGTGGAAAAAACGTTACCATAACATCTGCGGTTAACTCTCTTACAAAGTTTGTGACGCAAGCCTACTCGGGAAGATAGAAGATGCTTATGTTTTGTGTGCGCAGATGAAAGTCCCGTTCGTTTTCATATATAGACTTTCATGTTATTAATTTCTATGTACAAAAATTTCAACATTTCAAAGGTATCGGCTAATAATATGGGTCAGCAAACTGAAGTGATAAAATACGGGATGATCTACAGAATAAATAAGCAATTAAAAACCCATTTAAATTTTAACCTCAAAATAAATTGGTTGTGGCAGCATGATAGTTCGGCACTGGCACAGGGTTACCTGGTTCGGTTTTTGGTAGTGGAAGAATTTTCATCATCAGGATTTGGCCGGTAGGGCAAGAGAGCTGGGCACAATTTACAATCACCAGATTGTGCGCCAAAGTACTGCGTGAAATCACAAACCTCTCCGCAGTGCGTATGGAGTGGAGAGCATACGGTAGTCTTGATTGCGAATCGTCCGAATGTGAATGGGTCGACACCAGGTTCCACCCTCTCCATTCTTCATCTTTCATTTCATACAACACAAACACCACTATATTCTGAAAACAGACACATTAGCCCACATGAACCCACTAGGAAAGACAAAAGGGGAACAACCCCAAATCTACAGAAGAAAGTTACGATAGAGGACACATGTTCCAGGATGACCGCGTACGGGTGTAGTTTTATACAAAGAGAATAGTACAACGATAATTTAAATCATTTTTATAAAAAAAATGAGTAATTTCACTTTACACACTTTGACAGTAAATTTGGCCGCCGCTGAAAAATTCTATCACTGTTATTTTGCACAATCTGACATCAATGTCATCCTAAGAAACAGTAACGCAATACTGGATTGCCAGTATTACATCACTGTTTCCTGGGATAACATTGATGTCAGATTTTACAAAATATGAGTGATAGAATTTTTCAGCGGCGGCCAAATTTATTTTCAAAGTGTGTACCTACTTAACTGATCCATAATAGTCATATAACGTAAATAAAATAATTTTATTGTCGAACATTTTTTACACAAGCGATCTATTTACAACACAGTATATCACATTTTAAAAAAGGACTTCACAATGTCATGCTTTGCTCTCTGAAGGCGTAGTCGAGTCCTTATTTTCCTGCCCGTCCTTACAATCTCCTTTTCCCGCATGCTCACTGTCATCCTTCTCCGCATGCCCCTCGTCTTCCAGATCCAATGCAGGATTGGCGTAAGCTGATTTTTCTGGCACCCGTTCCACCTTTTCTTGCCCTTCTTCGTCAACAGCTTCAGCACTTTTGTTCTTGGCGTCGCTGTCTGCTTCGTCCGGTACTTCTGCGTTCTTGGCGCCAGTGTCACCAGTACCAGTTCCGTTGCTGTCAGACTCCTTCCCATCGTTGGAGACCACCTCTTTTTGGTCAGTCTTTTCGTTCTCCCTCTCGGTGGCTTCGTAAGCGAAGTTCACGTTGCACTCCGAGGCAGCAGGAGCTGTGGTGTTCAACTGAGCGAGCACCATTATCCTGGGCTGAGTCATGTCACCCGTCGCGTAGTTCTTGTTGTCGTCTTTGTTGATGGGCATCGTCTCGATGCCGATGACGTTGGCTTTCTTAGCCTTGAGCCCCTTTTCGCCACCGTCCAGGAACTTTGTCTTGACCTTGATGATGTCGTTGCCCTCCACCTGTGGGCGGCGTCGCAGGTAGAACTTGTTGAAGAGGAAGTAAGCGCTGCCGACGACGGCGCACATGGCTGAGAAAACCTGGTAGGTGGGTCTGGTGCCGATGCCCTTCATCATGTAGCCGCCGACCAAGCTGCCAGCGCCCTTCCCTGAAACATGCGAAAATATATTTTTCACTGTAATCCGTTTAATTAATACAGGCGGCTCAAGGTTAGTCTGTTTTTTCCCCACTCCGTTGCCCTTACCCCTATATGCGAAGGAGAAATTTACCACTACGCTTCCTGGACACAGCGTACAGCTGGTGAGGTATGAAGAGAAGGAATGGTGAGGTGAGGTGCGGGGGTGGCGGAAAATGACCTTCAGCCGCCAGTGAAGAGTGAACAAGGTATACTCAAATTTGTATCAACACAACGTTGCAAGCTTGTGTAGTAGATAATATACAGAATATTTCAAAATGGGAGAAACATATTCATTTATGGACATTCATTAAAGAAATCTCTTCTAGACTTGTCGTTTCCCATCAGATATTCATGATTTACATGTTTCAAGTAGCAACCCTAAAAATTTTATCTTTTAGGCATCAATGTGGAATGTGCTTAGGACTGCATCATATGTTCCCAAACGGGGGGACGCGAAGACATATCAAGAGGGATGAGGGTGAAAAGCAGGTTCGCTTTGCGTGTGTACGTTATCCTAGCGCTACGTCGGACGTACTATGTCTCCTTCATCGTCTCTTAGATGAAAATCTTTATTGTAACATCCCATACTTTGATAATTATCTCAGATGAGTCATTGTTAGTACTGAGAAGTTGCAACTCGGAAAACGTAAAATATCGGCAGAATCCTGTAATGAATGTAGCATACTTTGGAATTAAATTATGCTGCTGCCAAATGCGATTTTAATAAAACGGAAAATTCAACGTTTTGAGCCAAGTATTAAGAAGTTAATCCCAGAACAACGCTAAGATTACATTCACTTTTTTTAAGAACTTATTTCTGTAAAATACAGTTTTCAGTTCCTGATGCGATAAGAATAATGCTTTATTTCCTTTCTGGATTGCAGGATATACTTCAATCCTTTTGACATTGTGGTTCCAGCTTTAAGGAATGATAAGTTCACAAACGTATCAATCATAAGCTACTGTTTCAATTCATTGTAGATCAGCAATATTTGCTCTTTCTCCGACCTATTCAATTTAATTATACTAAAAAATCTGTATAATTCACCAGTTCAATAGTTCTGCAAGTCTGTAAATCCTATTTTTACAAACAACAACAAACATGTTGCTAAATATTTTAATTAAAAAAAAGAGTAATACACACCACGAATTTTTTCCTTTGGTGCTTGTAATCATTTCCTATAATTTTCCTTGTTGTATCTTAGGCCAAACTCTCTTATCCCTACATACAGACTGCAACGTAATTGTTTAGTTACCAGTTTCGTTTAATTTAACCTTCAGTTTTCTTCTTAATCCTTTCACAAATTTCGTTCCTTAGCCGTCATTTTCACCACACTTAGAACATTTACTTTTGAACATGTTCTTACAACATTTTGAATAATTCAATTATACTTCTTCCTGAAACAACGCTTCTCGTAAATTGTTTTCACATGTACAGCATTAAAATGTTTTCCCTCAATATAAGGTTACTTTTCTATACTAGAGTTTTTTTTATTTATTTAGGAGGAGGAGGATATATACGTTTCTTATATGTTAGCAGATCCCTCCCAAATTATGTCCTCAGTACTTGTAATTTTAACCCAAGTTTTATTATAAAATGAGTATGTAAATGTCACTTATTTTGTAAATCCTTGATATTAATCTTTCCACTGGTATGTTGGGACGGGAAAACTTTGATCTGAGCTTAGTACTGACCTACTCCGAAGTAGAGCCCTCCCAGCAGCCCCTGTATGGAGGTGTCTGTGGTCGTGGTCGACAGCTTGGCTGCGTACGTGACGGCCGCCGTGAACGACAGAGAGCTGGTCACACTCTCCATAGCCTCGAATATCAGGCACAGCCACGGGTTGTAGATCAGCGAGTAGCCTGCAACACATAACAAGTAACCGTATTAACGCCACCATATAGCATGATCACCAACAGCTGGTGATACTGTAGTCTTCGAATAAGGGAGCGTCCCTAAACTTCGTGACTTGGACTAGGGGGGGGAGGGAGGGGAGAGAGGGGAAGGAGAGGGGGACAGACAGCTCCGCTGGGCTACGTGAGCGGAGGGGAGGGGGGAGGAGGATGGACGAACCAAGCCTCGTAGCTTTCCATTTTGAATACTTAGGTCAATATCCTTAGCTGCTATACTAATGTTGGATTTTCTTCTCCGTCTAGTGCAGCTAACAAATGAAAAAACTTTGTTATGGCGTATGCGTTTCGGTTTATTAGACCATCATCAGTGCCCTAGAACAAGTTATCTACAAGTTTTGATGTGTAGCATAATGTTAATCTAAATGAAGGTATAAATTTTGTTATTAAATATTATTTTTAGCTTATTTTACTTAGTTTTTCTGTATTACATTAGTGTATGGAAACCTCAAGGGGAGAAACTGATACGGAACAATTCCATACACTAATGTAATATAGAAAAACTAAGTAAAATAAGCTAAAAATGATATTTAATAACAAAATTTATACCTTCATTTAGATAAACATTATGCTACACATCAAAACTTGTACATAACTTGTTCTAGGGCACTGATGATGGCCTAATAAACCGAAACGCTTATGCCATAACAAAGTTTTTTCATTTGTTAGCTGCACTAGACAGAATAAACCCCAACAACTCGTAGCTTTCCATTTACATTATTTGCCACGGTTAAAAACCACACAGATTACACAACAGCATGTAAATATTAATTTCTGTCATTTAATTATTTCCGTATGTAACTTACGATAGTCTTGTCGAAACAACACAGTACAAAATGTATTCTGGAATCAAGAGGGAATAAAACTACGTGTCACGCGAGGAATGAGGAAGGAAGGAGAAGTGCAAATTCCTCGTCAGGCTACGTGGGGGACAGCGAGGAGGAGGGGGGGGGGTTCACAGGATGCCAAAAATGAGTTGCATAGTTTATGGAAGCTTCCTAAATAGAATCTCAGGTTTTTTGTGGGAATGGAGAGTGGGAGGGCGGAGGGAAACGAGTGTTTATAGGTTAGAATTCATAATATATCACTAGTGGTTACAACTTTCTCCATCCGTCTTATCTACACTGGAGTAAATGTAAATATTATCGGATCACGCAAATCCTTGATTCACATCATCGTTTGGAATCAAGAGTTTGTTCATTGTTTCCACTGTAGTTAGAACCAGTGATTCTCACTTCCTGAAGTAATGGGGGAAGCTTACGTGTAGCCATCTGTGCAATGTGCATTTTTGTTTGTGAAATGTGTAGTTTATGAGGCAGAGATTGTGGACCGTCCCAGTATTCACCTAAATCACTGAGGAAAACTTCCTAAAGACCGCAGTCACGGAGGTCGATATGCGGTGCCAGGATTCTAACATTGTCCCGTTGTACCTTCCAGTGTGGCATCGCCTTTACGCGCACAACCACACTGGCTGGTGTAATTTTTATATTTCCATGGATCCGAAATATTTTTTACCAGGACTATAAACTGTAGCACCGTTTGGTCATGGGACTGAGTAAAAAGCAGTTGCTGACAGAAAGTGATGACCAAATTTTCGTTATAATTCATGTTCTGGACATGCCGAATGTATCGTCTTCTATGTTAGAGTCAAATCTTTTCAGGTCGTTGGACACAAAGATTGCCACATTACCAAAATCAATATTTGTCGAACAGTGGTGATGGAGCAGATTAAAACTGTCAAACTTCTATCTGTTCTTCATGCATAGAATAAATTTCGGACACATGTGAAAGTCATGCTTTTAGATTAGAACTGATCTTGAGTTTTTACCAATTTGAACAGATTATTTGTGCTGGTATGTTTTTCTTCGGGTTTCTACCTACATGATTGATATCTGCCAGATGAAACGCCGTATTTCACAGCTTTCACAGCGTATGTCAAAATATGTTTTTAAAACTTAATTTACCTCATTTGGATCTATTCCTTTTCTTTAACCACTCTCCCAGAAAAAAATCAGATATTTACATCAAATTTTATACCAAAGTCTCAAAAAGTAACACAGGCCAGTTTTTTGCGATATGACAAAGGAACTGAAGATTTACTATTCTTGCTTACAGAAAACTAGAAACTATTTTATATATCTGGTAATCATGATGTTTAATGCCGATGTTTAAATGTTCAATATGTACGGTACAATTTTCATTAGATTTTATCTAGAATTTCCCACTCATTTTTTAAAATTTTTTTATTTATGATATGATGATATAATGGATAAGTTTGATATCGTTTCTTGCACAAGAGCATTTTAGAAAATTTTAAAAACCGTGACTAATCTATAGGAATTTTGTGAATATAAGAGAACTGTAAATGATATTATTATGACCAAGTTCCAAGGCATGACTTTGCAGTTAGTGCCAACGAAATCTTACTTAACTCCAGGTTGTTTACATAGCTTTTAGCTAAGCAAGACTGGAATGTAGGCGAGTCTAAACAAAACGCAGTATGGCGATGGTTACGGTTAATCTTTTTTTAATTAAAATATGAAAGTAAAGAAATTATGTAACGTTACTTCTAAAAAGATGGGTTGGACCTCGTTGGAAACTTTTAAATTACTGTTTGTGACAATTATGGCAAAAAAACCTTTGTCCGCAAAAAGTACAAGGCTTTTTCTTTACTGCAGGAACGTGAGTTAGCAATTTAGCACGCAAAATTACCATTTACGTGATTGCAAAGAAACTGTTTGAATGAGCAGTGTTTATATACACATTTTCCTCGAGCAAATCGGTCTCAAACGTTTTGCAGCATCATGATGACAAGAATACAATGACAAAATAAAAAATAACCAGAATGATGGGATACAAAAACAAGTCTTGTTCATTGTTGAAAACCGCTCCATAATAGTCGCCGGATGTAATGCCAGTGCTAAGATTCGCACAATTACAGCTCATCCGCAACGGAAGCCAGTCATAAAAATGCTTTTTCAGACAACTGTAGAAATATGAAGGGCAGAAATTTTTTGTTTCTTTGTCGAATTACAGGATGGTGTTAAGTTTTAAGCTTTGAAGATAATTCCAATTAAACCAAACTATTTTCATTTTATATGTACAATTGTACATCATAGAGTATGAACAATTACAATACAAGTAAAAATGAGAAAGGTGAAATGGCAGACAATGTAATATACTTACTGTCGATATGAAGATAACATTCTATTCAAGACACGTGGTCAGTTGGTTTTTTAAAATGCTTTTGCTTTATGAGAAATATAGTTTCCAATGTCAAATATTATCAACTGTTTAAAACTAACTAAAAGCACGATTTTCTACTGACGGCAAGAGATCCGCCCCATAAATGTGTTTTTGCTATTATAATGGAACAACGCTGCAGTAATTACGATGATGTAATTCTCCATACAATTAATGTTCCTTTTAAACAGCGAATTACATCATCACTTGCACCTTTGACAACACTATGCCACTAAAATTTCAGCATCATCTTGAAATGATTCTCCAACCATTCCGTATGTCTGTTGTAGGCTAAATAAACAAACCACGATTCAAATAACAGTTGTATACAAAAAATTTAATCGAATATAATCACAATGGTGCATATTATTGGTTTAATGTCGTTCCTTTACCAAAGTTGTAGAAATAATTTGATCCAAGGTATCACATTCACAAAGCTAATAAAGTTTCGTTGCGACTGTTAAATATGAGTTTTCATATTTTGCGTGGATGTCCTAAAAAGTTAACTACCATAGGCTCAACGTGCAAAGATATCAACAGACTACTAATATGAACTTTGATTGAAATTTTGCAGTCATTATTCTCCAAGAAAATATATCCTTGCACCATACTATTTACAACAAAGGATGATGCTATTGGATATGTATGTATGTATATACGAAGTCCAGAATTATTTAGACCACTTTTCATACAAGAAAGTAAATATTTTTGACTATACTATATGAATTTAAAATTCAATTTAACTTTTGCCAACCCATTCCTCTACTGTGTTTTAATATCCTATTAACCTGATTCTCTTTTCAGTTTCCATTTGTGTGAAATATGTGAAAGCTACCATGTTATCATTCACGAGAATCAAAGAACAGACCATCTTCGGCCCATAGAAGGAGACAAGAAAATTCGTTTATCGGTAGCGTTGTAATTTTGGATGTGAAACCGCCATTGGAATAAGAGTTGTAGCTCTACGAATTAGGAGAAAAATATAACTTAATGGTAGGGTAGAATGTGGAACAAGAGGATTGGCAACCAATATTAAGAAAAACGAAAACTCTTAAAATTATGCTAGCAAAAATAAAAAAAATAAAAAATACTGGAAGGCATGTTGCAGTAGTAAACATGAAAGAGAAAGAAGAAAGTTTCGTTTGATACAAGACCACCAGAACACTAAGTAATGATGAAAGACGTCTTAATTTTTTTATTTATGTATATATAAGAAATGAACAAGTTTTGGAAATGATGGGTGAGAAAAGAAGTTTGTGGAAGAAGCTTACGGAAAGAAGAGGCAGGCTGGTAGGTCATATTTTGAGACATTCTGGATTGGTTAATTTGTTAGTGGAGGGAACAGTCGAAGGTAAGCACTGTAGAGGAAGACAGAGATTAGAATATATGAAACAGATAATTGAGGACGTGGGCTGTAAGGTGTATGTAGAAATGAAGAGGTTAGCACAGGATAGGAAAGGATGGAGGATTGCGTCAAACCAGTCGAAAGACTGATGACAGCAAAATATATATAAGCGAGAGTAACAAAGAAATCTCTCTCACCGAGCAGCCGTATGGCGTAGAAGACAATCCGATGAAGAGCACGTTGGCGTGCCCGATGGAGTCTATGATTGGTCCGCTGAGGACTAGCAGCGGGATGCCTGCGATCCCACCAACAGTGATGGTGACTCCCATCAGAGATCGAGATCCACCCAGGTCCTGCAGCAGCCAGAAGAGGAAGCTCTCGATGTACCCCCACGCCGTACCTGAAACATAACGGACAGGAATCAGCAAGGTGAAGACTCCCAGTTCGTCCATGTAAGTGGAAAGCCACTGGAAAAATGGCCGTAGATAACATTGGAATCGACAGTCTCGTTGTCACAGTCAATGAAACTTGTATTTGTGATCCGAGACTGTTCCGTTTACTCCCAGAGCACAATCGGTATTAGCAGTTCACCTGGGCTCGCGAACATATTCATTCGACTCTTAGATGACTGGAAGAATAACTTGATTCCGTGAGTCACGTGCCCAGTTGGAAATCGCCGATGGACGGACTCGAGTGGTGTGTAAACATTATGAGGTCAAATACATCAGTCAGCAAGAAATGGAGCAAGTAGCTGATGATTTCATAACTATATGAGGGTGTTTAACTCGCACGGATTGGGTCCTCTTATAAAAATGAACGTGGCTTTGACAGAACATCATTGAACAACAATTTAGTGACCTCCTTCAGCTTTTCATATTCCAAAATGATAGATCGTTGTTTCGCCGGCGCTTATTGTGAGCGACTGGTTTGAGAAAAATTCTGGATAACTCCAACACATTATTTGGCCACCTGAATCGCTGGATATATATGATCCCCATGCAGCATCTTTGGGTTATGAGTGATAGAGCTGTTATTGTAAAAGGTCCAGCATCCACCAGAACCAAGTAATTGAGCAGGTACCGAGATAGAATTGGTAGATACTCTTCCTCGGGATCGCTGTCCACTTAGGGGGCATCCATAAATTACGTGAGGTGAAATAGGGGAGGGGGGGGGTCCGGCGAAATCTCACCAGATCTCACCAAGGGGGAGGGGGGGGTCTACGGAAATCTCACGTGAGATTTTGCGAAAAATTTGGGGACAGTAGAGCAAAAAAAAGGTCTCAAATTTGCGGCAAACTCGATTTTAGGAGGGTATTTCGTCAAAAAAGTTAGGGTGTGACCTAAAAAAAAAGTTTCCAGGGCGATTTCTAGGGGGGGTTCTCACGGACCAGATCTCACCAGAGGGGGGGGGGGGGGGGGGTCCGGCCAGATCTCACGAAATCTCACCAGGGGGGAGGGGGGGGTCCAGAAATCCGGAAAAACACCTCACGTAATTTATGGATGCCCCCTTACTGAATCCATGCCTCGTCGAGCTACTGCACATGGCCGATCCAAAAGGAGGCTCCACACGCTATCAGATAACTATGTCAGTGCAACAGTTTCCTGGCGTACAAAATATCAAAACCATCTCCTCAATTATAGTGACACGTGACTATTTCATATAAATGACTAGTATTAAAGTTACTAAGGCAAGACAAGAATGCAAAATAAAAATTGATAGAGGTACAGAGTGGGTAGCTTACAAATTTTGATGAAAACCCATACTTTTATTTAAAGCACTTCTACAACTACTTGTTATTCTTGCCAGGAAAAGAACTGGTTCATCACATCGGTTGTGATAAGAGGTATGCAAACTGATGGAGCAACAACAGAAGGAAAATTTTGACTTCTGAGGAATAAAAACACTGTTTACATGGATCGCAAAAATGCAGTTTACTTTTGTCGTCTCCATCCGACTACTCTATGACTTGTGAAGAAATTTAAATTTATACTAGTATCTGTTATTAGATCTCAGTGCAATAAATATACTTTATCGAAAACAGGAGTTTATTCTTCCTGTCTGCCCAGATCAATTCCCACCATAAAATATATGATAGACCAACACTTGTCGAATTTACTTCCTCAAAATCAGTGGCATGTGTATTCCACAATCTTCACAAAGGACATGCGCCCTAAGATTTACTTAATGACACAGGGTTTGGAGAAACTATTTGAAACTAAAGAATAGAGTATTACCTGTATTTTATTAAAACTGCACTCCGCACTGAAACAGCAATTGCAGCATGCAAAAACGATGCAGTAATCTCTTCACGCATTGAAAACGAAAACTGCAGTGATATAAATTCTATACCTTGCAATAGTTCGGTAATATTCTTCGGGATTATGGAGACAAAACTAGATCGTTTGATGTACAACGACAGGAAAAAATGGGAGAGGTCTAGATTGGGTCATCTTCGATGGTTCAAGGTCACATCACCAACCCCTACCTTCCTAATTCTCCGAGATGACCACTGTGTCCATGTTGGTGAATGGCAAATTTCTCCTTCGCATGGAACGGTAAGGGAATTGTAGTGGGGATACAACAGACTGACCTTGAACCGCCTCTGTTAACTGAACGGACTACGAGGGTGGTCTGAAAAGTTTCCGACCTCAACGTGAAGATAGCAGCACTCGTAAATAAAAAGCTAGTGAATTTCGTTGTTTGTCTGTTGACAGTTACCCACCAAAGTTTCAGCTATTTTGGACGTGCAGTTGTTATGTAACAGTCGTTTGAGTGAGTTGATGCGACTGTTTTTGTGAAAATGGACAAAATCGAGTATTGAGCTGTCATTAAATATTTGTTTTTGAAAGGCAATACGACTACGCAAATCAAAGATGAGTTTGATTCTGTGTATGGGGACTCTGCGCCATCACTTACCACAGTGAAAGTTTGGGCAGCTGAATTTAAACGTGGCCGTGAGAGCTTGGGAGACGATGAAAGTTCGGGACGTCAAAAAACTGTAACTACCGACGAAAACATCGCCAAAGTTCACCAATTGGTGCTAGACGACCGCCGAATTAAAGTGAGAGAGATAGCAGAGGTTATCAACATTTCAAAAGAACGTGTTGGTTACATATTAAATCAACATTTAGGTATGAGAAAGCTCTCCGCGCGTTGGGTGCCGCGTTTTCTCACATTAGACCAAAAACGTGTTCGAATGAACATTTCCAACGCTCTGTTGGCGCAGTTTAGGCGCAATAAATCCGAGATTTGGCGCCGATTAATTACTGTAGATGAAACTTGTATACACCATTATACGCCCGAAACAAAAATACAGTCCAAACTGTGGACTGAAAAGGGGGAAACGGCTCCAAAAAAAGCAAAAACTGTTTTTTCGACTGGGAAAGTGCAGGGGACTGTTTTTTGGGATAGTCATGGATTTATTTTAATCGATTACCTTCAAAAAGGAAAAACCATTACAGGAGCATACTACGCATCATTACTTGATAAAATGAAGGCAAAACTTGCGGAAAAAACGGCCATATTTGCAGAAAAAGAAAATCCTGTTTCACCAAGACAACGCACCGTCTCACACCTCAGCGGTTGCCATGGCAAAAATTCACGAATTACGGTTTTAAACTGCTTAACCATCCGACTTACTCACCAGATCTAGCCCCAAACGACTTGTTTTTGTTTCCTCATCTAAAAATTGCGCTCGGAGGACAGAGATTTTCGTCAAATGAAGAGGCAATCACCTTCCTGAACAATTATTTTGCAGAGAAAAACGCCGAGTACTATTTGGACGGGTTACAGAGATGGGAGCATCGCTGGGAGAAGTGTGTAGAGTTACAAGGAGACTTGAAAAATAAAAATTCAGAAAAATGCCTTAGGTAGGAAACTTTTCATACCATCCTCGTATGATAACTAACATGCTGCAAACAGTATAGTAGGATGTGGTTGAATACAGAGTCAATATTGTTCGGTTTTCTCGAAGCGCTCAAGTTGGATAGTTATGGTTTTTATAATTTTTAAGATATTAATTTTGATTGCTAATCCAGAGGTGTAGATTTTTCACTGTGTTAATATAGCTTTTAAAATTTGGTACATTCTTTTACACTCACACCATACTTCTAACACGTTTGTATCTTCAACATTGTGGTCAAAAAACGACATTGGAAATCTTTTATGATGTTCTAATATTGGGCGCTTGTAACCTTTCGACGAGGTGTCACCCATCAGCAATCCAAGATCGAGCATTGTCATAAATATGAACAGTTTATTTCATGTTTTGGTTTACAAAGTGCCTAATATGTTTAGTTCAGATCAACAACGGATGAAGTCGATGATAGACTTCTCCTGGCTACGAACTCCGCACACAGCAGGGAATCAGTGAGGACTACGCTCTCTGGCGTCATCTTACCCAGGTTTCCAATGGACCTGACGAAGTGTTTAATATAACCTCTGCACGATTCAATAACGTCCTCTTCATCCGTGTCATTCCAACGACGGTGTTTCTTAATTACTTTTCCCGCTCGCCTGATGTCTGGAATTCTTGTCGAACTGGCACCTGGAAGACAGACAGTGTCAAGATTACTGGAGCACCATTTCTCCACAGCTGGCGAAGACGCTGGGTCATGTGGTAGGCGTTCGAGAAGTTTCTCGAACTCTTTGCGTCTTTTAACAACATTCTTGCCTTCCAGTTATGTATTTCTTAGTAGAATATTGTTCCGAGCTAGAGCATCCACTTTCTAGGTTAATTGTTAGCTCAGTGAATTCTTATCTTGTCCCTGCCATGATTTCGGCAATTCACTGCAGCAGTACAACCTTTAGCCTACAGATTTACCAATACAGTTTAAAAACAATGTAAAACGATAAAAACAGCAATTCTCTATTCACTGCAACCTTGGTTTGTTTAATTTTTTTTTTCCTTCTAATGATGGTTTGTCTCGTTCATGTTTCACAGCAAGTTTCTTCTACTGTGAAA
This sequence comes from Vandiemenella viatica, assembly GCA_031002005.1. Taxonomy (NCBI): domain Eukaryota; kingdom Metazoa; phylum Arthropoda; class Insecta; order Orthoptera; family Morabidae; genus Vandiemenella; species Vandiemenella viatica. Next base: position 80,475,760 of record JARYHS010013631.1, read on the forward strand.
CGACATTATGAATTCATTAGATGAAAGATGAATTCGATATAAAAATTGAGAAAATGTTATAGTAAACTACATGTCTCTTTGTTGATGTGACAAGCATGTAACAGTTATTTAGCTACTTCAGTTGTATCGCTAGCCAGATATTAGAAAATGATCGCGCGGCGTAGTTTTACTTTAATGTTCAGTTTTATTATTATTATTATTATTTATCTGCTTAACGTCTCTCTAACAGCGAGATCTTTAGAGACGGGAAAAGATGGGGGGGGGGGGCAAGGAATGGGAAGGAATTCGGCCACGGCCTTTTGAAGGAAGCATCCCGGCATTTGCCTGGAGTGATTTAGGAAACCATGGAAAACCCAAATCTGGATGCCCGGACGGGGATTCGAACCGCCGTCCTCCCGAATGCGAGGCCAGAACGCTAACCGTTACACCACCATTCTCGGTGTTCAGTTTGACAGTTAATTCATGAAATACTTTCTACAGTTTGCATTATTAGCGTAAAATGTCAGGAAATTCTTCGTCTCTTCCGTAAATATTATTTGGACAGAAGCTAGTCAATCGTCTGGATATATTTTGTGATTAAGCACACAATTTTACAAACAACAGGGCCTACATGTATTATTCACAGTATGTTGTTTAGCTAGAAAAGTTATTACTGTCGCTCGAGTATATTAAAATTTTATCTTAAAAGTAAAATGATGCCAAGCATATACATCGCAGTGCACTGTTTTGCTTATCTGTCTATGAACGTAGAAAGTTTTAAAATAATCAGGTTGGATTGTCCCTAATATAACGCCTATTCATTTCCTTACAAACATGTGTCCATCTGTTAACAATTAAGTTAAGACATAAAACATAAACAAATGGTTTCTGTTCGTATTAAGCGTAATAGTTTTAAAGAAAAACAATTGAACGTAATCGAAAGTAAATAGCGAACAGACAACAAAGGTCTGTTGTAAATCTCGAAAGAAGCAGGTGAATGTCACCGTTAACATGAAGTACGAGGCGTATTCCAAATGCAAGGTCCGGTGAACAATATGTTACAGATGATATGCCTGAATGACGTTTCTCGCCTGCAGCGCTGTCTACCAACTCCTCGGGATTATACAGCAGTGTTGGTGTGCCGCAGTAGCCGCATGCCTGTCGATGAGAGCAGATCGAAATGGCCGCGACAGTCGTAGCTCCCGCCAGTTGTGAAGTGCGCGGTGTGATAAGAATTTTGCTGGCAAAAGGATCTTCCGCTGCGAACATCCATCGTGAGTTGTGTCTAGTGTTTGGACCTGACATTATGAGTGACAAACAAGTTCGAAAAAACCAAAGAGAAGATTCTAGAGTTTCGTTGGGAACTCCTTGACCACCCTCCATACAGTCTCGATCTTGAACCAAGCAACAATTTCCTCTTCCTGAATTTCAAACCGAGGATGAACTTAAGACGAGCGTTACGAACTGGCTCGGTTCCCAGCGGCAGACTTTTATGCCGAGAGGTTAAAGAAGCTGGTTGCAGAAAATGTATAGAGGTGAACGGGGGTTATGTGGAAAAGTGAATTAGATATGCAGTCACATATTACTGTCAATAAAAAAATTGACTCATGAACGATGTTTTTACTATGACCAAACGGACTTTAGTTTCGGAATACGCCTCGTTCATATAATTTACTTGATCTTTAAATGTTTTTGTTAATGCTCGAGAAGTCCACCCAGTAATCAGTTGGTTGCGACACTTTGATAGTGTCCGGCGCTGACATGAGCTTCGAGTCCTGTTGGTGGTAGAAATTTTCATCATTAGGACTTGGCCGGCAGGATAAGTGCATAATTCCTTATCACCAGATTGTGCACCAAAGTCCTGTGTTAAATCCGAATCCTCTCCGCTGTGCATATGGAGTGAGGGCACGCGACACTGTTGATGGTGATTCGTCCGCCAGTTCGCGACGATAAGCCTGGTGGCCCCTATGTGTCTTTCGGAAAAGTAGGCCTGAATTGGGCCCCACTGGGTTTCATCCTCTCCTTTTTTCGTCTCACATTTTATACAACAGAAATAACACACTCTACTGAACACAGACACTATCACTATCACAATGATCTACATCTACAAGAACACATATGAACACACAATGCTGAATACAACGATAAGCTTCATCTTCCCAAGAGAGTTCCCATGGATGGGAACGCGAAATCGGGCATGACGTCGTAAGAAGAATGCTGAAAACGGTTCGATTTCCCTTTTCAATTTAGAAACAGTGATGTTTAGTTAGAACATAACTGAGTGATTGTCTCACCGAGTACGAAGATGACGACGAAGAGGGCGAGCAGCTCGATGTTCTTGAGGACGGTGATGACGTCAGTGACGACGTTCTTGGCGGGCGTCTTGAACTCTAGGCTGATGGTTAGGATCAGCAGACCACTCATTATCTTGAGCGCCGCGTACAGGTAGAACGCGGGCCTAAGGAATAAGCAGAACACTCAAGTGTAATCTTACGTATACAGTCAGCAAAACTATTTGGTGAATATTAAACGTATAATTCTGGACTTCCGATTAGAGCAAGGCAGTTACATGCTATTACTTAACTAGTGTAACGGTTATAATAGAATTTACCATCTTTAATTAAAATGTTACAAGTTTATTCAGATCACAGTATGCTGAGTTATACAGCGAGACGATAGGCCGGCACATGTCTCCGAGTAGGTGGCTCATATTTGTTCCAAAATGCTGGTTGCCGACTTAGAAGTCACCTCTTATGTATTATGCTAATGTGAGAAGATGATCTCCGACATCCGCAGCCACTATTCACTAACGCTCTGTATATCATTAGGTATGGAATAGTTAACATTGTAACTGTTCTCAGCTGTCTTACTAATTGGATTCAGTCACTAGGCTGCCATGCCCGTTCACGCCAATACTTATTACTGTGAGAATTAAGTCTTTCCCGGCATTCAGATCATAAAAATTCTTCTCCTGTGTTTTGCCGGATCAGTTCTTCCATGTGCGACGATTCGACAACAGACTATGTTGTCTTCGACCTTTTCGCCTTATAAAGACACCCGAGAAGGATTTTTGTGAATACTTATTACTGGTTAATTCCATTCATCCAATTATCATCGGCACAGGCAGTATCTGTGCTACAGCAGGACTCATTCTCTGGTTAACACGGGGTTTTCTGTAAACGTGCAACTTCCAAATGAACCAGTAAATAAGGTTTCACCAGAGTAGTCGTCTTACAATTTACCATCTACATTTCAGTTCCAGAAATAAACAGCTGGTGTCAGACTGATTTTTTATTGTTAACAGCTACAGCTTCAAGACAGAAGATGAGGATTGGGATCGAAATTTTCTTAGGTTAGATCGCGATTGACGCAAAAGAGAAGAGGAGGCATCGAAATAACGCCCTTAATGCCAACAATAACGCTGACACCTGACAAATTAGCGACTTCATAAATTCGGCCTAAACACTATGAATGAGATCTCAGTAAACACAAATAACCATCTAAGGAGAATGTTTTGTGAAATTCCCAGCCTCGTCCATACTTAATGATTGTGGATTGTTTGGTGATAGTTAATCTTTTCATGGCAGTTTCTAAATTGCTATTACAGCACAAAATAACGTATAATAATTTATAATATGAACTAAGTAGGAGATATAACTCCTGTTCTGGGGATCTTCCTTACATCGCATTCCGCTATCAGTGAAACTTAAAAGTGTTCTCTCTAGCAGTAAATAATAATAATAATAATAAAAATGAAAATATCGCGGTATTAAAGAGCCGCAAAAGTGTTTAAGGATCATGACTCGGCCTACCAATACTTTGATTAAAAAAATAAATACAATGGTGATCTGAAGAATTTCTTCATCTATGAATTAAAAGCGTGGTAAAGTTTTCAGCATTGAGTTACTGCCTCAGCAATATCAGCAAGTATTATTAAACACTCCCTGCATTCTCCCATAGTGTTAATTGTACTTTGTATTTGGCTCATATGACTGTTCAGCGTTGTTTTTTAAATGTCATATGACGCTGCTGGAGGAACAGAGTGGAAGAGCGAACAGGCGATACTGATCACTTCTTTTCGATAAGATACCATTAGGAAACCACTAATTAAAGTTTCCATCAAATACACGAATTTTTGGAAATGAGAATGGCGACAGATTTTTAGTTTAACGGCCGCTCTCAATGTTAATGACGATAAAATTTCTTCCCTGTTGAACGGCTGAAATGTCTTCCATCTGTAAGTCTATGACTATCCAAAGTTTGAGGATGGTATCCAGACATTTTTTTCCAGTTCGCGACTTTGGGAACTACTAATTTGGACACCAATAGACACACAGTTCTGCCCAAGGAGACGAACGCAGTAGGATGGCCGAAACGTCGACTGTGCACATCATGACGCGGCGTCACCCGGAAAACTCTTTAATTGTTATTCTCACCTGAAGTCCGTGTAGGACTTTCCCCTGCTGAAGTAGTCTATGAGCAGACCAGACAGGGGCGAGCTGATCATGCCGCCTATGGTGGCGTAGATTCGCTGCAGGCCGTAGTCGGCCTTGTGCTCGCGCAGAATGGCGATGACGGCGCCCTCGAACATGGCGAACGCCGTGCCTCCGATCATGCCGATGAACACTCTGATGATGAGGTAGAGCCAGAAGGTGAGCTGCACGTCCATGTCGCGCTGTTCGGACTTCTCCCGGCACACCGCCGTGCGATTGGCTGTGGCGAGACAGCGCGCGCTGCAGTTGCCGAAGCTCTCACCAGACGGCAGGGTCAGCGTTACTCCCCCAGGTAGCTGCCAAACAAAAGCAGCAGCTGAGGTACGCTGTATCACAATGGTATCTTCGCATGGAGCACTTTGGTGTCAATGGAAGAAATGAACAAATTAGAGGATAAACTCAAGAGTTATTGCTAATTAGCGTAAGATTCCAATATTAAAGTCGAAATTTAAAGAAAAACAAAAGAGTCCTTCAGAGGAAGAGGAGCTGTACCGTAGCACCATCAGTTGGATGGAGAAAACCACTGCAGAAGGCAGAGACGCCGAGGTATCAGCTGGAGTCACAACTTAGAGGGAGACTTTATAATGTATCTGCGTGAATAAACGAGAATGTGCACGAGACTCGGAGTGAAAATTAAAAAAATGATGATCGTTAGTATCGTCTTAAGAACCGCGACAAACGTGATGATAATCAACATTGTGACAATAGAAATGATAATCATGGTTATCCTGAGCATCACAATCGTAATGATATGATAGCAATGATCACTATAATAATGGTGACTGTCATAATTAACACATTCAAGGTAATGATCACGATTTCGTCGATCATAACGATCGTCATGATGATACATTAATTGCCAGTTCTATGATCTGACGATTTGTTTTTCCACAAAGTGAACCTACCAATGGAAGGGTGCATGTATTAAGATGATGTAGAAACCCATGTGACTATGAAATCTTGGACATGACAAAAAACGGCCAGCAAATTTTATTCCAGTCTACCACATGTTGCCTTCTACAGTCAATGATTTGAATTAATTAAATTTGATTTAATTCAATTGTCTTAATTCCACTATCCACTCCCCTCCAACTTCTGTATTTGATATCTGTGGTGAGGGTACATAATACCCAATCATACTCAGTCAACGGCATGACCAAAATTTTGTAACATTATTTCTCACTTGCTTGAAGCATCCCCACATCACTAGCTCCAATAAGTGTAAGACTCCCTCTGACTTGCAGTTTGGGTTTCTTGTTAAATGACATACCAAGAACTTTGTTCTTTATGCTTTCTACCTGCAATTCTTCCTCAACCTTATCATACATAACCTCAAATTTCATGTCTATGTATCGCAATGACTGTTTTATCTTCACTCAGTATTGACCAACTATACATGCCTAGATCAGAATTAATTATTCTCCAGAAAAACCTAACTGCTGACTGTAAACCAATAATACAATCATTTACCAGAATAACTAACACGTTATACAGAAGGGTTATTGCTAAAATAAAATAGGCTAATATCCAAGTCTTGTAACTATTGGTTCTAAATAGCCGTCTCATTGTATAGTTGTAGGGCTGTTACCTGTGCGAAGCCGTCCTGACAGGTGGCGCTCTCTGTGCCTGTGGCGTTATCCGTAACCGTGAGCGGCTGTTGGCGCTGCCACTGTGGCGCCGCCAGCCCCCGCACCAGCAGGTGGCGATGGTGTTCAGACGTTGCATTGACGTCTCCGTCGCTGGGAACCAGCGAACACTGTGTGTCAGAACAGTTGAGGCGCGCCAGTCCCACTGCGGGGAAGAAGGTTTCGCCGGAAGGCAGTTTGCGGACGCTCGTTCGGTACCGCTCATTTAGGTGCTGCGTGAGGTGCGCACGGATGTCGGGATCCGATGACTCCATCCAACGCTGCACAAACAGCATATTTATGCTTCAGGCCTAAGAAAACTGACAGAATTTCATGGATCACGAATTTTAAATTGACTTGCGTCACAAAAGATGCAATTTCGCTTTAGATGAACGTGCAACTAAAGTAGCTCAGAAGGCTAAAGTAAAAAGGTATTCTATCCTTGAAGAAAGTTCAATGAAAACCGTGAAATGCAAATAAAACTAAACTTTTTCAAGCATCGGAAGGCGAACGTTGCAAGGAATACACGAAAATTATACGAAATGCCGTGTACCTGTTTCTCCGGCTTCAGCGAGTAGCTGTAAACCGTTGGTGGGTCCCCCGGAAACGTGACGGTGAAATTGGTGATGCCCTCGATACCGACTGGCACAGAAGAGTTGGGCGTGTGACAGAGAAACCCGCACGCCTGCATAGTGACTGCTATCTGCCGCTCCGCTGCCTCATCCAGTGCAGTGCACGGCATGCCGTCTGCTCCGGCGGCTGTCCAGTTGTGCTGATCACAGCCCAGGGTGAGCGCTCTCAGTGGGGGGTACGTCACCGTCACCCTGCCCACTGGCACGAGCAGCAGCAGCAACGCAGAGCCACCGCCCAGCGACGAGAACAGCGCCAGCAGGATCTGCACAACAAGTGCACACACTCGAACATTTCTCTCGGTTACTTTGGAAGGAAAGCCAGTTCTTTATTGTTATTATTATAACAACAGAAAGAAGAAATTACCTGTACTTCAGAAGCGATGATTGCCCAAAAGCTCAGAATAATGTAAATAGCATAGCATACTTTCCAATATCAGCCTAATGTAAGCTTAGGTGTTAAGCAAGTAACATTCTCTCCAATCACCCAGCCTTATTGGTTTAAGATATCATTATGATTTTACATTAGGATCACAATTTTTTACTTCATGTACTAATTGCTTAGTTTTCATCTTGATAAATATCGCTTCCAAATACCGCTGCTCAGTCACTTTTTACAAGGTTCTTAAAATTCAAACGCCCTCGCCCTTGGTCCTCCGTACATTTACAATCCATTGCAGTAGGTTAGGTGGATCAACTATTTAAACATCTGCAGAGGATGGAGAGAATATGTCATTTATGCATCTAAAATGCTCCTGCTGTTGTATTTCTTTAGTTTTGACCCACTTTCATATAATCTGTTTGACCATCGCGCTCAGAATTTGTCAGAAGTTGTCGGTGAATACATGTCAAGTTACGTGTTCAAGGGAGAGCAAACAAAGTACGATGGATTTTTGAATGCTACACATTTCGCTTCGTTTCCAATTAGCAATGTAGTAAGGTTTTCCTACCTTCCGTATCGCATTACCAAAGTATTCTTCTATTCTACTGCCTCAACATCTACTTAAAGCACAATCCCACATCCCTGAACATCGTTGATCCACTTGTGAATTAGTTGTAAAATGGCGAGCCGAAGAACTGCAGAAACTCCTCCACGAGATGCACCTACTTTCTGACATGAATCAACAAAAAATCTCGGCATAATCCTTTTTCCAAATATACTTCAAAAGTATATCTGCGTACAAAATTATAGACCTTATCCCGTTTTTTTACTCAAATGCTCTTCAACTAAACCCCTAGCATAATTTTTTGAAGGCAAGTCCTGTATGTCCACATTACTAGTTATAGATATATTTTTTAAAAAATGTGCGTTTGTTGCTAAGGGCTGCATTGGAAGATTCTATACAAGTATAAACCAATAAAAAATTCTGTAAATTACAAATTCCTAGATTTTAATTTAACACTTCCCACATGCAGTTAAATTAAGATGCACGTCTGTTCAAATTTACGGTGGGGGTGAGGAGGGGGTGGGGAGGGGATGGTTATGGATAAAGAAAGGAGAGGAGAGGGAAGCAAGTTCTAATAAAGGCTGAAACTACATCTCGACTCCTGTTTATAGTATGATGGGAATGTTAATGTCATAACTTTGGCTATCATCCATCATTTTCTCTTTTAAAAAGCGGCAAATTAAAATTTTTGAAACGTAGAAATAATTATTAAACATTTAAATAAAAAATACCAACTGACAACGTAATACGTTCTTTAAAAACTCCGACTATTTTATTGACGGTATATTCAGTCTTCATCTTACAGTTAGAAAGAAAAAACGGTAGAAATATTAAATCCTTTAATTATTGTTTATTTTTCATCTTTTTTTTTTTTTAAAAGTGTATCTACCTATTAAAAATTTATTTAGTATCTTATTCGTCGATTATCTTAGATAAATCAGAGCCTTAGATAGTTTGAAACTGTATTAAAACATTAGTAGGAGCTATTAAACTTCGAAACGATTAGTACATTATTAGAGACAATTTTAAAGCAACTAGGATACCACTATGCCGAATGGAAAATAAATGTTCCATTTATCAAATGTTCCAACCATCAAAGCACTAAGAACGCTCTAATATTTTGTGTCACTCTACTTTTCAAAGTCGTTAACGGTTCTTTCGCGGGATTAACGTTCAAATTAAGGTTTTAATCGAGCCCATATTGTTTAAAAATGTTTAAATAATTTTTTAAGAGAATTTCATTAAGAAAACGATAGAAAACTTAATTATTCTCCGTTGATTTCATTGGGCCTAATAATGGTTCAGAAAGCACACTTGGATTTCCCTCCAGACGCCTTCGATTGAAACTAGGATACTTTATAAACCATTATCAAACAACTTCCTGATCTTTGCATGATGAGCTACGTGAGAATCATAAAAAGAAATTTCATATTTAGACAGTAAACGATGCAAAATTTAAATACTCTGCAATGCGCTTGGTCACATTGAAATTTCAACGATTTATTGGGACGGATAGAAATGAAATTGTATGACGAAGATGCAAGCAACAGAGCTGAAATTTCTAGAAGGTGTTCTGTGAATAACTAAGAGCCAGATATTGAAAAAAATTAAAGACCGGAAGAAAATAAATTTCGAATAAGGATAAAGTGGTGGTGTGGACGTTTGAAAAGGATGGTGGAAGGATTATCGAGGAAGATGTAAGAGGGGAAGAGATCTTGGTTGATAAGAGAAGGGTTGATAAGAGACGCTTTGATGAAGGAGCAGTCGGATATGAAGAAATAACTGGTTAAAAAGCAGTCTTTATACGAAATAAAGAAGGAGAAGCCCCTGAATGTTAATCACGTCTGCGAATCAGAAAGTTATTTTCGTAGAAAGAACGCATATAACTATTTAAGAACCAGATTTGTTCCAGGCTGGAGGATACCCGTATGTGAACTTTGATCTAGTTGATTACTACTGCCAGGGCACGTTTCTTTGGAGAACGAACGGTAACAGTAATTAGGGTCCAAGAGCGGTGCCTGTTGTGCGGGCTGCGGCACCGCAACCCGTTAGGCGTCAGCCAGCACGCAAATGTTCCAGCCTCAACAGGGTACACGCAAGGGGTGAGTAGGCTAAACACATGATCAGCTTCGAATCAGCTCCCAAATAAAAGAATTGGGGGGAGGGGGCGAAATAACCAGTCAATCCTCACCCAATTAAGGTCCAAACCCGTAATAAATCAAAAGTTATCTGATGGGTGAAAGATTAGATCTTATCCACATCCGTTAGGATCAGATGGACTCAAAATTATGAGCACCTTCAATAAAATAATATTAATGAGCAGCAATGGAAACACAAAATAAATACTATTACTTATTTTGGTCAAAAAAAGTTTTAACTGTTTTTCGTTTTTTTAATTTTTACTACAGGATATGTGATATTTGGTGCGCAATTTCTACCTATTATTGTATCTGAAATGACTTAGAATTAGTAATGTATCAGTTAACTTGTTCTGCTTTTGGAACATGAGAGATAAGCTCTGTCTACGAAATAAAAGCTGTATCTTCATATATCTTCAGATTATCCCTGTACTAGCGAGTCTTTTTTCGTCAGGTTCGTCAATTTAACTGAGAGAAGAAGCTCTTCCCGTTCACACATAGTACTCGCTCATGTCTCTTCGAAGGTCTCACAGACTAACCGCCCTTATCGATTTGTTTTGCTACTGTTCTAACACATATTTCTCTTCACAACACTGTACTGGTAACTATGTTCGAGTACGCTGGAGTACTGCGTCAAGACTGAATTAATTTCTTTCACAACTCACACCAATATTGAGTGTATCGGCAAAAATGACAGCTTCGTTCCGTCATTAATGGTATAAAATTGATAACTGTTATGTCAGTTCACCTATTTATTTTCCAGTGAAATAATCTGATACAATTTCTTAGCCCCTACTTTAACAAGTTTCAATCAGCTGTACCACACACACTTCTGCATTTTCTTTATGAACAGTTTTGCGTCCATTGAAGCCCTATAATATAATTTTACAAAATTTTAAATATTATGTTCAGTGATGGTTCAAACTTAATATAAGCAAATTTGAATTATGAAACTTACTTCAAGAATTGAAAGACGGATACAGTCTGACAGTTTCCTTTCAATTTGTGTACGGAATTCTAAAATTACAGTCATATACCCTGCTACACAAAAATTTTGTACATACCACGGACAGTACAAGAGGATAGAAAAGTCGTATAGCCGAATATTATAAAAAAAAAGAAAAAACCCGAATGATTACAAACGATTTGAACGATGTTATAGCACAGAATGAAGTGGTATTACAATTAATAGTAAAATATGGACTATGCATGTAAGTTTAGAGACTCATCAATATATTCAAGCTTTTTCGGCTTTCCGTTTGATATTTTAATCCCCGCATTTCCTCCCTCATTCTAACCGTAAAATGAGTAGTGGTATTTGTGGCTCAGCACTGCAGATTGAATCAGTCTCACTGATGGTACTTGCTACTCAAGTCGTTCCTACAGGCTGTCAATGTTGTGAAAACAGCGCTCCGCCATAAAAAGTCGACACCGCAATTTGGCTTTATAATGAGACCCCGCTAAATTACTTGGTATACCACTTAATTTTTTTTTCTCCTGTCGTCAGTCTCTCGACTAATTTGAAACAAGCCCCCTCTCTTCCTAGCCTGAGTTTTCATAGTTTTATCTCAATCATTGGGACCAACTTCTTTTGGTATACGTTAAGATAGCTTAATTTGCGTTTTCTCCAAATCTTCCATTCGAATGTTCCCTCCACTAAAAAAAATATTCCGTATTTCTTAAGAATGTGACCCGATCATCCTGCCCGTTCCTTATGTAAACCTCTTCCACTAACTTCTCCTCTCATCTATCATTTCTAGATGTTCAATTAGTACTTTATGTAGCCACTTTTCAATATCATTCTCTAATACCATATTTCAAATGTTCTTCTTTATTCCTGGTAGTCCAAAAGACCAAGTTTCATTTCTAGAAATCACTGTACTCCATTCATTAAACTAAAATTAATCGTTTAATTTTATTATACCCTGCCACATTTTTATTTTTAGTCTTCTGTCATGGTTCTGTTACTCGTCATGACCTATGTCTGGTTGCGGTATATGGTATTTAGTCTATCAACTTTTTTCATGCTATCCAGTAACATATTGAAACCCACACTCTCCAAAAACATTCAAACTACAAAAAAAAAAAAAATAATAAAAAAATAGCAGTCATTGGGGCCCGCAGACAGAAGTGCTAACTTAAAACTATGAAATCATACGCTCAACATGTCATACTTATAGCTACAGATATACTGTTGACATTAGCATTTCTATGAAATCTCCAAACGTGACTAAAAACTTTTTTCTCTTCAAAATAGTTTCTACGATTTTGGATTCGATCCCGCAACTTTCCTTTCGACGGTACAGCACTTAACAACTTTACCTAAGGGGATCGCAAATGGCTGCGAACTCATAAGGTCCACAGATCACTAGTGTTTATGTATGGAAGTGGCATGGGGTTTCCTGTCGTGCACAACATTGGCCGAATGCCGATAGCTGTGGTGATGTGGAAGAAATGATGGTTAAAAGCGGTAGATGCAGGGCATTTTCATATTTCGACCAAAGACTTGTGTATCTTTATACTTCTCTTTCCTGCCACAACTACACAGGATAGACCACTGATGTTTGTGTGTGGTAATAGCATGAAATCTCCAATCGTGCACTATGGTGGTTAGTTGTCGGTAGCTATGGAGGTGTGGGAGATATGGTGGTTGAAAGTCGTCGACCTGCGGCACTTTCATATTTCTACCAAAGACGCATCTGTCATGATGAATCACTTTTCAGCCAAGACTATCTAGCGCAGATCACTGGTGTTTGTGTGTGGCAGTAGCACAGAGTCACCCATCGATCACAACGTTGGTCGAATTTCGGTAAATGTGGGAGTGTGGGAGATATGGTGGTTGAAAGTGGCCGATCAAGGATATTTTCGTATTTCGACCAAAGACATGTCTCCGTATATGTCACTTTCCTGCCACAACTATACAGCGTACACCATTGGTGTTTGTGTGTGGTAGTGGTATCTTATCTCCTATCGTGTACTATGGTGGTTAGATGTCGGTAGCTTTGGGAGTGTGGGAGATATGGTAATTGAAAGTGGTCGGCCTGCAGCACTTTCATATTTCTACCAAACACGTATGTGTCCCGGTGTATCACTTTTCAGCCAAAACTATCAAGCGCAGATCACTGGTGTTTGTGTGTGGTAGTAGCACAGAGTCACCCATCGCTCACAATTTACCGAATTTCGGTATCTGTGGGGGTGTGGGAGATATGGTCGTTGAAAGTGGTCGGTCAAGGATATTCTCGTATTTCGACCGTATATTTTACTTTGCTGCGTGAACTACATAGCGCAGATGACTGGCGTTTGTGTGTGGTAATAGCATCGAGACTCCCATCGTGCACTATGGTTGTTGGATGTCGGTAGCTGTCAATCCAAATTCTTTATAAACACGAACGAAGTCGTGGGCCCCAGCTTGTCAGGTATATATATATATATATATATATATATATATATATATATATATATATATATGTGTGTGTGTGTGTGTGTGTGTGTGTGTGTGTGTGTGTGTCCATAGGCCGCTGCGCGCGTGATCTGTACTTTCAGTGGTGTCCAACCGCAACTCTTCATACTTATAGCTACAGATAAACTACTATTACAGCATGTTGGTGACTCGAACTAATAAGATATTACCCATCCAAAAATAACCCAACGCGCTTAAAGAATTTTCACTTACACCCTCCCCCCCTCCCCCTAACAAAAAAAAATGTACCGGCCAATATAACACAGAAGAGTAAGATTTTTCAAATATACTTTAAAAAAATCATTACGTTTTATTCAGTGGCTACTAGAAGAGTAACATCGCTTTAGTGTTGGAATTTTCACCTTTCACTATCAAAAGAATGAACGAAAACATAAAACTTAAAAAATGGCACACTCAAAATTACTCCCGCATACGTGAAACGAGTAATTCATCAGCCATCTCTAATCTTGCACTAATTTACCATGATTTTTTCCTTATACTAGAATGAACTGAACTATTTTTGAAGCAGTTTCGGCGTAAAATTTGCAATCTTTTTTCGTCGTGCCGTAATTAATTTTAACACACAGCGTGGAATGTTCATTAATACTGCAACGAAATAGTTAATTAAGTACTTTTTCCAGAAATTAGGCAGCTAGAAGCTTCAGCTAAATACATATACGCACACCTCTTACGCAAGAAGCGATCAAGTCTGTTCAAGGACTGCGAGCGATCAGCTGTACGAGTTCAAGGTCAGGAGAAAGTGCGTCCTACGATATGGCCATCACTGAAGGGACCGGGCGTTTAAACATTTGGCTTCCACGGCTATCAGACAACAACGGTAAACACGTACACACGTACACACAAACATACCAAGTTTGGTGCCTGCACCGTTAGACACACAAAACAGATGGATGATAGGCGAGTACATTGTGTATATAGAAGCAACGCAATGGTAAAACGATTTCAGAGATAATAATAAAACGCGCAGGAAACTAAATTTATCAAAACAGAAATACGAGTGAACCAATAGGAAATACGTTTATTTACGGCGTCTTGCTGTCGTAGGCTATAGTTGTGTTACGAACGTATCTCAGCTATATTTTTCTAAAACTGGGACGATGATTATCGAATATTATCACTGGTTATGTTGTGTAGTGTGTAGACGAGTCGTATACCAGAACAGATGCACCGTCAACAACAATTAGCAAGCGTCTTGTCCTGCCGCATCTTTTAACTCATTGCGATAGCTTCACAAGATAATTACAGGCTTCATTCAGCCTCGTAATCCATGTCGCATGACCAGTGCAATCCAGAACGACGCTAAGTGATGCACAAGCAGATAACATACAAACTTATATTCATATAACGTATTTGCTAATCAGTTCTGTTTACCGTTTACGCAATGCAAGAAAATAAAATTATGAGTTACAACCGTTCCACAAAGCAAACATGTAGGAAGTAGAATGAGGGATTTTAAAAGCAAATAAAACGGCACAGTGTTTACTCATACATTTATTTTCCAAAAACAAAACAGTTATTAGTATTTAAGCTGTAATTTCGTGCTCAAGTATTTGCATCTTTACTGTCACAGTATATTGACATATGCTTCTGGTCGCAGTGACCAACAGAACCGAAAGCTTGGAAAATTATTTCGTTAATCAGTTTAGGCTAAAGATTTCTGAAGTGTTACAAAACCAGACAGCGGATTCTAATAACAACACGTCAAAATGTTACATGGAATAGGAAAAATATGTATGGTTCAAACCACAAATGGTGCACTCAAGAATGTAATGTTTTAAATTTTTAACACTGACATAAACCACTTTTAAAAATACTAACAGTTTAGAGCATAGCAGCTAATGGAATATATATAATTTATTAAGAAACTACTCTCAGTTTCAATGTTGCGTATAAAATGCTATTAAACTGCATACATAATACCTGCAATATGGTTTAATCATACTGCACTATCAAATACAACAAAATCAGTTTTATTTTTAGAAAATGTATACAAAGATTGGTTTCGTGTAAATGATTGACTATTGCAACTAGAACATTATGAAGGGAGGAAGCAGATACATGCAATCTCCTTAATAAATGGTGGCTATTTCGTCAGTATAAAAATATGATTGTTCCTAGTGAATATGAGAATGTTTAGGTTCCATTATTCGCTGGTATTGAAGCCAGAAGGAGTTTGGTTGAAACATTGGTGTTAAATGACAAGACTCGGTGAAACCAAGAAAGCATGGAAACTATTTACTCTTGCCGTGGACGCCTTCGAATACATAAGAATGTTTATGGCGTCTTCAAGTGCCTATAAGAAAATGACATGGCTTTAAAAGTGTCATAAAACAGCAGCACTGCTAATATAATTTACAACATAGTTCTTCCTTTGTTCAAACAAGGGAAGCCTTCTTTAGCTATAAAGTTTCATCTCTATAGGTTATGGTTCACCAAGCACAGTGGGTGAACAATATCTCGTGCCTGTTATTCGGGAAGACGTGGCTTCAAATTCTCGTTCGGCCATTCGTATTCGAAGTATATATATTACATAAATTTTATTAAATGATTTTTTTGCATTATCATGTTTCAAATTACTAAAATCTTCATCATACTTCATTAGACTCTTTTTGTATGACAGTGTGTGAGTGTCTTTAGTGCAATGTGCTCGTGTCATAAATGATGGATCGCAGACGTTTCTCACACATTATCGTCTCACTCTGACATTTTCATAACCGGTCACAAATAGCGCGGCACTTCTCTACACATTCTCGATACTGAATCTCTTCCTATATGTACTGTATCTCCCACAGAACAGAAATACATCACTTGAGCACGTACGAGAGTTTTGTACACTTTTTTAATTACGGCTTTACGCCTCGTCGACGTCAACGTCATTAAAGGCGGGATGGGACTGGGGGGCAAGAAACGGGAAGGAATTGGGCTATGGCCTTGTAACGTACTTAATTGCAACGTCTCTTTTTTGTATAATACTTTAAATATATTTATATACTTTATTGCCTCTTATTTCCAGCACCAGACCAGTATATAAAGATTTCCTTAACCCCTCTTTGTCCGGCGCTGGTTTTAATATGATAATCACGCTGAAAAATCAAAATTATTATTATTCCAATTCTTATCACACAAACTCAAATTAATTCCTTTGTCTATAACTACATATATCTCAATCTCAAATCAAAACACTTTCTACTTATCTCATCACTTGTATATTTTTTATTTAACAAACAATTTTCTTTTCTCAAGTCATATAACATTATCTTTATCCATAACCCTAAACCTTCTGCCCTCAGGCTAATATTTTACTATTAATAATCCCGCCAGGATTCTTGTGGCTTCTCCAGTGAGCCAAACTGTTTCATCTCTTCTTTCAAACTTATTCATTCCAAAAAACCAAAACTCGTCCTCTCCATTCAAATCTTCTCTTCAACAACTCACTCTTGACTATTCTTTTATTTTTCAGAGATCTCATTATTCATCTTGTTATTCTTTGACCTTTGAACTTAAAAATTCCGAGTTAATACACACCATTACAATTTATTAAATAAAAAAATAGCTTAATTAATGTAAAATCACACAAATGTGAGGTTGTGTACCTCACAGCCTTTTCAAGGAAGCATCCCGGCATTCACCTGGAGTGATTTGGCGAAACCATGGAAAAATTAAATCTGGATGACCGGACGGCGATTCGAACCGGCGTCCTCCCGAATGCGAGGCCAGAACAAGTATACATTTCTTCAACCACGAAGAAAAATTTACACTTTCTAGTTAACAAATTACGTATCCATTCAGAAACATGTAGCGATATTCCGTATGGTCGGGTCTTCACCGAGGAGTGGTTGTGTGGGACTATGCCGAAAGCAAATAAAAAGTTGTATCAACAACCGATCCTTCATCAATAACTTATGAGAAAATAGAATGAACTGTGTTTCACAAAATTTGTTTTTCCAAAATCCGTGATTGTATAGTATGATCAATGTATTGTCATTTAAGAATTCACCGGGAGTGGTGGTGTAACGGTTAGCGTTCTGGCCTCGCATTCGGGAAGACGGCGGTTCGAATCCCCGTCCGGGCATCCAGATTTGGGTTTTCCATGGTTTCCCAAATCACTCCAGGCAAATGCCGGGATGCTTCCTTCAAAAAGGCCATTACCGAATTCCTTCCCAATCCTTGCCCCCATCCTTTCCCGTCTATAAAGAACTCGCTGTTAAGAGACGTTAAGCAGTTAAAAAAAATGAAGAATTCCTTAATGTGCTAAAATACTTTGTTTAAAAGTCACAGCAAATTGCAAAATAATTTTCTCAATTTCATGAAACTATGCATTTGATTTACCTCTTTACCAAAAAAAAAAAAAATTTCTGGGCCGTCCAAATTAGTTTATCGAGGAAAATCATCAGTGTTCTGTAGAAAGATAACTCAGCACTTTAAATCGAGTAAATACACCAATTAACTGTTTCTGATTGGTAGAAACGTTACTACTAGTTAAACCGGTTCTCTACTTTAATGCATCTGAATCCGTCGAAAGTATTTCGCAGTTTGTTGATATAAAAATGATGAACTGCGTTAAACGTCATAGAAGTACCGAGAGAAAACAGTCTAATCTACCAACAAGTCCATGTAAACGAAGCTGCTATGTTGTTTCTGGAATCTCATCTGCTGGCACTGTTATTGGACATGAATAAAAACATGTCGTGTAATTTATGGTTGAAATGAACCAAGGTACTACGTTAATACGGAATAAGTAACCTGGGAGACTTACATAACAAAGCGTTACTAATAGGATGATTGAAATGGTATGTCAACAGGACTTTATAACTATATTCTGGGAACAAGCCACAAGAGGCAACGCAGCACATTATGTAATGAGTTTGGAACCTGTTGGGGCAGGATATTCTGCTGTTCTCGCTGCCATTTAACGAGCTCACAACGCGAAGAGATGATGCGGACAACGCGCGACTTCAAGGCCTCATTGCGAAATATCGGAGACTGCGAAAATTTCCATTATATTGACGGTATCACTACTAACAAGTGGGCACCTGTAAGGTAGGTGTTAGGCTGCTGATCTACCGTACAGATGACGATGTTTCGAATCCGGCTCAATAGTGTTGTGATAGTCCTATCTTGTCTTTAACGTATCACTAATTTAACACGATCAAAAATACAGTTTCTGAGATAACATACACCAAAAATTAAATGTGGCTGTATGGCCGGAGAGGCTATATCTAAATGATTTACGGCGACATGCTTTCTTAATAGTAGTAACAGTTACCTACTGCTGGATACTCAGAGTCGGTCGGTATCACGAAGTAACTGTACAACCATTTCTTTTTTAGGGTTCCGAACCGGAAACGAAAAGGAGTCATTGTCCGCGTCACACCTGGTAATAAGTAGTATGCTCTAATTTCATACATGTATGTTTTTATTGAACCCATGTCACCGTTAGAAATATCGTTACCAACTAATAAACATCAATTTCTTTTTTCAGTTTTTTTTACTGGAAAATAAAGATGTCAGAGCCAGCCGAAGTTTTTAATTTTAAACCGTTTTTGTTACCATATGTATATTAAATAAGCTATTACATTTCGAAATTAATCTCCAATATCAGACTTATCCCTCATTTTAACAATAAAATTCTAAAAATATTTAGATCTAATCTAGTTTGTGTATTATGAGAAAACCAAGTAAAAATTTGAGTTACTGTGCAGTATATTGAAACTAGTTTTCCATCTTAAGCTCGATTCGTATTATTGACAGTTCAGCTAATAAATTTGTCAGGATACTTTGCTATTATATAAGCGATCAAACTTTGAAGAATAAACACGCCAAACACCTTCCAGTCAAAGTTATATTCGCGTTTGAATGTTATTTTATGGTAAAGTGCTTTATATATAATATGGTAACTCTCTAAACCGCTCTTTAATTTCTGTACTAGTTATAAAGTAAATTTAATTAGTTTTTCTGTAACCTCACTGTCCTTTTCGGAAGCCTCTAATATGTAAATTTACGTGAAACCTGTAAATAAAATGCTACAACGACAGTAGTCGCCTATAGTTTATTAGAGACTTATTGAAGTGGTACTGTCTAAAAGTAATGTGCATGTCAGTATAGAGAAGTTAACAGAAAGAGTGACATATCTGCAAGGGGAATGAAATTAACACACCTATTAACATTTCCACTGTGTAACTACACCGCTTCAAGTCAAACGATCGAACACGGACTGTTTCATTAGTTTATAGTTGGACAACAAGGATGACTTTGAGAATCCAACGGCAGAGGGTTGGTTAAATATAATGGATATAAATATTAAGTGTGACTTTTGCTGTATGATTTTTTTTTTTTTTTTTGTGTCTTTTACCTACTTTATTTTACCTTTTCTTTTAACTGTGTGAAGACTCAAAAATGCTGTTTATATTGTATTGTCATATATATGCTAAATAATAGGATGTTATTCGATAGTTACGAAGCAAAATATCTTTAGGTTTTTTCATTCATTCCATAAAATTCAATCTCCATTTCGTTATGGCCTTCACCATTCTGTAAATATATTTTAGTATTAAATTGAAAAGAGATTAGGTAGAGGTGTACACGGTGTAAAAGTGTGAATGTAAACTTACTTACACTGCACCATTTACCAGTTTATTTAAACAGTTATTTGGTTTTTACAAATAGTTTCGGGTTGAAACATGGCCGAAAAACGAGGAAATAAATCGACTGTGGCAGTTCAAAAAACTAATTTCCTGCTTACCTTGACGTACACTGCAGAAACGTTACGTAATGAGAAACATTTTGGTCCAGATTAAAACTGGTAGGAAAACTTAATCATCCGTAAGTACATATTACGATCAAAACACTCGGAGCTAAGTATGATTGGGAATAACGAGACATATCGTGTAGTAAACGATAAAATTTTAAAACAAAATAACACGAATTTTTTGATTCCGTCAACAATCTACCTTCCGCCTTAGATAAGTTCTGGTGTTATTTTCCGTTCCTGAAACTGAGGTTACATCTGAAGGAGCGAATCACTGAAGATGGTATCATAGTAATTGTCGGGTAATTCCACAAAGGCCGAGCCTGGTGGATGAGCGGACACGCCCTGGAGATCACGAGTTCAAATCCTGATTTCAGTTTTTCTTGGCGAATACCGGAATAGATACTACAAAAGCCCATTGCCGAATTCCTTCCCGTTCCTTGTCCCTTCCTCCTCTAGTCATCTCGATATCGACAAGGTGTAAAACCCTAAAAACATACAAAACGAGTGGACGCTATTTTGAAGTAGGATGGACCAATTTCATGTAAAATACATGTTTCACCATGTTATATGGTTTTCAGATTTCTTATTTCCGATATCTTTGAAAGATGAAATCACGATAGCCATAACTATAGGAAACCGAGTGCTACCAATGTATATTGCTGGAGTTATAACAGTGGCCACATAACCCAGAAGATATTATTACTATCATTTATCATCATTATTAACTGCAACTTCTTGCAACGCTGAATACAGGTCAGTGCGTATTCTCTCATTATTGAAACTTCAGTTTGTTACTTAGGATATCTCAGTTAAGCCCACAACTAATATGTAAAACCACTAAGACAACTATTAATGAGCGAGAAATTTAAATTTTCTTATTGACGGTTTACACACACACACACACACACACACACACACACACACACACACACACACACACACACACATATATATATATATATATATATATATATATATATATATATATGTAACGGCCATTATTAGGATTTAACTTTTTCATAAGTTGTTAACAATATTCGCAATAAACGGATATGGATGATATTCTTTGGAAAGACAAATCCACCAGCATTAGCATTCCTTCCGCAGACTTTCTTCTTGCTATGTTGCAGGTATTTCCCGGTCACTCATATAGCTTACTGTGATGGGCTTATTAGATTCCTACATTGAATTAAGTGTCAACGACATTTCAATATGGGGTCGCAACCAAGTAACAAATTCCGCCTACACTATTCACTATTATTATTTTTTAACTGCTTAATGTCTCTTAACAGCGACGTCTTTAGAGACGGGAAAGGATGGGGGGCAAGGAATTCGGCCATGGACTTTTTGAAGGAAGCATCCCGGCATTTGCCTGGAGTGATTTGGGAAACCATGGAAAACCCCAAATTTGGATGCCCGGACGGGGATTCGAACCGCCGTCCTCCCGAATTGTTAGAAACATAGTTCTGAAAGACTAAACTGATTGTTACCAATATTTCTTAGCTTCATAGACGGAATCTCAGCTCTAGGTCTACATATCAATTTAAGCTTTGAAATAGGTTGCTTTATAAGCACCTCCAAATGTGACAATGATTGTTAGCAGATCAGCTATCGCTTGAGGTGATGGTCGAACTAGGTGCTCAGTACTCTTGACCCAGTCTGTATGTCACACTGGTCAAGGCAGTTGACTTGGCGTCCTAGCTGTGCACACAGCTGCTCATACAACGCGTGCATCCAACCGTTATTCTGACACTGCACAAACGGATCGGAATAGTGCTCCTCGTGTTTTTAATCGCTTCCGCTTTCATCTTGTCATTGCATGAACTGTGGTACATCAGACATAATTGCTCCATCTTAAATTCTGATAGGTATCAAAACGTTTAATATGTCCCATGTTAAACATAAATAAAGAAGCTACATCAGATGACAATTTGTTAATAAAATTTTTAGAATTACAGAGGTTAAGCAAAATAATATGAACACCTGACTTTTACATACTATTGATTTATTAATATGATATTGGGCTACCTTTTGCTTGTAGAACAGCTGAAATTCTTCACGGAATAAATTTCTAGACTGTCTGAATAGTTTCCAACGGAATATTGTACCAAAACATTGATTCAATGCTGTTGGAGGTGGAAATTTGCTCCTTATTCTCTGCTCCATAACTCCCCACAACTGTTCAATTATATTGAGGTCTAGCGATTGTGCTGGCCAGGGAAGATGTTTGATGATATTCTGATGCCCCTCGAACCAGGACAGAACCTTTTTGGCTTTGCGTATGGGTGCATTATCATCTTGGAAGATGCCAGTGTTTGGCAGCAGTTTTCTAGTCATAGTAAGAACTTCATCACTGAGGATGTCGAGATATTCATTCGCAGTCATCCGGCCAGTGATGTGAATGAGAGGACTAGCTGAATACCACGATATAGCCTCCCAAATCATAATGGAACCTCCCACAAGCTTGACTGTAGGACGCAGGCAGTCCGGATCGTAGGCTTCTTTTGGTGTTCTCCATACATAAATCCGGCCGTTAGTAGGAAACAATGTGAACGATGATTCATGGGACCGTACCACATTCTTCCAATCATCAAGTGCACAGTTTTTATGATCGTAGCACCACTTGTTTCGCAGCTCAGCGTTGGTAGCTGTTAAGGGTTTTTGCAATTGCAGTCCTTCCATGAATGTTAGCTTTGTGGATCTACCGCCATAGTGTTTTTGTTGAAACGGTATTCCTCAGGTGTGTGTTGAGTTCTGCTGTCACTTTTGCCGCGGCAGTTTTGTGTTGTCTGGCCACAATCCTTTTTAATGTTCGTCGGTCTCTGTCGGTTAATTTTGGTTTTCGTCCACTGTTCCTCTTCACCGACGATGTTTTACAATGTTTTGTGTACGCTGTCATTACCATGGATACTGTCGCTTGTGAGACGTTAAACAGTTCCTTTTTTTTTTTTTGCCACAGACACTCCCGCTAACCGAGCTCCAACAATTTGCCCTCTTTTGAGGTCTGAGAGATCACGCATTTCACCGATCGCTTGTTAAAACCATCACAGAACAAAGCGTATAATACACTGACACATAACCTACAAGACCTGCCACGTCAACTATGCCGAACATGCGCATCGCAGCATTCACACGAAGTAGTGGTACCAACATGCAACAATGTGTACTCTATCGCATGGTGTTCATATTAATTTGTCCAACCTCTGTAGTAGAAAACGTTTCACAGACAATGTAGGCAAAGTTGTTCCCAAAATATTTTAACAGATTTTGACTCTACAAATGTCATGTCATTATAAACTCGTCTTTCAATGAATATGCAGTTTGTAATGCAAGGGCCTATATGTGTATATCATTTGACCCCACTGCCGGTACATCAAAATACGGTTTGCGTTACTTTAGAAGATGCGAATTCGAAGTTAAATGTCGAGTATCTGCCACTTTCCTTAAAGTATCGCTGTATTTAACGCTCCCCTCAGCATAATTGGTTTACGAAACGAAGAATCCGAGCGTGGCGAACGAGCTGTAACCCTCTACCTCAAGTTCTGGAGGATGCAGATTCGAATCCCCGTCGATCATCAAAATTTCTATTTTCCAAGGTTTATTGAAATCACTCCACGCTAATATCAATATGATTCCTTCAAGAAGCCAAGGCAAAATTCTTTCCTGTACTTTATCACAGTTTATTCCAGTCTCTATCGAATTCGACAAGGCGTAAAGCTGTAAAAAAGGAAACCAAGAATACACTAATTATTTTTTGCGAACCTTATCTATTTGAACTGACTTGTCTACATTCTGTGTAATTACTTCCACGCAATTGCGCCTTCAAGGGAACACAGTTTCACATGTACCAGTTCAGTAATATGATGTAATCAGCGCCTCTGTCATACATTATGGCATTATATAATTGATTGATTTTTCACACTCAACTTTAACCAAAATACTAAAATAAATCCTGTATTTTCTATAAGGTTCTCCCCACCTTCCTCGATGCAGATAGTCTCTCATCGATAGCGTACATTTTTTTTTATAGTTGGTGTCTTGATAAATAAAAGGTTTGTTCACCATGTTGCTATTAAATGTAGTCTGGTTGCTCGAACAGCCAGATGTGTTAAAATTTGAATAATAGTTTATTATTTGTTCAAATTATATTAACGTCCTGTTATCGCTCAGTGAAGTAACCATCATTAATGTAAGACACTCCAGTAGCTTACATATTCACCGAGAGAAATATTTCTTACGGTTATCAGCGGGTAAGAACGTCGGTTTCCCACTTCATTCACGACATGTCCTTGGAACCTTCCAGAGTTATATTCCATTTACAACCGCAAATTGACGACGAAGTTTCGCCCGAAAATTGTCTCAATTATTACACATTGTCTTTTGTAGGAAATTTAATGTTACGAAACTGAGGTTTAGAGATCTAAGTGCCTTGTACCAGCTTCGTAATATAGAACAAATAATAATAAAAATACAAAAGCAATCTACTCCCTTGAAAAACTCTATGAAATTTCAGCTAAATGTGGTCTCCAAATGTTCTATGCTAAACCTACCACATGGAAGCATCGTCGCGGTACCAAGATCGACAATCCACGAAAACACGATTTTGCAATATTTCCCAAGTAACAAAATTCACAAATCCAGGAGAAGTTAATCAACCTGCAGTACTAAATCTTGAAGCCAACAAGAAGAGAACATCTAAATTACAAAAAGCTTATAGAATCACTTGGAACAGATACAACAAAAATCAATATCGCGAAATTCCAAGTTAAGACAATACGACACTGAAATCAAACGGGAGCCATTATAGGCTTTGGGAACTTCGATTATTGGGGTTAGATCGTTCATTTAAGATATTTAAAAGCAAGAAAGTAAAATTTTTGGCCCACTTTGTACACACTTTGACAATAAATTTGGCCACCGCTGAAAAATTCTATCACTCTTATTTTCCACAATCTGACATTAATGTCATCCCAGGAAACAGTAATGCAATACTGGCAAGCCAGTAATGCGTTACTGCTTCTTAAGATGACATTGATGTCAGATTGTGCAAAATAAGAGTGATAGAATTTTTCAGCGGTGGCCAAATTTACCGTCAAAGTGTGTACAGGAGGAATTCGGAAGAAAAGGAAATCACTTGAACCATATTAGCATTCAGAAAAAATTTCACACATTCAGGAAAAGACGAATTCTTCAGCCATATTAGGAGAATGAGTATCAACAGACTAACCAAAAGAATTCTTGTCCTGGCCATTTCAATGAAAACGAAAAACTATTGATCTCCAGGAAATCGGAATCACAGATGATATATGGTCAGATTCATATTTCGTAGCATGGTCAATAACCACCAATTTGCCAACAAACAGTATACTCGAAGAAGGAACGTCTGGAGGGAAGAACGTAAGAAAGAGCTCAGCGAGAGGATAAATAAGAAAAACGTATCTAAGAAGAAGCTGCCGATGTGGCTGCGCGCTGGATTGGGGAGTTACGAGACCAGGTTCGAGTCCTGGTTCCCTCTTACCTACCGACTTGACTGCGATTTTTGATTGTTTCTCGTAATCATCAAGGCTAATGCTGAGACGGTACCCAATCTCCGCCTCAAACCACACATTTCACAAGCGACAATATACACTCGTCACACAGAATATCGTGACATGTTTCGGGTTCCAGATCTGACAAATCCGGTTTCAACACGGGTAGGGCACATGTGCTCCCACTCTCATAGTCACACCAGACCCTTGAATACAGATTCCGATGTCTCGTGGTCCGCTATGGCCGTTATGAAAAGACTAAGGTGGTGTGGTCACTTAATAAAAAGGAACGGGGATCTCAAGGAGGTGATACGATGCTTGGAAGGGAAGAGATCTCGCGCAAGTGTAAGATTCTAGTAGCTTGATGCAATCGAGGAAGACGCCAAAAAGGCAGGTATTCCAGAGGAGAAGAGTGGATAGAAAGTTCCTTGACGAAGGCTAATTGGTGAGTCAATTGATAGGCTACGGTCTGTGATGCCACCGCAGTAAGTAAGTAATTGGGGAATAAGGTGATGCCGCCGTTTGCAACTAAATAACTTGCTTTACTTTAGCATGCCGTAACTCTTTTACTTTATTATATCACAACCGGCGCCCTACAAACACGTTTTTATACAGTATATACATTGTCAACTTATAAGACAGTGTTAGTTGATAACAGATATGATAGCGTTATAAAAAAAATATGATATACATGTAAAAACTTGTTTGTAGAACACAGATAATCAATACTAATAAAACGTCAGCGTGGTCATCACGTCTGTTACGTCACTCTTGGTTCTTACGTCACTCTTGGCATTCTTAGGCGCGCCAATAATGGACAGAAATGTTTTCGCTCTCTATTCATAGATATAGCTGTTATAGCGACCTACCAATGAATTTTACCTTTTTCTGCAGAGGTTCAATATGTTTAAAACTAAGCATAAAGAAAAGTATGTATTTAGTTTAAATCCACGTATTAATTATTAGATTTTATTTATTTATATATATATTATTTCCATGTAGATATTTTCCTTATATTCTCTCTCCAACGATTAGACTATTATAACAAACAAAAAATTGATGTTACCCATTTCCCTTTAAATTATAATTTCAAACAGACCTCTAAAGACAGTTATGTATTTTGTTTTAATTTATATGTTAATTATGAAAACGGTTGTGCAACGGAGCAAGGTGGAGCCGAAATATGAGCACTCTTACATCATTACAAAATCAAGGTTACAAGCATTATTAGTTAAATGAATTCCATGTAATGAATTGCCCGAAAACATTTTTGACGTGCTTAGTAAGCTATTTATATTCGATGTAGACGTTGCTGTATACAGACGTCGTTATTATAGTAGAGCAAGAAATATTTGTATTAATAAAAATCATGGTTATAAAGTAATAAACAATTCTATCCAGGTAAGCAATTTCGAAGAAATGATTTGCTGATATTCTGTGTTCTACCTGTCATTTTTGGCCAACAGAATAG
This sequence comes from Vandiemenella viatica, assembly GCA_031002005.1. Classification (NCBI taxonomy): domain Eukaryota; kingdom Metazoa; phylum Arthropoda; class Insecta; order Orthoptera; family Morabidae; genus Vandiemenella; species Vandiemenella viatica. Next base: position 80,502,802 of record JARYHS010013631.1, read on the forward strand.
TCAGTGGTATAATAAAACCGAAACAATCCAGTTAGTCGCCAATAACAGCTAAGTCACCTAACACTATTAGTAAAGCAACTAAAGAAAAAGCCTGAACAAGTTTAATATTGCGTTGTTCGACGCTTGGGTACATTTCTTCAGTCATACCGGGCAAACAAATACGAGTGCAAGCTGGTTGCTACATGACCTAAATAGCTTAATACGCGTTCCTACTCTGCTTATCACACAGCGCTGTCGGTTAGAACATGTTTATTGAATTAGGTGCTAAATCAAAGTATAAATTAAATATGAGTGTCCTCGTAATTTCCCTGCTTAAGAGAATACTTGCATACCGTTGGCAAACAAGTTTGATGAATATTACAAAACTTTCAAGCTTCGTGGAATGGGGTTCCAGGAACTATAGGTAGGGAAAATTCGCCAACCTTGACTTGTATTTTACAAAATTTTAAGACTTCAGCATATTCTGCTTATACTAACAAGATAATTGTGGCACAAGTAAAGATTTCGCACCTATATCAACAGGGTTCTGTTTTTCAAGGATTAGAACTAGTACCGGATACAATGTAAAATAAAAATTAACAACATATCGATATTCGTAACCTATGCCTCTCAAATTATATAATCAAAATTAATTTTTAAATGAAAACCTATTTAAATATTTAGGCAATACTTGTTATAGTTGTAAATACAACACCACTGGCGCAATGGGAGGAACAATTTTACATCAAGCGGAGAGACAGATGGAAATAAGGACACGAGCAGATGTAATTTACCCTTATGAAAAAGACTACCACTTCTTTGTAATTTCCCCTTATGAAAAAGACTACCACTTCTTTGTAAGTTCCCGCTTAAATGTAGACTTAAGTGAGAGTTTCAGCAAGGTAATGGGAATTTGCGACGTGAGTCACGTGAAGAGAATCCCACTATCTACTGTGTCGGTCGTCGTACAGGAAAAATACATTGCGTGCCGCAGAGCTATAAAACTTTCTTCACGGCTGTTGGTGGAGCCGGCCTAGTAGGCCTGTTACGGGCCGTGACGACTTTACACCAGCCTGTCGTCCGTTATACGCCATAAACGAGTGGCAAAAGTCGGAGCTTTCTCATCTTGTCAGTGCCAAGACGGAACTTTATTTATTTATTTGAAGGTTCATTTAGCCTGGCAAGATTAGTGTTGTCAAGCCCCTCTTACACCATACCATGTGTCTATGATAAATAATTTACACCTTACGCAAACTAACAGTGTACAACACTTATTTCAAAGTGGGCTTAAATTAAGTTGAGTAAAATACTAACTAAAATTTTAATAATAATTATGTTCAACTCGTGAAGCCCCTAAAATAAATTCAGTCTGAAAAGGTGCGTGCTTCCTCGGTTTTAGAAATTACAGCCGAATCCCAAACGCAACTTAACAGAGGGTAATGCTTCAGTAGTAAATCGTAGAAATATCCTCTTACGTCTTTCAGACGAGATGAAATATAGCTTCATATCTTTCTCCTTATCTTCCCCCTCCCCCCCTATCGGAAAGTCCTTAAATTAGTCCACGAAACTTAAATCAGCGGCGATATGGAAATTGAAATCTTTTGACTTCCCGTTTGCGTATGATGCTGGCCCATATCCAGTTTTATATATTATACTCTTTATGAAAGAAGCATCCAGGCAATCACCCGGAGTGATTGCAAGAAACCATTAAAAATCTAAATCTGAATAGTCGACTAGAGAACTGAAGGTGTCCTCCCCGAATGCTATGTTATAATGTTAGCACTGAATGCTACATACCTTGCGGAGACTGTTAAAAATTTCGGTTCACAATCCTAAATAAAATCAGCTGGAGAATTCATATCAGCAATCTACATCTACATCTACATTCATACTCTGCAAATCACAAACATTGTGGGTGGCAGAGGGTGCTAAGCACCAATCCTAAGCCCGCCCATTCCAATCCCGAATAGTGCGAGGAAAGAAGGAATACATATAAGTATCAGTACGGCATCTTATTTCTCTAATCTTATCCCTCCGGTCCTTGCGACCTAAATAGGTTGGCGGAAGAAGTATTCCATTGCACTCGAAATTTAAATTTTTTCGCATATTCTCCAATAAATTCGAACGCAAGCTACGTCGTCTGTCTTCCAAACTAACCCAGCCCAATCTATGTATCAATTCTGTGACGCTTTCATAAGGGCTGTAACAACAAGTCACGAATCTAGCGGCTCTCCTCTGCACCCTCTCAACTGAGTCAATCAGAACCTTGCGATACGGATCCCAGACCCCACAACAGTAATCCAGATGCGGACGCACTAGTGTCTTATACGCTATCTCCTTTGTTTGAGCATTACAATTCCTCAAAATACGACCTATGAATCGTAATTTAGAATTAGCCTTGCCTACGACGGAATTTATGTGCATGTCCCATTTCATGTTGCTTTGTACTATCACCCCCACATACTTCACGGAACCAACCATGTCAACAGGTGAATTGTTTATTTTGTACTCGTGAACAAACTGATTCTTCTTGTTACTTATCCGCATTGCCTTGCACTTTTTGCAATTAAGTGTAAGCTGCCATTTACGGCACCAATCGAAAATAGCATCCAAATCACGCTGAATTTCTAAGCAATCGTCGGAGCACCTTATTTCCTTATAGATAACCGCATCGTCGGCAAACAATCGCAACCAGCATTTGACGTTGTCACCTAGATCGTTTATAAATATTAAGAAAAGAAGTGGACCTATTACACTTCCTTGAGGAACGCCCGAAGTAACATTTATCTTAGAAGAGGCTTCCCCGTCAACAACGACATACTGTGATCGACCAGTTAGAAAATCCCGTATCCATTCGCAAATCTGAGCCGAAATACCGTAAGCTCCAATCTTCGCTAAGAGTCGGTTGTGTGGCACAGAATCAAAAGCCTTCTGAAAATCCAAAAATACTGCATCAACTTGCGAACCTGAATCGATAACTTTCGTTATGTCGTGGGAAAATAGGGCCAATTGTGTTTCACACGATCTCTTCTTCCGAAATCCGTGTTGACATGGTGTAAGTAACTCGTTATCATCTAGAAACTTCATTATGTTCGAGCATATGACACGTTCCAGAATTCTGCTGCAGACCGATGTTAGAGATATGGGTCGATAATTCCTAGGATCACTCCGATCTCCTTTCTTAAAAACGGGAATTACCTGGGCTATTTTCCAGCTAGAAGGTACTTTTCTCTCTTCTAGTGATTTACGGAATATATCTGACAGAAATGGTTCAATATCCACCGCGTATTCAGAAAATACTCTTACCGGTATACCATCGGGACCCGGCGCTTTACCCCACTTCAGGAGTTTTAATTGCTTTACAATTCCTACGCTATCAATTTCTATCGGACCCATCTCTAATTCCACACGATGTGGTAAAGTGGGGATATTTTCCATGTTTTCTTGCGTGAATGAATTTTTGAATTCGGTGTTAAATACGGTAGCCTTGTCGCGGCTGTCTACAACCTCCCGTCCGTCTTTTATTAGAGCTGGATTATTGTTCCCACTACAACTACCTTTTTTTTACATACGACCAAAATTTTTTAGGGTTTTCAGTGAGGCTCTTAGAGAGAGAATTTTCACGAAAGTTATTAAATGCCTCACGAATCGCATTCTTAACACGTCCCCTTATCTCCTCTAACTTATCTAAATCAGACCGATGCATCGTCCTTTTTGATCGTGCATGTATCTTCCTTTGCTTCTTGAGTAACCTTTTAACCTCCCGTGTATACCATGGGGGATCGTTCTCTTCCCTGATTGTCCGTTTCGGTATATGCAAGTTCATACCTTCCCCGAGTATATGTAGGAATCGATGCCACCTCTCTTGCAATGTTGTAAAATTTGTATCGAATGGGATCACTATTATTGGAGCTACATTGTTTCGATGAAAAAAGCTACAGTGTGGATTATCTTCAGAATTACTTCAGCCCCCTCCCCCTTTTACAGCCAAATTATGAAGATCCACTGTAATCTATAAACTGCGCTTATGCTGGGGTTCAAAATTTCTTAAGTATTATTTCGCGTCGAAATTTCTTTTGATTTCTTTCGACGTGGTTTAACGCCTTCAACAACAGTGCGGAATAAAATCCCTTAGAAACAATCTGGTAATTTAGGGTAAAAAAAAAAGAGGAGCTGAAGGGTGAGCAAATAAGGGATGCTAGATTTATCTCTTGAAATTACCAGCAGAACACAATCAGTAGGTGATATGATAAAGGAGCTTGATTGGGCCTCATTGGAAGACAGGAGGAGGGTGAAGAGAATCATGGGAGCGATGAGGCCTGGAAAGATATTGGTGGAAGAAGTAGGAAGTGCAAGATGGCCATGACCACAGGCATAAACCACGTAGCTCCATTTTGGCCTCCTGTGAACCCCCCCTCCCCCCCCCGTAGCCCTACGTGGCTTTTGCCTCTACCCCCACTCCCCCCCACGTAGAACGTAGCTTTTGATTCCAGAAGATATTTTGTACTGTTTTCTGTAGTCAGAATTTCGTAAATCACATACGGAGATAATTAACTGAGGGAAATAAATATTCACATGCTTTTGTGGGTTCTGTTCCTCATTTTAACTGTGAAAAATGTTATGAAAAGAAAACTACGTGGCCTGGCTCGGAATACCCCCCCCCCTCTCCCCACGTAGTGCAGCGTAGCCTTCCAGCAAACTCCCCCCCCCCCTGGACCAAGCCACGTAGTTCGTGCATGCTTCCTAAGGGTGTGGGAATATTTTCTTTTGTAGGTAAGAGGGTCAGGGGTTGGAATAAATTACCAAGACAAATTTACCAAAATCGCTAAAAGAATTTAAAGTTGAAAATAGTAAAGGTAAAAATTAGGTGGAAAAAGGGGAAAAAATGGATGTGTAGGGAAATTTCCATCGGAGCAAGCGCTCCTTCTCAACTTAAATGAAATTTCTGTTGTGAGGGCTCTTAGAGAATGAATGCATTTGGGGCCATAGCACAACAGACGCTCCCAAGCGCAGCACAATGCCAGGTTGTCACACCTGAACACACACGCGGTGGGCGCCGTACCTTGAAGTTCCCGATGCGGTCGGCGACCATCCCGGCGAGAGGCGGCATGATGATGGCCACGACTGGAGTCACCGCAGACATGATGGCCGTCTCCTCCACGTTGATGCCCAGCTCGCGCATGTGGATCGTCAGGTACGGGTACAGCACGAACACCGCTGTGGGGGGACAATAACTGGTTAGCAGCGACAAAAACAACACTTACCACAAGAGGATTAAGTACCCGGAATAAGGTAGAGCGATGCGCGATTGACATCGGATGGTTATACAAATGTTTTGACCATACGCCATATTCTTCAAGTTGTGGAAATGTTGTCTGTTCGGAATCCGGGAACAGGGAAGGAGGAATGGGACAGCGTTTGGAACAGAAGTTTGGGTCTAGAAATCGAGTAGACAACGTAGTTAGAAACTGACGATGACCGAATGTGGTAGAACCAACTGGATCCAAACTGAAGAAGACAACATTGTATAAACTAAACTATTACAATCTTGCTCTTAGGGGGCAACCAAAAATTACGTGAGGTATTTATCCGGATTTCTGAACCCCCCCCCTTTTGTGGTGAGACTTCGTGAGATCTTGTCAGACCCCCCCTTTGGTGAGATCTGTTCCGTCAGAACCCTCCCTAGAAGTCGCCCTCGCAACTTTTTGAGACTTTTTTTTTTAGGTCTCACTCTTCGAAAGTAGGTAACAACCCCACATTACGACGAAATACCCCCTAAAATCGACTTTCGCACCATTTGTAGACCTTTTTTTTGGGGTCTACAGTCCAAAACAAATTTACAAAATCTCATGTGAGATTTCCGTTGACCCCCCCCCCCCTTGGTGAGTTTCACCGGACCCCCCCCCCCATTTCAATTTACGTAATTTATGGACGCCCCCTTACAGGTCTCTCGGCTTCCATAGTTGAATCAGTCTTACTGTCAACCTACTAAAAACCAAATTTAAAATTTGGTGATTAATGATTCTTACAAACAAATAATTTTATCAAGATATTGGTGAGCACACAGAACGGATTTTAAAACTTTTCCGACCGTGGTGGATGAGCGGTCATTCTCTGGCATAGCAGTTTGGAGCACGTGTGTCCGAATCCCCGTCCGGCCATCTCAATGTTGGTTTTCCGTGGTTTCTCAGAATCATTCTAGGTGAATGCCGGGATGGTTCCTTCAAAAGTCATGGCCAAATTTCTTCACGTTCCTCGTCCCTAGTCCTTGCACGCCTCAATTGACCTCGTCGTCGAAGAGGCGTATAACCACCAGAAAATAATAATAGATTTCAAAGAAATAACCTAACTTTCTTTCAAAGCAGTGACTAAACCCGATAAGAGCTATACGTCTTCTTGCGTATACCTCGAAGATTCCAGGACACATACCATTGGTAATCTGCAGCACATATGAAGAGGTGTTATTTGGTTACTAACTAATGTCTGAGATGGTTGTTACTCTGTCTTTAGGGTACAACAGCTTCGTCAGTATTAAACAGTTTGGAGACCAGAAGATAACGGGGATCAAATGCGATAAAGGCAATGACCTAACAACCACTTGTCCTATGGTCAAAAATTCTTGTACACACATTGCCTGATACCTGATTCACTACCACTTATGGTATAGTAGCGTTCTTTAATGTAGTTAATATGGAGGAGCGTTATTGTTCTAACATATCATAAGCTGAGGTTGGCTAACATACATTGCTTCCGTGGATGTATTTTCTTCCTTCGCAAACAAAAAACTGAAGTCTGGCCTATTGTATAGATGTGGCCCTACATTGGTTGCACAGTTTGCAGTGTGCTGTATAATGTCTATGCCTAATGTGAACATTTAGAAATGAATATTTTTGAAGGGCCTGTTATAAAGCCCTTAGAAAGGCTAAGTTAGTAATGAATGCTACCAGCACTAAAACATTTAAATGCGAATTTCACTTTCGAAGCTTGGTGGAATGCAATACGAAGGTAGTCTAATAAGTTTTTTAAAATAATTTCTACTAGGCTCTTGAAATTTAGTCATTAAAATATAGAATAATTTAAATAATGTATGGTTGAAAATGAAAAAAGTCAGACTAACATCGCACCATAGTCAACCAACTGGATCGCGTCTCATGTGATCATTTAAAAAAATATTAAATTTTCCTTGGTTCGTCTAAAACAGTTTTACTAAAAACGCTAATGCCGGCCCTGGCAGTACAGGGACTAGCGTTGTGAAGGTCGCCTGTTCGAGCAGTTTACATAAAGTGTTTTGTTCATCTGTCTTGTCTTCACTATCGTTTACCACAGTTATATAAGAAAAGCCTGCTACAGTAATTACAGAAATATAAATATAAATTGGAGCTACTTAAATAGTCGCAGGCTATTTAAAACCAAAAAATTTAATAAAATCGAGAAACAAATTTTGTCAGAAACTCCAATAAAATTGTATTTGTTATTCTCTTTCTCAGTAATAATTCAAAACCCGTCAGTGACGAATTTACTGTTTTTGAATTTACATCTTTCATGACTGTTTTGAGTGGGAGGGGGAGGGGGGTGGCAGCACGAAATAAGTTTAACAAGAAATCAGATTAAGAACACGATGCAGTGGTATTTCATATATACGTTACGAAGAATCTACGTCAAGAACAGCTCCGCAATAACAGTTTGATAATTACTATAGGTTCTGATAAAAATGGGACGGAAATTTTGTGCTGCAGCAATATGGAATATAGAACTGCATATATAAGGTAAAAAACATAAAGCTGTATCTCCCACAAAAGTTCTTTCCTCTACTTAAGGAAGCTGGAAACCGTGATTTCAATCTTTCCGCAATCGCAACCTCTGCAACACACAACGCCGCAATTTTCGCCGGAGTTCTAGTTTAAAGTGATAGTCACTCATTTGAAACATCAAACAATTTTCTGTGAAGTTAAAATCCAGCACAATATGTGCGAAGGAACACAAACTTATAAGGTTCCGCGTTTTGGTTCGACTTATTGTTATATGGCCTTTTCCCTAATAGCAGTTTTAAGAAATATTTAAAGTGTTTTGACAAAAGTTCAGTGGTCACATTAAAATTTTCCACAGAAATCTTGTATGATTACTTTTAAGACAGTTTTTCAACATTACAAGATTTGATAATGTTTTCTTTGAATCCTTTTGTTGTTTCTGAGTTATTTATCTTTTGTCGTTTTTTTAATAAGCAGAAAATTTATATAAATCGTGGTGGGTGAGTGGTAACACTATTGCTTCGCATTCGGTAGAACGCGGGTTCAAATCCCCGTTCGGCCCTCCAGATTTCGGTTTTTCAAGGTTTCCCAAAATTACTACAGTCGAATGCCGCTGTAGTTAAATCAAATTGTCATGGCCGAATTCCTTACCATTCCTTGTCCCTAGTCATTTCCCGCCTCTGACGTCGAGCCAGAACGAAAAGAAAAAATATAACCTCAACAGTCCACTGTAAGTTTTTAGTTCCTTCACAAAGTATTATCTGAAATAGATTTTGTCTTAAATTTCCTGGCCTTAAAGTGAACGTTGTATGTTGAAGTTTCAGCTGTGGGTTACTTGAATATTACCGGCTCACTTTTCTTTACGATTTGCTATCATTAAATGTTTAGTATGCTATGAAACGACTATACAGTTAGCTCTTCCGTAAGTTGCATGGTTTAAAAAAATGTTTAACTGCAGATATCCAACCCATCATTTCTGACGGTCTTGGAAGCTAGTGTAAGGTAAGGGTTTTAATAATTGATCAGCAATGTTAGAGGAAGTTTTGCTTTGACTGAAATTTAACCTATGTTAGAATGACAACTCGAATTTGACGTTACGAATAATTTAAGTTCTTTAAAAATAATTTGTGCTTCTAGTTATTGAAACTTCCACCTTTAAGCCGATCTTCGTGATTCCAGCTCAGTAGTGCACTTTTTATTTGAATTTACAGACTTTATGGGAATTTATCTAAAGGACGGAAAGCCACATAAACGTTTCCAGTAGGAAAGTGTACGGAAGGTAGGCTTTGAGTATTCTCAAACCCTCTCCCCAAGTTCAGACCAAATTCACAGTATAAATCCAATCGTTAAAATGATTGTAGCGTTGTCGCTTCAATCCACATCATTTGTTTATTATATTGACTAAAATTGTTCTGGATTTTTTTATTTACTTATGGCTTTACGCCTCGTCAATGTCGAGGTCATTAGGGGCGGGATGAAACTGGGGCAAGGATCGGGAAGGAATTCGGCCATGGCCTTTTTGAAGAAAGCATCCCGGAATTCGCCTGGAATGACAAGGGAAAACCATGGAAAACCCAAATCTGGATGCCCGGAGGGGGATTCGAATCAGCGTCCTCCCAAATGCGAGGCCAGAGCGTTAACCGCTCACCCACCACGCTTCATAGTAAAAATAAAAATGATTACCTTCTGTCATAACCATTTCGCCAGTACTCAGATACGCCTGGCTGAATGCCATGCTAAAGATGAGAAATTGTAAACAATAATGACTCCCAGCTCAGGAATAAGTTAGCGGACGTCAAAGCAATTTGTCGCAGAACAAAGCATTTTGCGACAAGGCATGACTCGCAGTACAGCTCAGTTTACTACGAAGTACGAAGGCATTGAAAATATTCAACCACTCCAGCCTTTCGGTTATTGTTCAATGTATTTCATGAAAGAAAATGTTTTTATTTTCCATATATTAAAAATATACATATTTCTCGTTACTGGAGTTATGTTTGCTGCAAAATTTAGTAAAGTGATGATAGTTATTTCATCAGTGCCTTTCCGAGCTTGATAGTGAACAGTAAAGGACTGGCCTTGCATTCGGAAGGACACGGGTTGTATCCCGTCCGGCAATCTGGATTTCAGTTTTCCATGGTTTCCAAAAATAACTCCAGGCATGTTTCAGAATGGTTTCTACAAAAGGGCTTGGCCTATTCCTTCAAAAAAAATTACGCTCATCCGTTTCCTCTGATTAGCAGTTGTGTTTCAATACAAGAAGAGGAACAATAGCATTTTAGAAAATTAGTCCAACTAATACTTTTTACTTGTTAATACAGGGCGTTCGCCGGGAAACGCAACCCTCCCAGTCTGTTGCCGTCGGCAACTTGCTCGGTCAGCGGGGCCAGCGGTTCCCGCCACACGATACCGTGAATCACCGCACTGTTTAACACCTCCGCTGCCCCAACAGTGCAGTGGCACAGTATAATGGGACCCTTACATGGTTAAGAACGGTTTCTTTGCATTGTAGCTAGTTTGTGACTTCAGTCTCTTATTAATCAGTGTTGTGAATAAACGTTTCTTTGCGGTTTGGCTGGTTTAGGGCTTCATACTCTTACTAATCTGTACCGTGTTTGAGTGTGAGTAAAATTATGGTACGTTACAGTTTGCAACAAAGAATATTTCTCTACGATACATATGTGAAGAAAGAAGTCGTTTAAAAAGTGTCGCAGTAAATTTCGTCGCGAATATCCTGGCGCTTTACTGCCAGCTAAATCAACAATTCTGCGTCTGGTTAAAAAAGTAAGAGAAACGGGTTCATTTTTTAACAAAAAGAGACTGTCGGTCAACCGTATTCTCACAGAGGAGAAAATTGACGATATCGCTTTTCGACTAGAACAGTCACCCAAAAAATCATTAAGTCAGTTAGGGCAGCAGGCAGGCGTATCTAAGACGTCAGCTTGGAAAGTAACAAAGCTAGTTCACTTAAAGCCGTACAAAACAATTGTGGTGCATAAAATTACAGAAATAGACCAGGGACCTAGGATTAGATTTTGCAACTGGTACCTGCAGGGTGTCCACGATGGCACTGTTGATCCGCAACTGACGTTTTTCTCTGATGAGGCCTGGTTTCATCTGAGTGGTTATGTTAACGCTCAAAACAGTCGACACTGGAGTTCAGAAAAACCAAATACTCTACTCCAACTGCCATTGCATGACTTAAAAGTGGGTGTTTGGTGTGCGATTAGTGCTTCGAGAATCATAGGTCCAATTTTCTTCCGTGAAACTCTTACTTCAGCAAGATATATCGAAAATATTGTGAAACCGTTTTTCGAGAAACTTACTGAAGAAGAAAAATTGTACGGCTATTTTCAACAGGATGGGGCGACAGCTCACACCGCTAGAAATTCGCTTGCTGCACTTGACGAAGTGTTTTATGATCGTGTAATCAGCCGTGGGTTGTGGCCCGCCAGATCACCGGATTTAAACCCTTGTGACTTCTACCTTTGGGGTAAACTTAAGGGTAAGGTGTACGAAGGAAATCCTCACACATTGGAAGAACTTGAGGAAAAAATCTATCAAGTAATAATGTCCATTGACAAAGGTGAAATCCAGCGTGTGTCTCGAAATATGTTCAGAAGATGTGAAATGTGCATTACACAAGAGGGTCAACACTTCCAGCATCTTTTATAAGGTAAGCTAATGAATTACGACACATTTAAATGCTTAGCACATACAAGTTTATGAAGCGTAATTATTGTGAAATAGTCCGCGGCCGACGGTCGAACAATGCCGGAAGCTGATCGCTCGCTCGCCGCGAGCAGTTTCTTCCTTGTAGCGCTAACAGTGGGTTGCGTTTCCCGGCGAACGCCCTGTATAAGGGAAATATGAAATTTTTCCCTCACTAATCTTTCTGTGCATCAACCGTGCTGAAGTGGAAAATAAAACAATTATGTATTTTCACTGGTACAAAGTAGGAATTTGCGAAATTTTCTGATGACATCGTGGCTACCGATGTTAACAAGTTTTTTCATCTTCCTACAACTCCAGTTAATACATATATTTAAACACCTCGATTAAATACGTACACACATTATACATACACATATAAAATGTTTTGAAAAATACACACACACACACACACACACACACACACACACACACAGAGAGAGAGAGAGAGAGAGAGAGAGAGAGAGAGAGAGAGAACTGCACATTGAGAAAAACATCTCATTGCTTTTATATAAAGCGGTTTCCTGGGGCAAGGGAGCAAATGGTATATAAAGAATAGTTTTTTGTATATTTAGGAAGCATATGTTCTTACCTAGAATAGTAGCTGTAATTTGTGATAAATTGTAGTTTAGAAAAAGGGTTGTGGAGAGTCAAGCTAACAGAATTCCGGTGCGTATTTCAAAGATGTCATTGAACAAAAGTTTGAGTGTGTTCATTTTTCAGCAAAATTGCCGTTGTAAGAATTGTTTGATTCATTCAATAGAAAGCGATTGTTTGATTGGAAGCAGAGACTGTTAGGTGAGAACTGAAGGTCACTATCAGCTATAGTAATGTACTGTTGGTACCCCCCCCCCTTTCCTCCTTTCCCTTACAACTACTCCCTCTAGCATTCTCCTCTGAGATATATATCTTGGTTACGTTTATATTGCATGAATCATTATTCATAAACTCGATCAGTTGTTCCATTAATAGGTTGACGCACTCCTGATAACCGGAGGGTCTCACCGAATCTTATAAATTATCAAACGACAGAGTACCGGAAGCGTTTAGTGGCACTTACTGGATGAGTGGACGAAGAAGAGCAGTTTGAGCGGCAGTAGCTCCTTGTGGCGGAAGTCATTGATGATTCGCCTGAAGAAGGCCTTGATGAAGAGGCTGGCGCCGGCCATGGTGTCTGCAGGTCTGTCTGGAGGTCACGTGATCATCGGCCCATAGCCGCTCGTATGCCTGCCTGCAAACCAAAAATAACGCCACTTAGACGAAGGGTACAACAAGGATACGCTGAAATCATAATTCCATTTCTGTAGTTACTAACTGATCATGTCACAATAGTATTGAAGAGACATATCAGATTTACAGTTTCTGTCTAAACTTTATTATCAATGAAGTCGAGCTATCATAGCTGCGTCATCCATGAATTTTTAATTTTCAAACATTTTTGTCATTGAATAATTTCTTTTATGTCGTAGTGTTTCGAAAATTTACACCCTCAGAATTATTTAATTTTAGATCTGGTGCCTCAAAATCGAATTGCGACCACTGCTATTCGTAAATTTATAATGATTCCGTTGATTGTTTACTATCAGAAGTTAGGTTGTTTGCAGACGACATAACCTTATATACCAGGATCAAAACGATAGTAAACTGAACAGCTGCACGGTGATCTGCACAGGTTATCTAGCTGGGTAGGTCAACATAGGATGAAGAAAAATGCAAAGGAGAGTTAGATAGGTTAGGTACACAGATAAAAAAACTAAAGACTGATTGTGATTAAAAGTTGGGGAATGAATTGCGTGTTGAAGATTTAAATGTAAATACCTTGACATAACATTTGGTAAACTCAACTGGGCTGACACATTGGACAGGTAGTACGAAAAGGTTTCAAAATCCTTAACTTGTTGGAGAAAGTGATGAGGGAATGTACCAGAGAAGTAAGGGAATTGGGTTACAAAATTTTGTACCAACCTTTGCTTCAGTAAGGTAATGTAGTATGGGAGCAACATTTTGGGTATCAAATACAGGAGTAGGAAGCGATGCAAAGAAGGGGTGTTTGATTATTCTGGAAATTACCGCAGAACACAATCACTAACAGATAATATAAAGGAACAGTAATGGCATTTAGTGGAAAACAGGTGGAGGGTGAAGAGAAACATGGGAGCGTACAAGGCGTATATTGGTGATGAGGTGTTGAAAGATATTGTTGGAAGAATTGGGAGAGTTGCATAGAAGAAAAATCATGACCATGACCATAAACTGGCATTTGATTTCTGGCATAAGCGTGAGGGACGATTTTCTTTCGTAGGTAAAAGGGTCATGGATTGGAAAAACTTACCAAAAGAAATGAAAAACTTACCAAAATCACTAAAATAATTTAAACTTGAAATTAGTAGAGAGCAAAAGTAGGTAGAAAAAGATAGAGGAAAGGTAGGTGCGAAGCAAGCACTCCATTTTATTTAAATGAAATAGTCTTTATGATACAGATATTAAAATCTACGTTTATTGCGTCTACCAACGGATCAGTATTTCCATTCTTTTCCTGCGACCTTGTTAAGAATGTCCTACCATGAAGTATTGGATAGTAGATGGTATAATTTTATCATCTCTCATAGTGCATTTAAAGTCAGTCATAAAAATCGGATAGGAAAAAATATGTTGGTCTGAAATATTTGCCGAAAATTTTCGCGTTCTTTGGATATAATATTGCCCTCTCTTTTTTTTAACATTCCCGCTAACCCGTAATCAGCTATTGATAGTGTGTAGCACTGAAAAAAAAATACTTTACTTCAACGCTAATATAAACGGTCTGGTAGCCCAGTGGATAAGGTTTCTGACCGGGGATCGAAAGATCCCCGGTTCGAATCCCTGTCTCCACGAAGATTTTCAGAGGCGCTTAACCAGCCCGCTGTGTAATGTGAAATACGCCAGAACGCTTCCATGGTTCGGGTTTCACGTTAAACTGTGCCCGAAAGGATTGCCGGGTTAGGTTAAGGCGGCTACGACAGGGGCGGAATGCGCAGCCAATAGAAACCATGTCCCCAGGTCATTATAACCACACGGAATTATTATAAAGCTCATATTCCGATACTTAGAAATATTCTATGCAATAAATCGTTTCGAAGTAGCAATCAATGTAGTTATCGTAAAGTTGCATTATTACAAAAAGGATTTTATAGTCTGGTGTTTTGGCGGAATATACCGAGTATACAAGCTCCAAGAAAGTGCATTGCTCGAGTTGAAAAAAAAAACAGCAGTCAAAATACGTTTCAGTTATTTAATCAAACTGGTCTGATAGAATTGACATGGAATTAAAAAGTTAATGGTGACTTGTATTTTATTCAAACTACGTCCCTGTTGCACTAGTTAGGCGAGTGACACGCTACAGTTAAAACTGAAAGAACATCCACCGTACATTTTATCTTGGCATGCTTTCTTCCAACGATACATCAGTGAAGTACAAAAATAATCGTAGAGGGACAAAGTTGGGCAGTAAATCTTACGACTAAGGCCAGATACTCATTTTGTTGACAAAAATTTCTCTGCCGTTACTGTCCTGTGGAACGTTAAAATGACAATTTATTATCTGCACAACATGAAACCTTATTTCTAATCACACGAAGAGCAGCGGTTATACCAGTTAAGAAAATTTTATTTTTATTGATGGCCTTTCTGAGATGGCGTTTGTCTTATATCTGCAATCTGCACCAAAGTAAAATCGATCTCTCATAATTCTTGGACTGTAGATACAGGCAGTTAACTAACAACTCATCTCACATCACATTCAAATTCCCAAACGACCATCCAGATTTCGTTTCTCCAGAGTTTCCTGAAATCACAGCATGCGAACACCGAGATGGTTGAATTCCTACCCGTTCCTTGTCTCTCTCCTTTAATACCTCGACTTCAACGTAGCGTGAAGCACTAAGTGAAAAAAAACTTGCTCCGAAATGTAATGGTTTATGACATACAACACCCAACTGCTACATATTTTACACAGAATATTGCTACTTCTAGATGGACACTAAACAAAGTTGTGTGGCTTGTACTATCGGTGCAATAAACTTGGTGAACTGCTTTCCAGGTGATCCAGGTTTATTGCAGGCTCTCAGCACACCTGGTTTACAAGGAAATTCGCACGCTCTCGCATGCACGGAAGTGGATCTCAAGTCTAGTTTGCGAATGGAATTCCGTTACTTAACCTCTGCTAATTGAATCTGTCTTTTACCCTTCGTTTTTAGCAAACAACTATCCAATTGAAACCATCTTCTAATAAACTATGTGGATTTAGCTAGAATTAATCAATTCTGAGTAGCTAATGAGGTAATAGCTTCAAAGAGTGTTTGACCTAGATTAATTACACTGACTCAAAGGTTACATCTGTAAGAAGTAAAATGTAACCGTTTAATCTGAAGAATAGGTTCATATGACTGGACAATAGTATATATACGCAGAATAATTTATTTGTAAATATTTGTCGCCCTGTTTAGCAGGGAAATGGAATGTCATCATCTTCCTTAAAGTGGTATCAGTTTCCATGGATAGCAAATACCTTAATATTTTGTGAACTTTAGAATGATTGAAATGCCCGAAACTTATGACTAGGATACAGCAGGTATGTTCCGTATTCGTGTGTTGCTGGACTATATTAGGGTATAGTGTGTTTTACGCCATCGATAAAAAAAAAGAAGATGAAATTTACATCCGCTTTGCTGTGATGTATTCTTCGAATTTCTGCATCACACTAACTCCCCTTCCGTCTATGTATTTTCAGTCGTCGTAAACGTCCCATTAATTTCGTTAATTGTGAAAAAACGTATCTGCATTTTTTTCTCATGTTGATTAATGACTTCTTTGCATTCTTTCCTTGGAGTTATAAATTATAGTTTTAAAATTTTAAAAGGATTGGAACGGGCGAAACTTTCAACCAGGTAATAGGAGAATGTCCTCTATTAACCTAGTGCTGAACCAAATGTGGGTAAAATGTGATACACATGCATGTACAATTGCAAAATCAGAAATTTAACATATTCGGTAACATCGCGCTGCTCTGCACGTGGTTTTAATTGTTACATTCCAGCTATTAGCGCCGTACTGCTGACAGGTAGCAGAGAAGATGTAACGATCCGATGCGATGTTGAGTGATAGGAGGCGCAGTATTTTTTTTTTTTTTTTTCTAAAGCTAATAACAACCAAACTCAATGTGCACCATTGATAATAATAATATTTAATTGAATTGCGATGTAGCACATGCCCTGGTGGCAATTTCACTACACACCCATCTTTCCTGCACCCTTCTACGTTTGCCCTCCGCAAATTTTAGCTTTACACTCAACGTTTTTGGTAAATTATTCATTATTTCTCTTGGTAATTTATTCCAATCTCTGATACCCTTACCCAAAAAAGAGAATCTTTCTACACCCTTGTGCCTGAAATCGAGTGCCAGCTTGTGGTCATGGTAATCTTTTCCCTTCCCTTCTTACACCAATATCTTTCTATGCCTCATCACCAATGTACGACTTGTACATTCCCATGGCCTCTTCAACCTCCTCTTGTCTTTCAATAAATCCCATTCCAGCTCTTTTATCATAGCTGTAACCTATTGCATTCTGCGGTAATTTACTCCTGTATTTGATAAGCAAAATGTGGGTACCATACTACACTACCATATTCAAGCAATGGTCTGACCAAAGTTTTGTAACCCAATTCCTTTACTTCTCTGTAAATCCCCTCATCACTCTCTCCAAGTGCAGAAGTATGTCGTCAGCATTATCAGAAAAGGGGGTAAACTAATGTATAGATTAATAGATTCTATTTTTTTCCTTCGATTATTGTACACGTAAATATTAAAGATTGAAGCCGCAGATGTGAATCATATTTGGGCTTCAACATAACAATATTGTCTGGCCCAAGCAGCATTTTAATCTAACCACGGCCGCCAGTCGGAGATAACGATAATTTTAGGTTGGTATGACACCTGGACCTATAATATACGTAACGTAATAAGACAAAATAGAAAAAACGCCTCGTTAAGTGCCTCGTATTTGAAGGTTTATAACTTTCTCCCAAAGATCTTTTTTTTCTATCGCATAAAGCGGAAATATGAAGAAAAGATTTAAACAAGTTATTATCATTTTGTCTTCAGTCGCCTAAGACACATTGTACCCCAATGGGCGGTCATGGTAGTGTAGGGGTTAGACTTTTAGTTTCAGTATCAGGGGACATCAGTTCGAGTCCTGCCTTGGGCGTGTGTGGTTTAAGTAAGGATCGTCTTCACCATGTGATGTGTTTAATATGTGTACCAATAGCAATACTAAAAAAATGGCTAATATCGTGAATGAGATTTCCAAAAAAAAAAAAAAAAAAATCCCGATTCTATCCTTATTATCCAGATCTGAAATTTTCTAAGCTCTTCAATACACCTCACCATGTAAATTCCAGAAATGGTTGCTAGAGAAACACAGCCAGGTGACATTCTCCTCCATTTAAGACAAAACTAGTAGCGTGCTAATTATGTTAATATTATAAATGAATGTAATCTTTCTCGGCGTTGTTTATTTATAAACGTTTCTCGGGAAACAAACCGAGTGATGTTGTTATTAATGCACAATATTTCGGCGACTTTAATCTCCGTCGCCATCTTCAGGTGCAGTTGCAAGTCTTGAAGATGGCGACGGAGAATAAAGTCGCCGAAATATTGTGCATTAATAACAACGTCACTCGGTTTGTTTCCCGAGAAACGTTTATAAATATGTTAATATTGTTTAAAAAAACTAATTTTTATTCTAATACATCACTAGGATTACAAAGTTTCCAGTAAGAGTAGGAAGATCGAAACAGATCCCAACTGTGAACCGATTCTTCTAATCTATCTCTGCTCTGTGTATCCAACTCCAACAGAACGAGTGAAGAAAGACTTCATATTAGGAATCAGTACGACACCTTATTGCCACTACCTTGTCAGTCCTGCCATTACAGCCCGAGTACGTTGGTGAGAGAAGTATTTCATTGTATCCGTAAATGACTGAAGTTCATGGTATGATAATCCGTAATTTAATGCAAGAAAGTAAGTCATGTAACTACCTGAGAATTACGGCACTTGCGTAAAGGCTACGGAAACCGTTTACAAATGGGGTGGTTATTCTCTGCACTTTGTCATTACTGCTGTATTAAAAAATCCTTTACGATATGGGTTCTTCCAACGTGTGACAGCAGTTTAACACAGTACTTCCTTCAAAAGATACGTTAGAATTCTTAAAAGTTTGGTCAGTGAATCTCCGCAGTCACACTTTATGTTATCGACCTCAGCATATCCCCATCTTTGCTTGGATCAGCCCACTCTTGATCTTAGCCTACTCAGACTTCGATAACATCAAACCCTTGTCAGGTGATAAAATTTCCGACCCTCTTCCTCAATCAGAGAGGAGAGGCCGTTGCTTTCCACGATTGTAACCTGGCTTTCTCACTTGTAAGTTCCTTTGAAGTTCTTAAGAAACATTTACGGAGTGTGGTGGTGTAACGGTTCGCGTTCTAGGCCTCGCATTCGGGAGGACGGAGGTTCGAATCCCCGTCCGGGCATCCAGATTTGGGTTTTCCATGGTTTCCCAAATCACTCCAGGCAAATACCGGGATGCTTCCTTTAAAAGGCCATGGCCAAATTCCTTCCCATTCCTTGCCCCCCCCCCCATCCTTCCATCCTTTCGCGTCTCTAAAGACCTTGCTGTTAAGCAGGGAAAAAAACATTTCCTGGACTTCAGTCTTTGCCTGTGCGGTAAATGCATATGTAATGCATGATTTCCTTCATGACCCACTTTCCTAATTTGCTTGTTGGCTGATATTTCTTTCTGAACTGAAGGTGGTGCTATTCCTACGAAATGATTGAGCCATTCGACAGTGTATTTTGAATGGCATATTTTGATTCTGCAGGTGTAGTCGGGAGCTACGTCTAGCTGTTTGGCAATAGTTGATTTGTTTCATACGGGACAGGCATACTCTGCAGACGAATAACACAGAGCTAAGGCAGAAGCTCGGATGGTTTCACGTTGGCTACCACACTGTGAGCCAGCCAATTCTCTAACGTGATTGTTCCTGGTGCAAACTTACAGCTTAGAAATCATGCAGTGTTTCTTGAATTTAAGAGTTCTGTCAAAGTTAACGCCTGAATATTTGAGTATTGCAGTCTTCCAGTTCGACCCCAGGTCATACTGCTTTTAACCTTCGAGTGGGTTCCATATAACGTAAATGAAAAGCACATACTTGTGTCTTCGAGGGATTTGGTTTAACCTGGTGTTTTCTATATCAGGGTTTCTCAAAGTTATAGCTAGCTCCACGTACCCCTATAAAATTTCCCAGGCAATGGCGAACCCCCTTAAAAGAACAGAATTTTTATTTTCTTAAGAAAATAAGGAATTTTATTTAAAAAAAGTAACACGTCACAAAGAGCAATATGCTACTAATTAATATGATTGATGATCTTGTTTCTTGCAGCAGGTCGAGTCGATTTAGAAGCATTTTGCTCATGTTCGGTCTCAATTCACCATTGTGCGTGTTGCACACTTGAGACAGCCGTTCAGCTGCCATAACGTATATCTTGTCGCGAAATACCTACGATCAACTAGTGAATCCATAGGGATTCGCGAACCCCACTTTGAGGGACCCTGTTCTATAGTACACCTGAAGACCTTCAAGGGAGTTAGTGAGGTTGCTCCCTAGTGATTCAAAGTCTGTGCTCGGTGTGGCCAAAACAAATCGTCAGCATACAGAAAATTCCTGCTGATAGGTCGTTTCTACATATAGTTAACAGAAGTGGGGTTAATGTTGAACGTGTTCGTCCGTACTAGTGATTTCTTTTTGTTCGCTAGGCGCATTACCTCACCGTTATATCAATAGAATTTTAGCTTCGATTCATTCCACCGTGTTCAGTTAGAGGCTTCCCGCGTGTTGACGGAGGTAGTGCTGAGGTGTCTGGCAGGCCGCGTGGTGCGGCACACTTCGAGCAGCCTGCGACCTCGATTCGAGCCGACGCAAGGCGTACACCGCATGGAATTTTCCGTCGCCACCAGCATCGCCTCTGTCCGTCCCAACTGACACTACTTTATATGTGTAAGGCTATGTGAACACGGATCCAGGGTCACACCACTGTCAGATCATGTGAGGCATGCATACTGATTCAGGGAGCTCACAAAATACGTCAGTCCAGCCACCACATGTAAGAAATGACAATTAGAATGCATTGACAGTCTCTACTATTGGCTCACACTATCAACAGCCAATGCAAGTATCAGTATCTGGCGGATACCAAAATCGCCTTCCTATTCGTGGGTTTATTGAACAAGTTACGTGGAAGAATACTGGAAAAATTACAAGAAAAACTATATCGTATATTTATCTTCAACTAGGTATACTCTGCAATTCACAAAATTGTTGGTTGCAGATGGTGTTTTGTACCGAACCTAACTTTGTGCAATCCAACCGCGAATATTAAGGAGGAAGAAAGAATTCATAAGCATTCGTACGAAACCTAATTTCTCTAATCTTATCTTTCTGCCATTGCGATCCAAATAGCTTGGTGGAAGAAATTTTTTATCACACTTTTAAATGAAAGATTACTTGTGCATATTTACGAATAAATTCAAAATAAATCTACGCCGTTTGTCCGCCAGACAATCCCAGCCCAATCTATGTATCAATTCTGCCACACTATAGTAAGGTATGTGGCAACATTATTTACGTGACATCAAAATATGGAGGACGGGTACGGAAAACTTTTTCCAAATCTCATTTAAAAGGTGGGGAGGGCCCATAAAAATTTCGCGTCAGATTGTCGCACTTCAAAATGCAGTAGAGCTAAAAAAATAATAATAATAATAATAATTCAAAATTATGAGGTCAATCCGAAATTGGTAGGAGAGGGGTCTTACCATGGGAGAGGCGGATCCAAATTTAAGAAAAAACGCCTCATGTAATTAGTAGATTCCCCCCCCCCCCAAAGTCACGAATCAAGCTGCTCTTCTCTATACTTTCTTGACATATGGATCCCAAAAGGCATAACATTATTCCAAATGTGGACGCAAGAGGGTCTTGTAAGATATCTCCTTTGTATAAGCGCTGCAATTCTTCAAAATTCGATCTATTAATCTCAGCCTAGATGTATGTCCACTTTCATGTTGCTTTGTACTGTTACTCCCACATATTTTAGGAAATTAACTGAACTATTTATTTTGTGCTCCTGAACGAGCCGATTCCTTTTGTTACGCATGTTGTCTTGCTCTTTTTACAATTTTGTATAAGTCGGCATTGATAACACAATGCCGAAATAACATCCAAATCGCGTTGAATTTTTAAGCATTCGGCTAAGTCCTTACTTCTGCTAACATCAGCGAACAATCTCAAACTGGATTAACGTTACAACTGAATTCGTTTATAAAAATTAAGGAAAGCATTGCTCCTCTTACATTCCTTGAGTGGTGACCACTGGCACATCTACATTAGAAGAGGATTCTCCATCCATTCGCAAATCTGATCGGATATACCGTATGCTCGAATCTTAGCAAAAGAGCGGTTATCAAACAAGTAGGAACGAAATAATGTCATACGATTTTTTTTTTTTTTAATAAACGTTTCTCGGGAAACAAACCGAGAAATATTGTTAGCAATGCACAATATTTCGGCGACTTTATTCTCCGTCGCCATCTTCAGGTGCAGTTGCAAGTCTTGACGGAGAATAAAGTCACCGAAATATTGTGCATTAATAACAATATTATTCGGTTTGTTTCCCGAGAAACGTTTATAAATAAACAACGCCGAGAAAAATTTCATTCATTTATATCATACGAAATTGTTACAGACTTTACATATCGCCAATCGTTAGGGAACTGGATATAAAATGAATATCCAAAGTTGGTCGAGGTTCGTGATCTATGTATATCAATCGCCGATTGGTTAGTGATGAACACAGGAAAAATGAACGCTGTTTTTAAATAATTCATGTGGACGCATTACATCAAGTTACCCAATGTTTCAAAGATTTAGTGAATCAAGGATGAATGGCATGCGGACAGTAATCCTGTCATATTAGAGTAGGAATAACCTTATCTTCATGCTACAGTTAATAGTAAGACGTTGGCTGTCATGTAAAATTAAGGAGACTCTTGATAACAGATGATCACTTAGGACTTTCCCGGAAAATTAAAATGTAACAAGTACAATAAAATAATAAAAAATAATTTATAAACAAAACAAAGGCATATGAAACTGTGATGCAAACTGAAAGTATCTCTATGTTATATGTATCGTGGGTTAGCATTTTAAGGCTCGCAGTTGTACTGAACAACTTACGAGGAAGAAATTTCAACTAATAACTATTTGTTACGCGAGATGGGAAAAAATGGTTGAAGCAGAAGACGACTACACGGAAAAACCAGTCTGTATAGTGAAAAAAAAATTACGTTTATTGTTCTTGAACAGAACCGTTATATAAATTAAAAAAAAAAACACTGAAAAGTAAATAAATAATAATTAAGAAAGATAACACTACATGATGGAGCAAATAACGAACGCATTAGCATCATAACAATTGCCAGAAGATACAATTTACGTGTTTCATAAAACTACAATAACGCAGTAGTGAAAATATGAAGCGGCAAATATCCTTGTGTTTAAATTCCACGATACTAAGTGAGAAAAAAACCATTCTAGAAATAAGCTGAATGCCCTTGAAGAACGAATAATTCCTACACTTGCTTCAATGACAGCTCACCAAAAGATTGTGGACGAAGCTATCATTAAATTTGCAAAATGACTTGTAAGATCATGTAATATTTTACCAACGGAAACTTTGTTTTAATGTCTAAAGTCATTTTAGACGAAACTAAATTCTGTTGGGATACTAGTTTAGAATAATTGTTTTACGGGGGTTTTGGTGACTCTGTGCTCAAACTGTAGAGATGGAGGTTTCCGTACATACTTTAAATTTTGAAAAAGTCTGCTGCGATACAACTCACCTGTCGCAAACACCAACCACCACAAAGAAAAGAAGTGGTCTATCGATAAAAAGAGTTAAGCAAATCCTTGCTATAAAACAGTATTTCACAATGCATTTGGAACCTGACAGCTAAAAAATTTTCTGGAACTAGGTATATATCAGCTACGGTAAGTTAGCAATAGTTCTCAGACAGGGTGTTCTCTTGGTTAAGCACGAATAAATGTAGTGGTACCATTTGCGCAGCAGCTTAGTAATTAGAAATAAATTACCAAAAGGGATCAAGGACTAGGGTTGTAATGAAGCGAGGTAGTTTCGAAGTCCATTAGAAAAACTTGTATACCTAAATCGGCATTCGAACATAAATTAGCCATAATTCTGATGAATGTTTCAACTGCTAGAACTTCAGATTCACCGATACACCCAAAGAAAATGTCACCAATTCGTACCATTTCATTATCAATTAAGCAATACCTAAGACTTGGGTAGTCGACATTTCTTATAAGAGCATAGAGACTTATATTAAGATAGGTATTTAGTAAATTTTCAGTTTATGAATATCAAAACAATTACAAGAGCAATAATATTGAAAAATTCCAGGTAGGTCATATTTTTTTCTTTTTCCCTATAGTGCTTTTTTTGGGAGAAAAATAACATAATAATTCTAAACGTCAGACAATACATAACATGAATAACAATGTTAATAAAGCGCCGTTTGTTCACAAATTGATATAAAATATTTGGTCCAGGGATCATTTTAAAGCTTTCCGCTTAAATTTTGCAGTTTTCGTGTAATATAACCTTTCCAGTTGCTGGGTAATATCTAGATCGCGATACCGCTGCAACCACTTACCGCCTCCCGATGTAAACACTTCCCGATGGAGAGAGTATGACGTCACTGTTTCCGTGTGTGACGTGTTCAGCCTTCGATCGATTTGAGACATTCACGTTAGGCCATAGAACTTAACCAATACTACTAATAATAAAAAAATTACGGATTAAAAAAGTTAAAGAAAATTATTACTTGCACTGTCGGTACGCCCACCATAGCCCAATTGGCTAATGTATACAACATTCCAAACTGTGATATCGTTCATTAGCGTTAACGTTATTAGTCACAATTCCTTTGATTTGTATTTGATTCCGTTCTTCTATATTTCGTCACGTGGCTGAAATTGCTATTAAAATCATTCATACGAAATAAAATATTTATAAAACAAGATTTCGTCAATGGTTGTTTGCGTTTAGGTTGAAACGCAGCCTGGACCATACTAACAACGATAGATACGATTGGGAAATTGGGTTTCAGCAATATCGTGTGCGACGGTTACGTTTCACTATGGTCCAGGCTGCATTAAGATGTAAACAACGATAGATACGACATTAGGTATCCGCAATAAGGTGTTTGATAGTTACGTTTCAGTGTGGTCCAGGCTGCATAAAAACCTAATCGCAAATTCCTGTAATACAGGTGCAAAATTAATGATTTCTCGATATAAGACGTATTAGTGATGGACTACTTTCCGTGGAAGGCCCCGTTAGTGACATTTAAAGCTGTGAGCGGAACGTATACGTCACATTCAGCATCGTAGTGACGTCATACTCTCGCCATCCGGAAGTGTTTACATCGCGAGGCGGTAAGTGGTTGCAGCGGTATCGCGATCTAGATATTACCCCAGTTGCTTAATTGAAAAAACAATTACCAAACAAACAGCATATCTTTCGTACTTATTATGTCAACATGTCCAAGTAACAAAATAATTCCGCCGTTATCGTCAGCTTCAGTAAACTACATATTGATTTTAAATATTTAGCTTGTAGTAGCACGGTTGAACAAATAACGTCATGTCTTACAATGCTGGTATCGCCGTTTACATTCATGCTTTAGGCAATTATTTTTACTAATTTCTTTTCTCATTATCTCAACACACAAATTAGTCACATGCATAATTTATTTTTGCAGGCAACAGGCATTAAATTAAATACATTGATGAAAAATTGTTATATTACTATTATCTCTAGACAAAATTTACTGTTAATTGTTGAAAAAAATGAATATTTTAAAACTCAATTGATTAAGTCTAGATCGCGATAGTGCTATGCCACTAACGCTATAAATTTAATATAATCTCTTTAAATGTTCGTTAATTCCTTTATTGTAATGGTTCCTTGAAATTTCAGCTTCTCTGCCTTACAAAAAGCCACAAAAAATTACGATAACAAAATATTTTCCACGGGGAAACGTGTGTTTTCGCTGTACACGAATACCGCGTTCTATGGCATTAACGAAATTCTTTCTCCATGGTCCATGCCGCATTTCAACCTAACCACAACAAAAGTTTATGTTGATAAATTCCTGTACCGATAATTGTATTGGTGGAAAGTGTTTAAAGCGTTGTAACAGTATTGTTATATACAGTTAAACCATATAAATCAATATTTTCTGCGATATATTACAAACAAACCAAAGAACACTGTAAATCCTAAACATTAGGAATTAAAGAAATAATTCCCATATTTAATTTTCCACATCTATTAAACCTTTAGAACACTGTTTCCCACCCAATATTTGTTTTTTTTTTTTAGCAAAAATTACAGTTAAAAATCGTTTAAATATCAATTTTGTAAACAAATATTTAAGATTAAAAAACAAAATCAAATAATTTTCTTTTTTAATCGAAGATTGTCTCGTAAAATATGATTACATTTATTTAATAAATTTAACATTTTTTTCGCAACAATCTCTGAACCAAGCTGACGAAATTAAGCCTTTCACGTAAATGGAAAAAATAAATAATGTTGTGAAAAAAAAAAATCCGAAACAAGAAGTAACAATTGAATTACAACCCTGCTCACCTATCCATGTTAAGTGCCTATCTGGTATTTTTCTAATTCGATTTGCTACAACTGGTTGAAAGAATTTTACTAAAGCAAGTCCTAATGATATCGTCACGCGCTGAATGCCTTAATGAATTCCACGTTTCCACGTTCCATACACCCACGGCCACCTTGTTAGAAAGAACGCTTTGATCTAACCTCTGCTGGCGCCGCTGCTGATGCTGTCCGGCTCGCTGGTGGACTGACTGCGGAACAACGGGACACTGCCGGCAAACTTCCGGCATCCGAGCGCCACTTTCAGCTAGCTGTACTCAACTATTTGTTTACATCAACACTGTTTACGCTATCACTCGTGTGATTACTACCACCCGTCACCATGATATGGCCATCACACTCGAAGACCGCCCATGCTCCCAACGGAATTCGAGTAGACGACCGATCTGACAGATCAGCCTGCGATAATGTAGTTCAGAGACCAAAATGGGACCGAGGGGGTGGGTGGCTGGTTAACCCTCAGGCCTCGCATTCGGGAGGATGGCGTTTCGAATCCCCGTCCGCTCATCCAGATTTGGGTTTTCCATGGTTTTCCCAAATCACTCCAGGCGAATACCGGGATGTTTCCTTCAAAAAGGTCACGGCCGTATTCCTTCCCGTTCCTTTTCCCGAGTCCCATCCCGTCTCTAATGACCTCGATATCGACGAGGCGTAATGCCATAAGAAGAAAAAAACCATAATGGGTGCGTTTTCTGGGAAGGTTTCGTTTGGC
Organism: Vandiemenella viatica; assembly: GCA_031002005.1. NCBI lineage: Eukaryota > Metazoa > Arthropoda > Insecta > Orthoptera > Morabidae > Vandiemenella > Vandiemenella viatica. The sequence continues at coordinate 80,529,818 of JARYHS010013631.1, forward strand.
AGATACTGACAGAATAGTATAAGGTTGGTACCCTTTAGGCGTATCCAATATCATTCACAAGGCACAAGGGACTGGCGGAGATAGAGCTCTGTACTCTCTTTTGTCACCATCGTCCTATAGCGTAGACGTCGTGTCATGCTTTACCAGCTTAGCCTGCAGTACCTTTTTTGCTAGATTCAATTGGACAGCAGGTTTAGAGGCCCTAGACAGATGTTGCGGAAGTTGAGCTTAAAAACAAAAAATCCTTAGATTGTTCGGTAATAAAGCCGGATATCAGATACCCAACCTCTCCCGTGTGGTATGACAGAGTCACCCACAATGAATATAATTAATTAATTAATTGATATTCAGATTTTCTTTATAATATTCAATTATGTAAGTTGTAAATATCATAAATAATAGGGATATTGCATAGGTAAATAATTGTATATAAAACCCGGGCGGCCAGAGTTATCATTATTATAATTTTAATTTCTACAAAACTTGCTGCTCAGTAATATAGTGGATATGGGAAGCTGGAACTGCCATTTTCAAACGCTCAGAGACCGCGACAATGGCAAGTTTCGCCGCCAGACAGGCGCCTTAACTCACAAAGCAGAGGACGCTCGCGGACCGTTAGTCGGAAGGTCCATCGACCTCGCACCCCCCGCCCTGGTGTCTTGGTGTCTTGAAGGTTGACCAGAATAGGCGCGAGCGGACAGCAAATACCAGCTACGATATGAAACACGTGACGATGGATATATATCGATGCACCAATCGTGAACGTTTATGTTAATTCAAGGGATTCTGTTGCATGTGGCGAGTTGGAGACGACTTTTCCGGGGAAGAAGAGAAGAGGCCATTTTTGACGACACTTGCTGTCGGGACGAGCCACTGTGCAGACGTGTCAGCCGAAACGCTCTCGTCCGGTGATCAGTGCCTGTGTCTGATCACATTTTCTTGCTCTGGGGAGCTAGAAGTTATATGCCATGCCTGCCATAATCTGGAAGCTGTTGTGGTAACGCGGTCGTATCCGCTAACCTGGCTTTCGCAGCAGCAGTGGCACTGTGCGTGTCACACTTCATCACGACGATACAATCATGATAAAGTACCGACGCATACGGTCACAGTTCATTGGGTTTTGACGAGACTTGCGAGCCCTTAAACGGCACTGAGATAAGACTCTGCTCCCGTCATAAAATCACTGAGCTAGCTAATTTTCATGTTTAACTTCAAATTCTAAGCATCTTGCTAATTTGTGTAAATTCAAGACGATGCTTTTTAACATTATATGGCGCCCCTGGGATACTCCTTTTGTGGTAAATGTTAACTTCAATTGGATGGCCTGTGCTGTCACGTTGGCAATATGCTAACTTTGCTAATTGTTGAAATATTTAATTCAGTTTTCTGTTTGCTTTGCATCGGCGGATTGTAAACGTCGGGTATTGCTTGTTTTTGTTGTCTTTGGAATATGTTTAATGTAAAGTTAACTATTGCCCGGCCTTGTATAAGCCATAAGACTCAATAAATTGGATATAATTTTGTGTAAAATATTCATGGTTCTAGTTCACCTTTTTGCAACCATTAAAATCATTTTCATATTCATATTTAATAACTCACGTATAAAGGTATGAAGGTAAGGTAGATGTTGGAGATAATAAATAATAATAACCCCCCCTCCCCTTCTTATACACCCGCCGAGCTACAAGCTCACTCTATAAAACTGTCTCTGAAGATTAGATCAAGAAATGGAAGAGAATAAAAATAGGCAAGCTGGCTGTAAGACCACAAAATGGAATCATATATATCATTTTTGAAAGGTGTGTTTTTGTAAAGAGTGATCTTTCTACCATCATACAATCGATAAATCGATAAATTAGGTATCATTTTAATGAGTGAGTTCTCCGCTTTGGTAAGGAGGCATCCATAAATTACGTGAGGTGTTTTCCGTATTTCCGGACTCCCCACCCCCCTCCCCTCTGGTGATTCTTCGTGAGATCTGGCCCGACCCCCCTCCCCTCACCCTTCCGAAGCCAGTTACGCCCCCACTTTTTTCGACGAAATACCCCCCTAAAATCGGCTTTCGAGTCATTTGTAGACTTTTTTTTTTAGCTCTACAATCCAAAAAAATTTTCTAAAACCTCACGTGAGATTTCCGTTGATCCCCCCTCCCCCTTGGTGAGATTTCGCCTGCCCCCCCCCCCATTTCACCTCACGTAATTTATGGACACCCCCTAACATCATTAATTAGGAAATTAAATTTTTAAATTAAACCTGTAAATGGCGAAATTATCAACAACCAAGTTTACGGGTATGCGATAGTTCAGATTCAAGGCGTTAGACGTCGCTGGAGTTGATAAGGAGTAATCGCATTACCGCTACATAGCAGCATCACATATCACAGAAATATTGATAAACTGTGTTTTTACTAGAGTAAGGAGCTTTTCAGATATTTTTGTTTCTGTCAGGGAAACATTTCATCATTTCTAATTGTTTATTAAGACATTATAAGTGTCTGGCTACGTACCTGGATCAGCTGATAAACAAAATAAAATTGCTACAATTGAGCCAATTATTCTTTCATCCAATTACATTCCACCAATCTCGCTATTCATCGTATATCATTGGCGAATTTTTCGCACGGACTAACCAATATTTTCTTAAAATAAATTGAGTGTATCGTGTACCAATAAGCCAAAGTATCTGAAATCTACATGGGACTTACACCGTAAGCTATAACATTGTTTCAGTGACTGTCGTCAATCTGGACGGAAGCTGAGAATAATTTTGTAAGTTTTTTTGTTGGGTTTGAATTCGTGAAAGAGGAAGCAGTAGAATAAAATTTAATCCAATACGATTTAAATTAAATAACCACCTGGCATAAAACGATAAACTCGTCAATATAGGAATAGCTAGCTCATTTTCGATCGCTAATTTGAAAAATCAGCCCGCCCTGTTGGCTCGGGCAGCTGCGGCACTGTGATAGTGTCCAGCACTGATACGACGTCAGCTGGTTCGATTCCTGGTGGTGGCAGAAATATTCACCATCAGGACTTAGCCGGAAGGATGGGAGAGGTGGTGCTGCACAATTTCTAATTAGCAGATGTTGCACCAAAGTCCTGGATTAACACCCAAACTTCTCCGAAGTGCGTATACTACACTGTTGATGGAGAATAGCCCGACCATTGGGGAAGTTAAGTGTGGTTATCTCCTTGATGTCTCTCGGAAGTGCAGGTGTCAATGCGAAACACGCTTTCACCTTCTCTCTTCTTCATGTCTCATTACAAACAACACTCCACACACTCTCGCAGTCTTCAATGACACATATCTGCCTCAGATCATCTTCAACAAGAGAGCACTCATGCCATAACCGCCTACCCCTGGAATCGGTTATGGCATCATAACAAGAACACTGAAAAATCGTCAGGTATAATTCTTTGACAAAATATATTTGTTCACAAACCTGTAGCATCTTAATGGTGCAAACGAAAATAATTATAACAATGTATTTGTCTTTTGGAAGGGTAATTTAGGTTATTCAAACCTCTACCTGAAACTTCCTCTTCTTCGGTGTTTGCTGAAAATCATTTGGGCTGTAAATGAACGCAAGTAGTAAATGCAATTTAGATTTTCAGAGTTGTTAAAAACAGTTACCAGCGTTTAATTCCTTCTGCTGGTAGTATGTATATTTAAGCTTCTTAGTTGCAGTGAAACAGAAAAGTAATTGGTTTTTCTGTATTGATACAATTCATGAATAAATTTCCAGGCTAACAGCAGTTAAAAGTTAGTTTCTAAGTGAATTAACTATTGCCGTTGCTTTCTAGTGTCTTTCTTAACAAGAAATGAATAGAGCAAACAAGTTTTTCCACAATGCTGAGTTATTTCAGGTGTAACCTCCACAGTGACCACATTGGAACTACGGGACTGTCCCCCGACCTTGAGGGTCTGGTTGCAACACGTGTTGTCCTCACAACATGGAGACGATACCGCCACGGTACACACACACATAAGCTAACCTGTGGTGGGGGAACGTGCGTAACATCGCAAAGGTCAGATTATAGTTTTTCTGTCCCTTATCGAGTAGTCAAGCCTACGGCTTTGTTCCATTTGGGAAGTCTTCATCTGTAGAAAGGAAAGAAGAGAACGGTAACTTAGAGAGATTTAGAAATTCTAAAGCAGGGTTTCTCAAAGTGGGGTTTATCTTCATCTACATACATACTCTGCAATTCACAAAATTGTGGGTGGCAGAGGGTGCTCAGCACCAAAGCTAATCTCTTTGTAGTGCATTCCAATCCTGAATGGTACGAGGGAAAAAAAGAATTCATATAAGAATCAATGCGGCACCTTATTTATCTAATCTTATCTTTACTGTCATTGCGACTCAAATAGGTTGGTGGACGAAGTGTTTCACTACACTCGTAAGTGAAAGTGGGAGTACATATGTTTACCAATAAGTTTAAACGAAACGTGCGTCGTCTATCTACCAGAGACTCCCAACCTAGTCTGTGACGCTTTCATAATGAGTGTAGCGAGCGGTCACGAATCGAGCGGCTCTTCTCTGTACTTTCTCTATACTTTCGATCAACCCCCTACGAAACGGATCCCAAATGGTAGAACAGTATTCCAAATGTGGACGCACAAAAGATTTGTACGCTATCTCCTTTGTTTGTTCATTACAATTTTTAAAGACTCGACCTACGAATTGCAGCCTAGAATTTTCTCTACCTACTACCGAATTAATGTGTAAGTCCCATTTCATGTTCCTTTGTACTGTTACTCCCAAGTATTTCACAGAATCGAACATATCAATAACTGAACTGCTTACCTCGTATTTCTGAACAATCGGATTCTTTTCGCGAACCTCTTGGGATTTCCCAGTTGATCGTAGGAGGTTCGCGACTAGATTTGCATTATGGTGGCTGAGTGGATGTCTCGAGCGTGCAACATGGCGAATTCAGATTGAAAATCAGCAAAATTACTCCTAAAATTCGAGCGAAGAAAAAGTGAAATGTACAGGCTTATGCATGAAGCAGACCCAACCAGTGGCTGGAAACTGTTGAGGATAATGATAATGGTGACTCCTAAAATCAATTCAACTTGCTACAAAAAAAAAAAATAAGACCATAATTCATATTAATTAATAATATATTGCTCTTTGTGACGGTATTACTTTTTTAAATAAAAATCCTTATTTAAATTTTTTTTAAGGTGATTCGCCACTGTCTGGGAAATTTAATAGTGGTACGTGGAGTTATAAGTTTGAGAAACCCTGTTCTAAAGGTAATAAGAAATAATATTATCATCCGGTCTAGTTAGCGCAATACAAAGTTAGACCTCGGAAAAAAAAATTAAATTAAGCAATAAGCTAGGAGTATTTCACTAGCGGCTATTCAATTAGTCTGAAGTATTTCTTTTTAGTAACTGTGGGGTATTTATTGATCACAGTTTAAAAGACAACAAAACAATTAAATAACGGATCAGTTACGCTGGACAAACGTAAGACCATACCTTTATAAAATGATCGAGAGAGCAATGATACAGTAATTGGTAAGACTTCAAAAGTTTCAGTCACAGATGCTAACCTATTTTATCTGCTCGGCATCGAGAATTCAGTGTTATTTGCTTTAAGCTCAGTCCGAAGCAGAACTAATTCTCCAGCAAAACAATTGTGAATAGTAACGAAATTCTGAAAGACTTAAACGACCGTTTCTCATGCAGATTTCATAAGATGTAAGAGCCTAAAAATGAAATAAGGCAATCATATCTGGCCCAAAAAGTGCTGAGGCTTATTAATCACAATACCGAAGGCCGAAAACATTTCACTTTCTGAATTCTTGAAGTATCGACATACCTTTCCTTCACAGCAGGACGTAAAGTCGGTGTACAATAGATTCATTCCACGAACTTGATCATTGGCTGAAGAAGGTGAAAAAGAAAGACCAGGAAAATGACCGTAGCATACCGTCAACTGTTTGGTAGCATCAAAGAGGAATTGCTTCGAATTTCTGCAGCTGGATCGGAAGGAAATTGTCTTCATATTTCAGAGATCGCTCCATCTGGCTTTTCGCAGGTCGTGCTTCTAATGCGAAGCAACCACAGTAAATGAAGTAATAATATGAATAAAATCTAAACGCTGTTCGTTTCAATAGTAATGCTTTAAAAAATTGTGCGTACTTTTTATTGCACAAACATTAATACATTCACTTAATCGTGACATAAAAGTGAATCCATATTTTATTCTTCCTACAGTGATCAGAGAATATAATGAAACCATCTACGTCGAACAAATATAAAATAAATAAAAAAGAACAAACAAACAAAAAATCTACTTCCAAACAAAAAAGCAACTAAAAATTCTGTTGTATGTATCAGTGTGTAATATACATATTCACATATATTGACACTTACACATACATGCATATAAAACATAACGTGTAACGCAAACTAACTCAGAAGATGTAGCAAATACTGTTAAACGTGAACTTAAATGACAGTGGATACTATCGTAGCTGCTTCCATAAAAGTACCGTTAAATGCGCAAGCGCAGAACGTTAATTGCGCATGCAAATGTAACTCATATCGCTAGCAATATTTCCTTACCATTCCCAAGAGGTTTCAATACATAAATAGAATTAACCTTCAAGTTAAGGGCTACTTAAAATAATTATTTCTGTTTTGTTTAGACTGTGCAGCATGAAAAATTTATTCTACAGTTATGCTACTGGCTTTGAAATGTTGTCTTCTCTAGATAAACACGGTTGAGCCATGCTCTAGAACTAGATTTTAACTGACTCAAGTAGTCGCTTCGCACAAAGTTAATTTTCAGATCTTTGAAATCGTTATATCGCCCATAAAAGTTAGGTTAGAGGCTAACATGGGTTCTAAATATGGTCTACAACTCATTTTAACGTAAATGAATAATACTTTTGAGATCGAAATGTTGAATGTGGCAACCTGTGTGTTAAAATCACTACTTCTACAATCACTTTCTGGTTACAACGCAAGGAGACGCGTAATTAAAGGTCATCCCAACTACGACAATTTTCTCTTGTTGTTCACTTGTTGCTTCCCTACTTTTTTCAATAACAATCGTCTCTACTTGCAAAATAAAACGTGTTTGAAAACAAGATCAGACGCAGTTGCAAATAATACGTCATACTCTGCCGAAAACTGTTGCGTTAAAGGGGGAAAAAACTTTTATCTCCTGACTAATGTTACAAACCGAATAAATGACGTGGCGCTTCCAACTCCTACCAATATCAGTGGAGCCAAGCAACCGCAGAACAAATGACATGGTGGCAAACACTGACAATTTCAGAATAGAAGGTGGCTGATTTTCAAACGTCAGACGTGTGAACAAAGAAGCGTCAACAGTGTTGGCAAATTGCAGCTATTGTGTCAGTAATAACTCGTTAGCTCGGTAAAGTGACATCCTGCCTTCTCACGGAAATGAATCACAATACTAAAATCTTAAGCAGGGACAGACTCGTTTCGTATGCGGCCATATGATGATTTAGCAAACCTCTTCGAGAAATGGAGAGATTTTCATGCTTCAACTGTCATGTGTACTCTAAATAAGGCATCCTATTCATGTTCTTCCACTCTTTTCTTGATCCTCCTGACACCTTTCAATCACCTCTCAGAAAGTTTCCTATAGCCATCTTACTTTTGAGGTCGTCACCCACCATCTTCGTTTTTTTTTTTATCTGCTTAACGTCTTTCTATCAGCGAGGTCTTTAGAGACGGGAAAGGATGGGGGGCAAGGAATGGGAAGGAATTCGGCCATGGCCTTTTGAAGGAAGCATCCCGGCATTTGCCTGGAGTGATTTGGGAAACCATGGAAAACCCAAATTTGGATGCCCGGACGGGGATTCGAACCACCGTCCTCCCGAATGCGAGGCCAGAACGCTAGCCGTTACACCACCACGCTCGGTCATCTTCGTTGTTAATGTCATGTTCTGTTTTTATATGTCTATTCTGTCTGATATACGAGGTTTACAGGAGGAGACGGGTAGAATTGAAAATGTGAGAGTTGGAACCGAGAACTTTGAGCTCCAGTTAGAAAGCTTATTAATGATCCAATTGACAACACACAATTACGTAATGAGAATAATTGTGTAAAATCAATTTTTAACAAAGACCTTAAGTGTAACCTGTATTTTATTCCAAGCAAATCCCTCCAAACGCTGATAAAACATTTCTAGTATGGCTCGAATATCCAATGTCACACAACTTTGAAAAATCTTCAGCGCATTTTTTGATAGGTTCAGTGTTGTATCTTCCGTTATGTTTCGTGTGAATTGTGCCAGTTTTAGATGAAGGTTGATCTCATAATTCACATACACTGTTTAATAACGTTTATCTTTACTGAAATAATATAAGGGTAAAAACTTCCGCTGTATTCTGTTTCGTATTAAAGTATAGGCTTAATCACATTTATTCGGATGTATCTCTGAATATATGAGAGAAGTCAGGAATTATATGCACAATTTTGACGTTAGACGTTGTGTTCGTTCCTATTTAAAAAGAAAATGACAGAAAAAAATCATTGAATGAACTACAAAACTGGTACACCTGCCTAATATCGTGTAGGGCCCCCGGAAGCACGCAGAAGTACCGCAACACGACGTGGCATGGACTCGACTAATGTCTGAAGTAGTGTAGGAGGGAATTGACACCATGCATCCTGCAGGGCTGTCCATAAATCCGTAAGAGTACGAGGGGGTCGAGATCCCTTCTGAACGGCCCGTTGCAGGACATCCCAGATATGCTCAATAATGTTCATGTCTGGGGAGTTTGGTGGCCAGCGGAGATGTTTAAACTCAGAAGAGTGTTCCTGAAGCCACCCTGTAGCAATTCTGGATGTGTGGGGTGTCGCATTGTCCTGCTGGAACTGCCCAAGTCCGTCGGAATGCACAATGGACATGAATGGATGCAGGTGATCAGCCAGGATGCGTAAATACGTGTCACTTGTCAGAGTCACAGCTAGACGTATCAGGGTCCCGTGTGACTCCAACTGCACACGCCCCACACCATTACAGAGCCTCCACCAGCTTGAACAGTCCCTTGCTGCCCCGCAGGGTCCATGAATTCATGAGGTTGTCTCCATACCCGTACACGTCCATCCGGTCGATACAATTGGAAACAAGTCTCGTCAGACCAAGCAACATGTTCCAATCATCAACAGTCCAATGTCGGTGTTGACGGGCCCAGGCGAGGCGTAAAGCTTTGTGTGGTGCACTCAGCAAGGGTACACGAGTTGATCTTCAGCTCCGAAAGCCCATATCGATGATGTTTCGTTGAATGGCTCGCACGCTGACAGCTGATAGACAAGCATTGAAATCCGTAGCAATTTGCGGAAGGGTTACACTTCTGTCACGTTGAAGGATTCTCTTCAGTCGTCGTTGGTCCCGTTCTTGCAGGATCTTTTTATCGGCTGCAACGATGTCGGAGATTTGATGTTTTACAGGATTCCCAATATCCATGGTGCACTCGTGAAATAGTCGTAAGGGAAAATTCCCATCTCATCGCTGCCTCGGTGATGCTGTATCCCATCTCTTGTGCGCCGACTACAACACCACGTTCAACCTCACTTAAATAGTGATAGCCTGCCATTGTAGCAGCAGTAACCGATCTAACACCTACGCAAGACACCTGTTGTCTTGTATAGGCGTTCCCGACCGCAGCGCCGTACTCTGAGTGTTTACATATTTCTCTGTTTGCATACGCATGCCTATACCAGTTTCTTTGGCTCTTCAGTGTAGTATCCTCTTGAGGTATCGGTAACTGCTATCACAGAGCCACAAACAAAAGGTTTGAATAAATAATTTTTATCTCAATTTCAGCCAATGCAGATGTAAAGGTGGAAAAAGACGCCGGCCTCGGTAGCGTAGGGGCTAGAGTGTTAGCTCCGCGTGCCGAAGGTCGCCGGTTCGAGTCCGGCTGCGGGCATGGGTGTTTAAGTGTTGTGTCTGTGAATGTCATGTCCGTCCTGTGGTGTGTCTAATTATCTGGAAAAATTCATAAGACTGGCTGTGTGGCCTAAGATGCCAAAAGCCATTGGGAAAAAAAGGTGGAAAAAGACCTCTGCCAAAACCAGATCTTCGAATTACATGACCTAGCTACTAGGTGCTTCACCCTCCTTTGTTTCTGCTTACAAAAGCTACGTTGACCATTTAAGTTTCTTCACTTCTGTAGCCAGTTACCACGGGAAAAACAAATCGAGGGGGGTGACACCACCGTTTTCGCCGTAAGAGAAGTCAATCTAAATCTGCAGGAATTATCAAAAGTTACGGACTAATGGTCACCAGATACATAGAATTTACATATACACTTAGTGTGTCCAGAAGTGAGGGCAGTTGTTAATCAGTCACTGACAGTAAAAGATCAGTCATGAACAGTAATATATTTAACACGGACAGCCAGCAAAACAGCACCTGTCTGAGCATCAGTGCACGTCTAATAACAAGTGATGATTAATCACTCTCTTACAGTGTCAGGTAGTTAATTACAGAGGAGTGGGTTGACAGAAGCCGTGAGAGTAAGAAGTTGGGGTCCTAAACGAACACCATTTCGCGCAATTCATACGTAAGTTGTTATATAAAAGAGCTTGCAATATGCTTGTCAATTGTTAACTTGTGATCGGTGGCTCTATCAGACCAAAAGAAGTTTTGCTTATTATTTTTTTTAAAAAAGTCCTGACCACCTCCGTCATTAGGACATTTTTCAAAACTGTTTTTTTAGTCTGACAGATACAGCACGCTATGGCGAACGGAAGACAACAGAGTACAAGAAAAAACTCCACTTACAAGTCGGAGTAGAAGGGGCAGTACTCATTGATAGTTATTCAAAGGCCATTAACAGATTTTTTTTTTTTTTTTTTTGCTGGGGCTGCGTGGCGTGTCGATGTCTAAGTCATTACAGCCGGGAGAAGACGAAGTGCAAGGAACGGGAAGGAATTTGGCTATAGTCTTACCGAGAATCGATCTTGCATCCTTCGTAAGGACAACCGATTATCATCCATTCGGTGAAGCAGTTCCCCGGCATGGCTCGACACATATGTCTACAAACAAGTGTTTACCGATAATCTTTTTAATTTAATTGAAATAACTACAATGTAGCAGAAAGAACAAGGTTTAAAAAATTCATGATTATCGACGATGACGCAAAGCTTTCTGAAAAGACAGGCGACTGAAAGACGTCCTCGCGGGATGGGAAGTCCAGCAGACAATCACCTGTGTAAACGCTGTTAACGAAGACGCTTACGTCAAAGATCGCAAAGTAGATGGACACTACCCCGGGAAGTCCCGACGCGGCCGCTTGATGCTACGACCGCCTCTCAGAAGAACTTATATAGCGCAAGCCACTCCCGGCAAACGAAAGCTGAAACGAGAAATTTCGAGTGGTAAAAATATATTGGCATACTTAGGCTAGGTGGCCAGGTGAAAATTCGCAGCAGAATGAGAGAAAAACCGTCTCATTTGTAACAGTTGTTTATTTGTCAACTGAAATAGGCATAGCTTCACTTACAACGTCTTAGGAAACAATTAGACATGCTTAAAAGTGGTTTTTTTTTTTTTTTTTTTTTTTTTTTTTGCTATCATAAGTCTCTTTCGACTGGCTTGATGCAATCTTCCATCCTTTCCTATCTTGTGCTAACCTCTTCATCACTACATATCCCTTACAACCCACGTCCTAAATTATCTGCTTCGTATATTCTAATCTCTGTCTTCCTCTAAATGTTTCTTTAACAGAATAAAAATATTCGAAAAGCTCCTTACTCTATAAAATATACACGATTTATCAATATCACCATGATATGTGGTGCTGCTATCTAGTGGTATGTGAGGGAGGACGGCGGTTCGAATCCCCGTCCGGGCATCTAGATTTGAGTTTTCCATAGTTTCCCCAAATCACTCCAGGCGAATGCCGGGATGCTTCCTTCAAAAAGGCCACGGCCGAATTCCCTCCCGTTCCTTGCTCCAGTCCCATCCCGCCTCTAATGACCTTAGCCGTCGACTAGGCGTAAAGCCCTAAGTTATAAAAAAATTTAAAAAATAAAAGGTATGCGATCTTTCCCTGGCCACGCCAACAAAGCCTAGTAGCTAGACTGTAGCATACCTGTGACCTTAGTTGTTCATAATTCTGCCATTTATGAGTTGAGTTTCGGAAATATCCCTGTCTCAATAAGTGATGTTTACAAAGTGGAAAACTTAATCTTTAAAATAATATCTCATTTATCGATTTTGATTACGAATGAAAGGAGATAGATGGCTAATCGCAATATGGCAATTTTTGGATACAATATATATGGTATTCACTGTTTTGAATAAATTTCTAGATAGTAAGAGATACAGTTGAAGCCTGGCATCACGGATTATCTCACGTTCCATTTTTTATACTCTCAGTAATGGTGTAATTTTTCAACATATACGCGACTTCTGTTTGTTCCACTAACTAGCAACTTGCCACATAACAAACCATGCATTGTCACTGCATCAGTTTTTGTATCTCCTTCGCTGGTACCGTCATCCCGACTTCGATCTAGGCAAGAATCGAACGTAGGAGTCCGGGCTCGTGGGCAGTGCCCTCACAACGGTGCCGGAGCAGCTGACGTGAGGTAGGTGGCGAATTTCGCCAGGTTGGCGACCCCGCATCACATGTCTGCCATTGCCCTCTTAGAACTCATTACTGCCAACCTAAACCGGTACAAGGAACCTTTATAGTTATAGCCTGCTATAAAAGAAGTATTTCACAAAGGAATGTCGTTTTTACAGCACCCTTGAAAGAGGCAAAATACTAACCTGCTGCAGCAAAGGTCAAAGTGAAAACGTTTGGAGTACCATAAAGAACCACCTCAGAGCCGTCCCCTAATTTATCAAGAAGAATTCGATGTAAATCTTGTTCTCTAGTTACTGTAGTTTTATAATTAGCAGCCTGTTAGAATATTTGGGAAACCGTACTCAATAAAACAATCACCATCTGTCTAAAGCTAAAACCAGGTTCTTCACCGGTCGAATATTTATAAACAACGCCTGATGTTCAGAAATTTTCTTGTTGGTTCGAGAATTTGTAATCAAGAGTTTTCATGAGCAGTCCTTCAATCGAACACTGCTCTTATCGAAAGTAATTGGACTCTGATAATATTCAGTCCTCTGACATCAATTAATTAATGGCTGTGTTGTGCCCTGGGGCTCTGTATATGACTGTGATAAAGTTTTAAAGTGTTATTTAAACAACGATAAAAAAAACTGGAGAGAGCGAAATCCGGTGCTAGCCAATTCAGGCCTACTCTTCGAAAGACATCAAAGAGCTGTAAAGTTTTACGTCTTCACTCGACGAATCACCGTCAACATAGTAGTAACCCCTCAATCAAAACTCAAGGATTGGAAAACGATCTTGTGATTAGGAATTGCGTGCCACCTTATTTCCTAGCCTGCTGATCATGTCCGAATTGGAAGTACCTTTCTTTTCTGGGACTCGAAGCAGCAGAAAACGTAGTAAGCGGCGGCCACAAGCGTGGTGCCACAGCAACCTGAACCAACAGCGCGGAAAGTTTAATAATAACTTAATAACTTTAATAAAAATCAAGTTTTCTAGTTTGCTGAGAGAATCTAAATCTATTATCTACACTGAGAACGTGTTTCCAATGCTACAAAAATATAAGTAGACCTACACATTATAAGCACGTATGGTCATTAATAACTGTTCCTTACATCATTATTCTCAGATTGAAGCCGATCAAAGGGGACACCGGAGCTTTTGCACATAAATTCCCCTCTCAGAACCCACTCGAAACTACCCTATAGCCACCTCTGCCGTGGAATTAAGCCATCTGAAAAATTAGCCGCCACCACAGCGGGGATGGTGAAGTGAGGCGCTCTTCGCCACCCATTAAGGGTGCCCCACGGGGAACAGCGTGGATGCGGCGACCATCAAAAAGAGACCGAAGACTCTCCTATAAACCTGGCCGTATAGCTAAAGCCAATCTGTTAGCTATTCATTACAGCCTAACATAAAATAGTTTCCATGTCTCATTTTCTATTTCTATTCTATCATTTTTAGTTTGGCCTTTCATGAGTTAGAGACGCAAACAAGAGTCCGATTCTGGCAGGTAAGCGGTTAACGTTGGGATATGGCACTGTTGGGGACGCGCCATCGTTTTCAGTTGCGGCTATCCAGGTTCTGCTTTTCCAGACAAATATCGGGGGTAGGTCCTCTGATAGGCCATTACGGAATTCCTTGTCGTTTCTTGATACCACTCTTACTGCTTTACTGACCTTGACGTCGACGAGTCGTAAATTTTGTGGTAACAAAATCATCAAATAGTGTCATTAAGAGCCTCTACTGCTTTCTTATCGATCCTCTGAAACAGCGCCTGCAAAAGTTCATAACCTGGGATGGATCGATGACTCGTCCTCATTAATTTTCATACACAGGATTTCGTAAACGTGACTCAAAAAGTGAATTTCCTTGACGAAGCTGGAAACTTTAACTAAAACGTTATCTAATTCGCAGACGTATGGCGACTCTTTTAAATGTTCCAGTTTAACGCATACCGAAATCAACGCTGTTAGCGCTGCCTACAATGTGCGGAGCAGTTTTAACATGCTGGAATTGTTTTTCAAGTACATACCAAGTTGAATTATTTATTTGACAGGTATAGCTGAAAGATACTCGTAGAACCAATACCTTAATATTAAATTTATTAAAAAACTAAACTGTCAGAAATTTTTTAAAGACTTGGGAGAATGTTTTATCAGATATAATCGACCATTATGGTATTAAGCTTCCATAGGTATCTAGGAACTAAACAATGTATCAAAAGAGTTTATAGTAAGCTACCAGAAGGATGATCCTGGTGCACTAAAAAGAGGGAGCTTAATTTTTTTTAATGTGTAGTTTACTTGTTTTAAGTTACGTATCGAATAATCATTTATTTAAATTTTAGAAAGAGCTTTCTAGGACACTTCAAACATAATAGATATCTCACGGTATGTTTTCGCGTTAGTTGAATGCGAACCATTCACAAAATAGCTGTGGGTTCATGCAGGAATAGCCTAATTCCTCCGAGAATGTTTTTAACTCTAAAACGAAGATTCTCAACTACTGGGTTTAAAAGGGGAAAACCCGCTTTCCGAATAGTTAGGTGGCTCCACGGCACTCAAGCCGACTTGCAAAAGCAGACGGCTTCTCAAATGGGCCAACGCCTAAGACCAGCCCTGCTGTCCTTGGACTGAAAACCGTGCCAATTCATTACGACGCCGCTGTGGTCGAAACTTATTAACTATGCAAAAATTGCCAACAGACGCCTACGCAGACTGCTGCCACACGTAAACAAATATTCTTTTCTGAAAGCAGAGGCCGACGGTTCCCTAAACTGGAACTTAGGTATGAGTACTGCTAATAAAAATATCAGCCCATAAAAGACATCAATTGTGTCTATTTGTTCTTTGTATTCGAGGTTATTAAATAGTAGATTATTGTAAGAGTGAGGTGTATTAGTACTATGATTTTCTACTCCATTTCTTTGCACAAATGTTTGAAAAATTACCAACATAATGGGTGATTCTGGAGGAATGGTAAATATTGATGAGGGGGTAGTATAAACAATATTGAGTAAAAAAAAATTCATATAAACATGTATCCAATTTCCATTTGATTTGAAGGTACAAGTGCTGGAATGTTACGCATAAAATAAGCCTCATAAAATGATCAAGAACACACAAACAACTTATTGAAGTACTTTGGTCATGCAATAACACAGGCACATTTTTTACAAAAGTTTAAATCAAATGTTGGAATATCCCACCATCGACTTCAATAAACTTCGCATTT
The DNA here is from genome assembly GCA_031002005.1 of Vandiemenella viatica. NCBI lineage: Eukaryota > Metazoa > Arthropoda > Insecta > Orthoptera > Morabidae > Vandiemenella > Vandiemenella viatica. Next base: position 80,545,634 of record JARYHS010013631.1, read on the forward strand.
TTCTTCCAAACAGTACGTGTAGCACTTCTGACTACATCTTGGTGTACTTTTATGAGAGTAGCCCTGTTTTACAATGCGAGCGAGTAATTCGTCTCTTGTGTTTACTTTTTTTCCTAGACTTCGTTTTTCAAAATTGCACACATACAAAAATCTAATAGGGTAAGGTCCGGAAACCTTGGTGACCAATGATTGAATGGGATTTTCGAACATTTAATTTAAACTTTTGTAAAATATGCAAGTGTTTTTGCATGAATAAAATACTTCAATAAGTTATTTGTGTGCTCTTGATCATCTTTTGGGGTTTATTTTATGCGGAACGTTTCAGAACCTGAATCTCCAAAACGAATGGAAATATGACACATGTTTATATGAACCTTTTGTATTGAATATTGTTCATACAACCTCCTCCTTCGATATTTACCCTTCCTCCCGAATCACTCTATAGTTACCAACTTCTGAAAATGCTTATAGGTTTGACAACTGGAAAGCCCTGACGGATTGTTCAGATAACAATTTTCTATTTACTGAGTAAGGGAGCAGCAACTTAACCTGGAAACGGAATTCCGGACTGTTATAACGTACTTAACTTGAACAAAGCAAAGCTTTGTTGGAGGTGAAGGTTAGGGCCTGTTTAATTCCCGCTCAAGGCCGAGACTCGAATTAGGAACCTCTCGATTCACATTCTACATAAATGGTGTTGGAAGAATATTTTCAGTACTTAGCTTACATGCTTCACGGATAGATGGTGATACGCACTTAACGATATTTCTCCTTTATGACCCATCAACCAAAAAGTAGAACAATCCCTATAAGCTATAAGTCTATCCTCTTGCCACATCTACTCAACTGAAGTCATAAATCCATGAAGAGGAAAAGAAAGGGCTATTACGTAATTAACCCACTAAACAGGAAGTTTTGCATTCACGTAAGTTGCAACATTATGCGTAAGGTTGCGCAGTATTTGTAAATACTCTACCAGTACGTACGCACTCACACTGCAGCTGTTTGTAAACACTAACAACTACGTGTATCGCTGACAGTTACAACCTACCTTTAATGTAGTTTTTGTTTGATGATGATATCGTTGGATTAGCAAAACCAATAAGGAATCAACACTACTGTGCTCTCTAGTTCCGCAAGGGTTCATGTCCGAATCATTAGTTCGTGTGTCAACCAAAGTAAGGACACTTTGAATATCAAGCTAAGGAAGACGACATAGTCATTAAAGTGCTGTAATAAAAAAAAAAAATCACAAGAAATATATCTCAGCTTCCCGCTTTTAAACGTTTGCTTATGGTCGTAACACCACTCTTCAACGGATATTTTAAAGTAAAACAAAACAACATACAATATTAACACAGATTACTAATATGATAAATACAATAGGTTATCAAAATATTCCCAGACGTGGAAAGAAGCGGAACCTAAGAGAATATTTTGGAATTCTTTGTAAGACGTTCAGTGACATTAAAAATCTTAAGATAAAAATGTTATGTTAAAAGTACGAAATGAATGAGGTTTTTGAAATTATGGGTGAGGAAAGAAGTTTGTGGAAGAAGCTTTCAGAAAGAAGAGACAGGATGGTAGGTCGTATTTTGAGACATGCTTGATTAGTTAATTTGATAGTGGAGGGAACAGTGGAAGGTAAGAACTGTAGAGGAAGACAGAGATTAGAATATAAAAAGCAGATAATTGAGGACGAGGGATGTAAGAGATATGTAGAGATGAAGAGGTTAGCTGAATATAGGAAGAGATGGAGGATTGCATCAAACCAGTCGAAAGAATGATGACGGCAAAAAAAAAAAAAAAAAAAAAAAAAAAAAAAAAAGGTTAATATTCTTGTTTCAAAAGACTGTTATAAAATGCTTGTTACCATTTGAGTAGTTATAGCTACATTTTAGATACCGTATGTCTGCAAACAAGTTAGGTGTTTCAAGTAAACGCCTATGTGTTTTTAGATTAACTAAGGCCTTGTTTGAACACTGATACTACGTCAGGTGTACGAGTCAGTGTTTGAATTTACGAGATCCGTGGTATTATAAATCTACACAGCTATATTACAGGTTTTCGTAGTTTTGAGGTCAGGAGGAGATGAAAAGACAAATTTGTCCTTGCAGTTTACCAATCAAATGTATTGCATTGCCACAAGCTAAATAAATAAGCTACACTTTGGACTGGAGAAACATAGTCACAACTTCAACATCATCCACCTGAAAATTAATTAAAGTCCAATTTTCTGCACTGCAATAATACTGTGAAATTCAAGGGTGTACATATACTCGTATGTGGGAGGCGGGGAAGTGGGGGGTGTTCTTGAGGAGAACTTGTGAGGGGGAAAACTACGATACGTAGTGATATGAAAAGCTGTCGGCCTCTTTGTTATCATTTACTAATTCTAAATAAATATATATAACTTTAAAAAAAACTTATATCTGTTTTTCTACAGAGAAAGGTTGATTAATTATTCCAGAAATTTTCGCCGTGTGCATTCCACCGATATAATCGTGAACTTTTACGAATACCTATAACTTTTCATACTTCACTCATTTGTCATCAATATTGATAATTGTTAGAAAACGGGGTACTTTGATATCAAGTTCGTAATAGGAGCTATCATTGGAGGGAGCTGTTTATTAAACAGACTTCGGAGCACTTCAGAAGAAGTTCATGTCGATTTGGGGAGAGTCTGTCAAATATGTATGCATAAGTAATAAAAATGACTACAGATGTTTCAAAGTTTTTTCTGTTTGTGTTCCCAGCTCTGCACCTGTGTGACTTCAAACGGTGTTGATACGCACAGCAACACAACTTCTTCGTCGATTTTGTCTAAACTTAAGTCGTTAAGATTTCAAGATCTACGAGTAACATTCATTGTCAACTCCAATGCTGAACAAATTTATTGGTTTTTCTCTTTTCTGTAAGGTTCTACGGCTAGTAAGTGAAAAGATGTTCAGAGCCAGAAGATCAATTCCCGCAAGGAGTAGCAAGGAAACTTTTCATCTCCTATACAAAGGAACCATCCCGATCTTCGCCTGTCCTGATATCGTGAAATCATGGAAAGCCGAAATCTAAGATGGGTGGACATGGTATCGAACCCGCGTACTCCCAAATGCTAATCTAGAACATCACTGGCAAGCATATTTAACTGTTCTTAGGAGGTATCACAGAATAAGAAAAGCTAAACCCAGAGTTGGTTAGATCCTGCCGAAGGATGAATGGTATTGGAGGTCGGCTACCCAGTTCCTTTCCTTCTTACATAACCTAACCAAGTAAACCTATCTGGTAATGGAGACCTAACAGTTTAACGTGGAATCCGAACAACGGAAGCATTACGTTACACAGCAAGCTGTGCCATGATGTGAAGGCCAGGTTAAGGCCCTTTCAAAACCCCGCCGAGGCAGGGATTCAAACCGGGGCCCTTTCGATCTCCAGTCAGAAACCTTAGCCACTGAGCTACCAGGCCGATCTACAAAACAAGTAGACACTACAATTTCGATTTATCGGAATAAAATTAATGATGTTTCGTAGTTTACAATGAAACACGTTTACGCTGGCTACACATTTCCTGTTTCCTACTAATTCAATGACAGCAATGATCCTAGAGCAGTGGTTCCCAATTAGTTTTTCTCGAGTACCACTTCAAGAAAGAGCTCACTATCGCGTACCCCCATTATAGCTGAAATGACAAATAATTGCGTTTATCCCAGTCGAATGCTTCGCACAACAGCATTGCAGAAATATAATTCACACACACAGTTTGTCTTAATATATATTTTTGGTGATTACTGTTTTCCTAATTCTTTTTTTAACTATCGGAGTGATTACCATTGCCAAGAGATTACTGCGCGTACCCCTTGAAGCAACCTCACGTACCCCTGGGGGTACGTGTACCACTAATTGGGAAACGCTGTCCTAGAGTGTAAGCGGTAACATTTGAGCCCAGTATTTTTGCAGACGTCGGTTGGAATTCTTGTTGTACCATCCTGATTTCGGTTTCCATGGTTCCCCGAAATTACTCCATTCGAATGGCCCAATTTCTTTCCGGATGTTTCCACGGGTCCTTTACTGCATCTAATGACCTTGACGTCGAAGAAGCGTAAATCCCTGAGCGCAAAAAAAAAAGAGTAAACAAATCGGCTCTCTGCTAACAGCGCGTAAAAATAGCGTTAATTACTAGAATTTCGATTTTTTTTAGATTCCGCGAGGAAAAGAAATTATGAAACAGTATTGATTGACTATCGCAACTGAACCGGAGAACTCGTATAGACAATGTTGCTCATTGGTTTAAGATACATAATACTAGCAAAAAAACGAGCAGATGATTCTAGTTTGCCGGCAGAGGTACTCACAGAGGATGAAGCGGTGGTGTTCCATGCACACAGTGGGTGCTTGCACGAGACCACTATGCGCTCGAACACATGGAGTCGGCTGCCATATTTCGTAACCTACTTGCTTGCTGTTATCACACGTCAAGCATGTTTGTCAGCTACCTTCGCCACCGTACCGGAAGGTGGTTATTAAAACAAACACTGCAACTAAGCCATTGTGTATTGACAAAATACTGTGTTGAAAAATAATATTTCTGAATCACTACAAACTTCACAGCAAATAAGTCTTATATTTGTTTCGACGCATTGTAGTTAATGTATTGCGTCTTTTTTTTTTTTTTTTTTTTTTTTTTTTTTTACTGCTTTACGTCTCTTAACAGCGAGGTCTTTAAAGACGGGAAAGGGTGGGGGACAAGGAATGGGAAGGAATTCGGCCATGGGCTTTTGAAGGAAGCATACCGGCATTTGCCTGAAGTGATTTGGGAAACCATGGAAAACCCAAATCTGGATAACCGGATGGGGATTCGAAACGCCGTCCTCCAGAATGCGAGGCCAGAACGCTAACCGTTACACCACCATGGTTGGTGCTTTACGTCTCGTTGCCGTCGATATCATTAGAGGTGGTATGGGACTGAGCCAAGGAATTTGAAGGAATTCAGCCACGGCTTTTTTAAGGAACCATCCTATCATTCGCCTGGAGTAATTTCCGAATACCCAAATCTAAATTGCCGGACGCAGATTCGGTCCCGCGTCCTCCCAAATGCGAGGCCAGAGCGCTATCTCTCAGCCATCACTTCGGTTTGAATCATAGTTTCGGACAGAATATTCGTGGCCTTTAAAGTCATCTACATCTATGCCAAACCTGGCTTCGTGTATGGCATAAACGGATGAACACTCCCTTGATTCCGTGTTAAGTAGTAAGTCATCTTTCCCAGATTAAGCAACTACGCTAGCAAGAAACTCATAATTCTGTTAGTCATTAAACCACTCTTATGACAGCTAAAAATTGGGCTTCATCTACTGTAATTGATGAAGGCGTCTCATTCGCTGAGAAAGTGCCATATTACCTTGTGTTTGTACTGTAAACAACATGGATCCGAAAGGAACATGAATTCTTTAGTTCCTACTAAGCAAGATACAATTCATTGAAGGTTAAACTTGGAGTAGAGATATTCACTAAGGACGTTAATGAATGATATCTTGCTATTAACTCAATAAACCTCTATTACAGGATCCAAACAGTATTCATTTTTACTTCTTCCACATGTTTATCTGCTTGAAAATTTACTGGTGATACTTCATGCTTCCCTCATTCAAATTTAAAATATAATTTCAGTCATCTGTTAATAAATAGCGCCAGTGAAATTCAATTTTATTTCTTTACTGTCACACGTGTTTCACCTCTCATCGAAGCGTGATCAGTGACGAATCAGTATTGAAATTTATACTTAGTTTACAAATCATTCAATTTATCTCGTAATTAAAGTAATAATGCTGAGGTAGGTATCTCTATCCAGTGCACTAAACGAGTTATAAGGTTACTTGAGCTTATTTTGGGGCTTCATTAGACGAGTTTAGAGCCAATTTGGTGTATTTAGTGCATGGCGCAGTGTTTGGAGATGTTATTAGGGAATTTAGTGGAAGAACCACTTCTTGTAGGAGCCTCAGTCATATTGCACAAGATCGAGAAATTGGAGAAAAGGCATATACAGGGTGCTAACAAAGTTTATTTAGTGCATGCCGCAGTGTTTGGAGATGTCATTAGGCAATTTAGTGGAAGAATCACTTCTTTTAGGAGCCTCAGTCATATTGCACAAGATCGAGAAATTGGAGGAAAGGGTGCTAACAAAGTGTAAAATATTTTGGGAAGTGATAGTAGGCATCAAAATAATACAAAAATGTCTACTAACATTCTATCGCAAACACATACTTTCAGAGTTAATGGGATGTTCGCAATGTGACGCCCGTCCACGGCAATGCGTGCTTTGGCCCTTCGGCGAAAGGAATGACGCACTCTTTGAAATTGTCTTGGGTGGTCCTGTACGTCTTCAATATATGTCACCATGTACAGGACCAACCAAGACAGTTTCAAAGAGTGCGTCATTCCTTTCGCCGAAGGGCCATGGTATGCATTGCGGACTTGTTACTAACTCCGAAAGTATGCGTTTGCGACCCAATTTTTATTAGACATTTTTGTCTTATTTTGATGCGTACTATCACATAATCAAATATTTTACAATTTTTTTTAAAATACCCAATATAAGTGTCATGGCAGTTTGGCGTTGCATTTCATCTTACAGCAGTGGGATAGCGTATATGTTCGCTCCAGATATTTGTGACGGAGCGGTCCGAAGTCTTTACTGCGAGTGAACGTCGACTTGTTTGGTAGCTGACTCGTTCGGCGTTTGATGGAAAGCAGAAGTTTTGAGCCAGTATTGTTAGGTGTCGTTTTCAGAATATCCTTGAGGGTTCAAAATGTTGACCGAGCGTGGTGGGTGAACGGTTAACATTCTGGCCTCGGATTCGGGAGGACTCGGGTTCGAATCCCCGTCCAGGCATCCAGATTTGGGTTTTCCGTGGTTTTCCCAAATCACTCCAGGCGAATGCCGGGATGTTTCCTTCAAAAATACCATGGTAGAATTCCTTCCCGTTCCTTGTCCCCAATCCCATCCCGCCTCTAATGACCTTAGCCGTCGACGAGGCGTAAAGCAATAAGTAAGAAAAAAAAAAGTGAGGTAACTTTGAATGCGTAGTAGTATTTATATTCTGTATATTTCAATTTGAAATTGCTCGTTTCACATCCAGGAAGATAGGTTCGAGTGGAGATGTTAAGTGAAAATTGATGACTGTGTGATATTTGATACAGATGTTTACTATTGTTTGTGATCACTAAAGAAAACGACATTTATGATTCAGAAGGTAATCAGATGCGTTAAACTTTGTGTGAAATACAGGTACAGTGAGATAGATTTTATTGTGCAACTAGTATGAAACTATTGAGGGTGAAAAATTTAAGACTTTCAGTTAATGTGAATATATTTAGGAAACTATTTTTGAGTGTTTTCATAATGGCCAGCTAATATTCTGAATTATTTTTATTATATTATAACTGAGTCGGCAACTAGTTAGAATTATGCAAGTTGCGAATCCAACAGTAATGGAATTTCCCACTACTATCAGTATTCAACAACATGTTGATGTGGTTAACGCGTTTGTCTGCAATTAAGTGTAAGGGCCCGACAACTTCAATCTTACCATTAATAACATCCAGACCAAAAACATTTCCCGGAGTAACACTGTGTGCAGTGGAACCTCATAAATATACATCAATTTAAATGTCGGTAGGTGTGTTTCTTTTAAAGCCAAATAACAGTTTTAAATATAGGAGTTTGAGACTGTTATGAAATTTATTTGAATTATTTCAGTAGTTTTGAAAACCCTTTATGTTTTCTGTTGGATTTTTTAGTTTCAGGAAACTGAAGTCTTTATTGAATGCAGCTCCTTTAACCGCACCACGATTTCCAAGCAACTATGGTGACCTGAGGATTAATAAAGGGGAAGAGTGTTATTTCAGTGTACATTGTTATTTGATTTACAGGAATGAAAGCTCATCCATTCGCAAACTTCGTATTATTATTAAATTTGCTTAAAAAGAAAATGCGAAATAATCAGAAATCACTGAAAGAAAATTTGGTGAGGAAATGTTCCAGCCATAAACTAAAAGAACCATATTATTCACGTATGAAAACTACATCAGGAGAGAATATTTTCTCAAATAATACGCAAGTCATTGGGTTGAAAAGGAGGGAGAATTTTTTGTTAATATTTTACTGCTCTTCGACATAGTTATAAAAGCCGTGAGATGATTGCAGACAAGGAAAGGGAAGAAATTTGGCCATAGCCTTTTTAAAGAATAATCCCGCATTCACCTGGGAAAATTTCGGGAAACCATGGCGTATGGATGTCCAAAATGGGAGCCGAACCGGCGTCTTCCGATTGCCAGGTGCGAAGGTTAACCACTCACCTACAAGGTTTGATAGAACAATGGATACAGGAAAATTATATTAAAAATCAAAAAATAATTAAATGTTTTATTATTCTTTTCAAATTAATAAACAGTATTCCATTTATATTTAGACTTCATTCTTAGGTTGCCACAAACAGATGTCGAAAATCCACACTACATCAACAAAACAGTGAATCGTTTGTTTTCACCATACAGATGATTCTAGAGTTAGATAGGTGACAATATGTGAGATATCTGTTATGAAGCACGATGAGGGAAGGCATGCAGTTCCAGGATGCAGAGTTATGTAGCCCGTCAGCCTCTACTTGCAAATAACACAGAGATTAACTTGTGGGTCGTCCTACTTCCACGGCGGATGGACCGCGTGAGAACAGAAGTGACACTTACGCAATGTCACGACAGCCAAGCAAGTAACTTAACACGGACTCGAGGACGCATTCAAAGCAAGACAACTCATATTTGACAGTTTTGTAACCACGAATCAGCCTTGATTCATGTGTACTCGGTCCCTCTTGCCATCTTGACTGCCAGTGTGTAGTCTCGCCAAATTAATTGCACCGTACGCACTATACCTCCAAGGTAAGAACATACTGCACCCTATGCATTTATAGCTTTAAAATGATCAGAGAAATGTTTAGCCTCGCATTCGGGAGGACGCGGGTTAGAATCCCCGCCCGGACATCCAGATTTGGGTTTTCCATGGTCTCCCCAAATCAGTCCAGGCGAATGTTGGGATGTTTCCACCAGAAGGCCTTCTCGTTCATTGTCCCCAATCCCATCCCGCCTCTAATGACAACGAGGTGTAAAGCCATAAGTAAAAAATAAAGGTTCCTCAATATAATGAAACAATTACTCCAAGAAGAATCACTTTCAAGTTTGTTTATTTCTTTTCAGATACATCGGGCATCATTACTTCGTACAAATGTATACAAATGTTCCAGTGATTATAACTTGCAACACCTTCAAAACTAAACTTTTCAAAACTAAAGCTCAACTAACTAACTCGTCTCTGCAGATCGCTTATATAGGCGTTACTAAAAAATTCGGGAATAATTCAAAGACTTACGACCGACGTTTCTCGAATTCTAACAATGCTTAAACAATTAAAATCACATTAAAACAATCCGAATTAATACAAAAACATTCAGAATCAATATGAAACTCACAGAAATGAATAATTAAAGATATTTACACAAAAAATATCTACGTAAACCTGTTCAAACCACCGCACATTGTCCTCTAAATATCGTAACTCGCATCAGTACTTAGAATTACAAACTTTTATTCAATATTTCATGCACGTACTTTTCTTGAACATATTAAATAGTAATTTCATAGTTTTTCCATAAAACAATGTACATTTACACAAAATCACAGTTAATTACAGGAAAAATATGCAAAACCATATTTACTCATCTCCCAGATTGCTACAACTAATTCTTAAAACACAATTTCATTAAAGATCTGGGTATAAGGGCTGTTATGATATATTTCTAGCAAAAAAGAGCAATGCTTGTAATTATTTAATGAGAAGTTCCATTTACAGTGAAGAGCCAACAAAACTGATATAGCCATGCGTCTGCAAACACATAGTACACTCGAGTATGGCGCTGCGGTAGGCAACGCCCACATACTACAACAGGTGTCTGGCGCAGGCGTTAGATCGGTTACTTCTGCTGCTTCTTCACCACCTTTTTTCACCTTTTTGGGGTTGGCTGTCGTTTATGAGTGTTACTCATTGTTGGCATGGGTAGATTTGAAACTTTCAAAAATAACATAAAACAAGCAAAATTGACACTATCTGTTAAGAAAATAACAGAACGCATTGATTACTGAGGATCTGAAACACATTAGTAACTGTCCTCAGGTTTGTCAGTCCGTAGAGCGCAAGTTCGCTCCCCGATCCGGCCATCAAGATCTCAGTTTTCCATAGTTTCCCGAAAACTTTCCTGCTGAAAGCTGTGATAATTAGTTGAAAACGCCTTGGCCAAACTCCTTTCCATTCCTTCCTACCATCATCCCTCACTCTCATGACCTCGGCATCAATAAGGCGTGAAGCCCTTTGGAAAGAAACATTTGTTCTTACTCATTGAGCAGGACTTCTTTTTTTATTTTTCAGGCACTTAATTCGGATTATGTAAGTAATTAAAATTCCTATCACCTTCAACCTTCATTTTGTCGTCTCTATAAAAGCCTAACGAAAATATTTTTCACATGAAAACACATATAGCCATCCCTAATAGAGTATCAGGTACACCAAGAACTTGAGGTAAGTATAGATACGAGGAGTAGACTAGGCTTGGGCAAAATATATCGTTGTATCGAAATATCGATATTGTCCTTAAAATTATTTTTTTAATTTAATTTAACTGTAGTGGATCACATGCTCCGGTGGCAATTTCCCTACACACCAATCTTCCCCCTTTCCTGCACCCACCTACATTTGCCCTCTACAAATTTTTACTTTAAATTCTTTCAATGTTTTCGGTAAATTATTCATAATTTCCCTTGGTAACTTATTCCCATCACTGATACCCTTACCTAAAAATGAGAATCTTCCCACACCCTTGTGCCTGAAATCGAGTGCCAGCTTGTTGAAATTGCCATCTTTTAACCGTCGATATTTTTATTCTCGATATATCAAAAATAGATATTTTATTTGGAGTACCAATTTGATATTTTTGTGTGAACGCAATTCAGTATCCAATTTAATACGTCACATACATATTGTATAAATTTACTCACATATCCGATCTTCTGAAAGCGTCTTAAAAACAAGTGAATTCGTCGCAATTTAACAGTTTTTGATCGATGGTTAAGAGGTTAAAAAAGCTGTTAAATTTTAACTGGTTTGCGTTAACATCACTTTTTGTCGACATATTTGAATGTTAATGTTTAGGTTATTTTTATAGTTGAAGAATATTGATTAAGCATCCATGTTGCGACGTTGACGGCTGATGTAAATTAACAGCTTCTGTTTTAAACTGGTTTTTTTTCGTTGATGAATAACAGTTAATGCTTTAACGAAATAACTGATATGCCAAGGCTCTTCTGTGTAGTCCGAAAGAGTGACTTCGGCAGTTAACTTGGCGGCACCGTACAACAGTAGTAGACTGACAGAGGAACATATAAAACAGAGGGTTCTTTTGAAGTCTACATCAGGTGAATACTGGTTTGATATGTAGTAAAAATATACAAATTAATACAATTTCCCGTAATGTCTACATATGATTTTAATTTTAGGAATATTTTTAGATAATTATTAGTGACACGATATTTATCGATACATTTTTTTCATTTGCCCATCCCTTTGAGAGGACCGATGTACTGGTTGCTTTTCAGTAGGCGTGTGCAACGTTTAGCGACGTGTCACTCTGTTGGCTGCGATGTTTCTAAAGGCCGGATGCTCGCAACAGCAGGCGGGCGAAGGTCGACCTACAACAATAATTGTCAACACTGGACACCGCCTGAAACTGGGGCACCTCGCAGGTTGCTCTTCTCACCTGCTAATTTAGCCGTATTCAATAATCTAGGACAGTGGTTCTCAATGGGGGTTCAACGTTGCTTCATGGCGTACGTGCGGTAATCTCTTTGCGTAGGTAATCACTAAGATAACAGAAAAAGTAAACACTTGCGAAAATATTACTGTCGCCAAAATATATTATAAGATAGGTAAAATGTGTGTTTATAAACTGTATTGCTGTAATATATCTCGAAAATCTAGTTTCATTTTTTATTCGGTATAGCACTATCAGAGAGAGCCTTCATGGAAAAAAAACTGTTAGTTTCAAATATTGATTTAGGAATTAGAAAGAACCTTTTCTATGTGTAGAGCTCAGCACTTCATGGTAGTGAAACATGGACTTTAGGAATACCGGAACGAAAGAAAAATGAATCATTTGAAATGTGGTGCTACAAAAGAATGCTGAAATTATGTGGACAGACAAAGTACGAAATGAACGAGTTTTGGAAATGACAGGTGAGGAAAGAAGTTTGTGGAAGAAATAAGAGACAGGTTGGTAGGTCATATTTTGAGACATGCTGGATGGTTAATATGCTGGTGGAGGGTAAGGTAAGAACTGTAGAGTTAGACAGAGATTAGAATATATGAAGCAGATAATTGAGGACGTGGGTTGTAAGAGATATGTAGAGATGAAGAGGTTAGCACAAGATAGGAAGGGATGGAGGATTGTATCAAACCAGTTGAAAGACTGATGACAGCAAAAAAAAAAAAAAAAAAAAAAAAAAAAAAAAAAAAAAAAAAAAAAATTGAATACATACATATGTTTAATTGTTCGTGACGTAGTTTCAGCCGTAAGTAAATAAATTCATGATTTGAAGCCTCTTGTTCAGAATTTCACAGTTGTTTATTTTTTCCTTCATATTTACGTTTTGTTGACGTCGAGATCATTAGAGGTGAGATGGGGTAGGGATAAGGAACGGAAAGGAATTCTACCATGACCTTCTGAATGAACAAATCCACCATTCGTGGAGTGATTTCTGGAAAACCAAAAGAGATTTGAATCCGTACACAATTGTTGTAATTGCCCACGGCTGTTCAATCCTTTAAAAAAAAAAAATATGAGTAGATGGTTTCTAAAAATAGACAATGGCATATCTCATTCTCGATTTTTTTGAAACAGTTTGCAATGACCTCATCGTCGATTACATTAACTGTCGGAGTATAAACAGAATCATCATATATATTATTTCTATAAGGTATTTGTTTGTCACAAGCCCGTATCTTCCTTCATACTTAACCGAAATCAATGAATGAGGTGTCATTTTAAAGCTTATGGACTTCCCTTTGGTCACATTATATTTCAAGAAAGGAATTTTTCGTAATTCGACCCTTAAAGGGCAAAAATGTCAATTTTTCTAAAATGGTTTTTTTTTGTATCTTGAGCCATTTATCTCCAAGGATATCTAACCAAAAAGAATAAATGAGGTAGGATTATGAGGAGTATTGTCTCAGCTCTGTGACATCATATTTTAAGAAAGAATGTTTTTGGAATTCTACCCTCAATGGGAAAAATATAAATTTTTCTATAACACATTTTTGTGTCACGAGCGATATATCTCCCTTAATATCTAACCGATACAGATAAATGAGGTATCATATCAAAGAATAAGGTCTGCGCCGTGGTAACATTATATTTTAAGAAAGGAATTTTTCGTAATTCGACCCTTAAAAGGCAAAAATGTCAATTTTTCTAAAATGCGTTTTTGGTATCTCGAGCCATTTATCTCCCAGGATATCTAACCAAAATCGATTAATGAAGTAGAATTATAAGGAGTAATGTATCAGCTTTGTGAAAACATATTTTAAGAAAGAATGTTTTTGGAATTCAACCCTTAAAAGAAAAAATTATAAATTTTTCTATTACCGATTTTTGTGTCACGGGCGATTTATCTCCCTTGATATCTAACCGATATAGATAAATGAGGTATCATATTAAAGAATAAGGTCTCCGCCGTGGTAACATTATATTTTAAGAAAGGAATTTTTTGTAATTCGACCCATAAAAGGCAAAAATGTCAATTTTGCTAAAATGCGTTTTTTGTATCTCGAGCCATTTATCTTCCAGGATATCTAACCAAAATCGATTAATGAAGTAGAATTATAAGGAGTAATGTATCAGCTTTGTGAAATCATATTTTAGGAAAGAAAGTTTACGGAATCCAACCCTTAAAATAAAAAAGTATACATTTTTCTATTACCGATTTTTGTGTCACGGGCGATTTATCTCCCTTGATATCTAACCGATATAGATAAATGAGGTATCTTATTAAAGAATAAAGTCTCCGCCGTGGTAACATTATATTTTAAGATAGGAATTTTTTTGTAATTCGACCCATAAAAGGCAAAAATGTCAATTTTTCTAAAATGCGTTTTTTGTGTCTCGAGCCACTTATCTCCGAGGATATCTATCCAAAATCGATAAATCAATTACGATTGTGAGGAATAATGTCTCAGCTTTGCTGACATCATATTTTAAGAAAGAAGTGTTTGGAATTCAACTATTAAAGGGAAAAAGTATAAATTGTTCTACAACGTATTTTTGTGTCACGAGCCTTATATTTCCCTCGATATCTAATCGATATAGATAAATGACATATCATATTAAAGACCATGGTTTACGCCGTGGTAACATTATATCCTAAGAAAGGAATTTTTCGTAATTCGACCCATAAAGCGCAAAAATGTCAATATTTCTAAAATACTTTTTTTGTGTTTCGAGCAATTTATCTCCCTGGATTTCTAACCAAAATCAATAAATGAAGTAGGAGTATGAAGAGTAATGACTGAACTTGGTGACATTGTATTCAATCTCACTATTCATCGCATTTTATTGGCGAAATTTTTGCACGGGTCGCCTAGTTGTCCTATATAAAGACGAACAGTATTCCAAAACTGTGTTTGTTGTATGAAAATATACACTCCTGGAAATTGAAATAAGAACACATTGACACCGGTGTGTAAGACCCACCATACTTGCTCCGGACACTACGAGAGGGCTGTACAAGCAATTATCAAACGCACGGCACAGCGGACACACCAGGAACAGCAGTGTTGGCCGTCGAAGGGCGCTAGCTGTGCAGTGGTTGGGCACCGCCGTAGTCAGTGTCAGCCAGTTTGCCGTGGCATACGGAGCTCCATCTCAGTCTTTAACACTGGTAGCATGCCACGACAGCGTGTACGTGAACCGTATGTGCAGTTGACGGACTTTGAGTGAGGGCGTATAGTGGGCATGCGGGAGGCCGGGTGCACGTACCGCCGAATTGCTCAACATGTGGGGCGCGAGGTCTCCACAGTACATCGATGTTGTCACCAGTGGTCGGCGGAAGGTGCACGTGCCCGTCGACCTGGGTCCGGACAGCAGGGACGCACGCCAAGACCGTCGCATCCTACGCAGTGCCGTACGGGACCGCACCGCCACTTCCCGGCAAATTAGGGACACTGTTGCTCCTGGGGTATCAGAGAGGACCATTCGCAACCGTCTCCATGAAGCTGGGCTACGGTCCCGCACACCGTTAGGTCGTCTTCCGCTCACGCCCCAACATCGTGCAGCCCGCCTCCAGTGGTGTCGCGACAGGCGTGTATGGAGGGACGAATGGAGACGTGTCGTCTTCAGTGATGAGAGTCGCTTCTGCCTTGGTGCCAATGATGGTCGTATGCGTGTTTGGCGCCGTGCAGGTGAGCGCCACAATCAGGACTGCATACGACCGAGGCATACAGGGCCAACACCCGGCATCATGGTGTGGGGAGCGATCTCCTACACTGGCCGTACACCTCTGGTGATCGTCGAGGGGATACTGAACAGTGCACGGTACATTCAAACCGTCATCGAACCCATCGTTCTACCATTCCTAGACCGGCAAGGGAACATGCTGTTCCAACAGGACAATGCACGTCCACATGTATCCCGTGCCACCCAACGTGCTCTAGAAGGTGTAAGTCAACTACCCTGGCCAGCGAGATCTCCGGATCTGTCCCCCATTGAGCATGTTTGGGACTGGATGAATCGTCGTCTCACGCGGTCTGCACGTCCAGCACGAACGCTGGTCCAGCTGAGGCGCCAGGTGGAAATGGCTTGGCATGCCGTTCCACAGGACTACATCCAGCACCTCTACGATCGTCTCCATGGGAGAATTGCAGCCTGCATTGCTGCGAAAGGAGGATACACGCGGTACTAGTGCCGACATTGTGCATGCTCTGTTGCCTGTGTCTATGTGCCTATGGTTCTTTCTGTGTGATCATGTGTTGTATCTGACCCCAGGAATGTGTATATAAAGTTTCCCATTCCTGGGACAATGAATTCACGGTGTTCTTATTTCAATTTCCAGGAGTGTATGTTTCTTAATGTATCTGACACAAGTTGGTGTGCTATTTTTTCCTTAAAAAACGAAGTAGATTTTTCTGTCAGTGTTCTCTTATCATCGTATCCAAAGAACCGAGATAAGTTTAAAAATAATCTTAAATATTCACTGCAAACGCAACAGATCGCACCATGTCGGAATAATGTTGCGGTGGATTATTACGGCCCAAGGAGAGACTTTCACTTTGTAGTGGATTACAAACCGATGGACTGATCGTCTCACTAACGGATGCAGGTAGCAGTAAGGTGGAAGGACCTGTCCTTCTAGAGTAACTACTGTATAGTCACTTTGTGTCCGAAGCTAAGAGGTCGGGTGAACGTCCTCTGGCATCAGCCTGTGTTTGCCCAAGGCCAGCATACAACTTGTTCTCAGCTGTCTGCAACGACAAGTGCAGCCAAATCTCACATCCCTCACCCCACTGTAGACATTGCCACACGATTCACCAGGTATTTAAGTGCTGAAAATATTCATAGCAAGGATGTTTTACAGTTGAGTCCATCCTCGGCTCTGAATAACACTAGAACTTCTGGAGAAAAGGTAAAAAAAAAAAATATAACTGAGGAAATAAGACGATATTAAGCCAACTGTAAGGACTACCGAAAACTAAATTTTGAAAAATTAGGTACATTAAAATTATTATGTTTAGAAAGATAAAATTATTATAAAGCGATCTCTCGCTGATAAAGCGAGTCACATGGAAACAAGATTTTGAAAATTTTGTGTGATGCTTTATCGCTCGTTAATGTATCAGTCATCTGTTTATTTATTATCATGAAGAGCGTACATGAGGTTCAAGTGTTGATCGCCCAATGAACCACTATAAGGTGCTAGATTTCATATGTAATTATTTACGAGCATGTCAAACATTTTCTTTAATGAAGTAGATTCAGTCAGAAATATGTATACACGTCGATTGGTAGTTGAGGCTATCCATTTGTTTTGCTATAAATTAATCCAAAGACTAGTTCCACTTTATCGAATCTTGTATTTGTATATTTCTATTTCTGCCCTGAATAACTAAGTACACTATCAATAATTTACGTATCAGTCCAATGAGGGTCATTCTTTTTATAAAATCTATGGAAAGAGGTTAAAATCTTGCTTATACCATGATCAGTGAATTACAATACCGCATTGCTATTTTATTATTATTACTACTAGCCTCAAAACCCGTCAAAAATGACGGGTTTAACGGCGTGTTCTAAATAAATAGAATTGTTAATCTATGTAATACTCATAACCTTATTTTGTCATTTGTACCTACATATTTCGGTTTTAGTTTACACAGTGATATAGATTTAAATTCAACTGAATTAATAATGTAAGAATTAGGGAGCCATTTAAATTAAAAATACATTAGAAATCCCAAAACCTTATGCTATAGCGCTTGATATCGTTTTATTCCTGGTCCAGGTCTCATTCAGCACGATAAATACGGAACTACTTCCATCTGTATAAAAATACCGTAACTTTAGCAACTCTGAATTTATGAAAGCAGCTTAAATTATTTATAAAACTAAATTCATTGTGAATTATTCTGTGAAAAATGTATGTCAGTTGTCATTCTGGTCCTGTAAGCATATCGACATAACCACAACTTCTACTGATATTGCTGTTCAAAATTCATAGATTCTATTAGCAGCGTACAAATACATTCATTGTATAATAATCTAAGTTTGATCTACTGAAAATATTCAAGTGTGTCTAATAGAGTGACATCAGTAATATAAGTAACTAATAATTGATGTATTAATTTAAACGCAGTACATACCTTTATTTCAGTGTTTTGGTAAATCATTCCTTCCAGTATATTATAAAAATGACTTAAAATATCTACATCGAATATAAATATCTTGTAAGCCCGTCAAAAACAACGTGTTGAACACACTATTTTTGGCAATTCATTTCTTCGCTAAATAAGTACAATTTTCATCAAATAACGTTCATTATCCGGAAAACGATGCAATGTAGATATTTGTTAGCTTACTGTAACAATGGTATCGCTGTCGAGAGTGTATAAAAAAAATCTACATTGAACGAATTTTAAATTAAAAAAAAGCAGCTAATTATTAATAGGTCGATTTCAACGGAATACGTATTTTTCTTTCCGTGTTCTGACAGTTAATTTATTCGCAGATATATAGCTAAATAGAAGTATTATTAAATAACGCCGATAACCTCAAATTTCTCGGTTCGTTGTTTGTTGGACAGCGGAGGCGAAAAGTGTGACGTCATAGTCCAAAGTCATAAAGTGGCTTCATGGCGTGACAGATGACCAAAACTTGCGTTTTATAAGTATAGATTATTACGGAGCTAAGAATATTCGATTCAACAACTAGCATTCCCCCATTGTTCATATTTATAATGTCAAATACCACCTCCATTACAGGTGAATAATGTATTAGGTGCTTTACACTTTAAAATTTTGAACCTATCACTCAGCAAATACAGCGGTTTTGGGAAGGATTAGGCAGCAGTAGAAAGGCTGCCAATCGAACTTCAGACACGAGTTCAATCAACTTATTCTGTTATTGTTTTCCTTAAGTTTTTCACATTAAATATAGTTCATAAAACAATACTTTTTATATTTTAAATATTGCATTTGCTTAACCATTACTCATTTGATTATCCACCACCCGCATCGTCTGAATACATTGCAAGTCTGTTTAACCAGTTCCAGATCTGAGTGGATAAAAATGGAAATATTTCTTGAAAGATATTTAAAAAAAGTCCAAACATTCTTCAGGTGTGAAGTTACCAGCTAAATCACTTTTTATCAGTCTCTCTAGTAACATGATGCAATTCTATATCTCTTCGTATTCTGAGCTAACAGCATCATTAGCACAATCACTCTTGAACTTAAGTCATTTATTGTCTGCTTCATGTAACTTCATTTTTGTATTGCTGTACAGTTCTATCCTTGACCTCTTTACTAAACAAAGAGATATCAAACGCCGGTATTAAAAGTAGCTCTGTTATTTTCCTAATTTAATATCATTATTATTTTCTGCAATGAGTTGACGGCCCGACGGCAATTTACCCAACCACCGCTTAATACTTTATGCTCGTTTTTAATGTTTCAGGCATTTTTTTAGCACTTTCCTTGCTACCTATTTTGCATTCCCTGCTCTCTCATTCCTTTAGCCATTGAACTCTTACTTCTTTCCCTGGTCTCCACAAATTCCTTCCATCAATCTACATTTTATAGTGTTTTACTTGCTTTCACAGTTAAAAAAGAAGCTACTGCTATGA
Source organism: Vandiemenella viatica (assembly GCA_031002005.1). Classification (NCBI taxonomy): domain Eukaryota; kingdom Metazoa; phylum Arthropoda; class Insecta; order Orthoptera; family Morabidae; genus Vandiemenella; species Vandiemenella viatica. The sequence goes on from JARYHS010013631.1 coordinate 80,565,122, forward strand.
AATGTCAAATTACAATTTGGTGGTTGCTACGAATATGAAACACATATTTACTGGCAGAAGTTTGATCTTAAGAAGAATTAGGTTTTTTTTTTTTTTTTGTTATTTACGGTGTTAAAAGACGTACTGCATCGCGCTCCTCGTTGGTCACCTTCAGAGTGAATCTACACGCACTGCTTACAATTAAGATCGCTCGCCCGGCCTCCGATAAAGAAGTCCTTGACAAAGGATGCCAAGGCCTGATCCCATCATCTCTCTCTGTTGTCCAGCGTCCTTGGAGACTCATCCACGTTGACCTGAGATTGCTCGAGCACATTCTATCAACATGTCTCTCATAGAACGAATCTTATTCGCGCGTGGAACCCAAGCACGGCTATGATACCGCTTTCCAGTTTCGAGATCATTATTGAAGAAGACGATAAACATGGTACCACCAATGTACTGCGAAGTAGTCTCGCGAGGACCACAACTTGCAGATCATATCTGGAGCAATTGGGGTCACGTCCAAACAGGTTCGAGACACTGGGAAAGTCCCCGATTTGATGACTGCAATTCGACAACCTGCCCAGATAGATTTCACTCAGTTGATTGGTTCGTGACAGAATGCATGATCACCACACCCACTTCTTCATAACCGTCACTTGTCACACTCGCTTTTCTATTGCCCCTCGCTGCCTCGCACCTGTCAGAACAGAGATAGACGACTCATCACGAGCCGTATACTGTTTTTTCTACGGTCTTATACATTATGTAATGAGAAACATAACAGAAACGCCATATATGAGGCACTGCAACCTATCTTTTTTACAGTGTGGCGACACAGCAACAATCTGCGTTAAAAATAAGGAACTACGATGTGCAGCTAGTTCGTTATCCATGATAATGCTCAATACAGCGTCTTTACAGAAATTTTTGTCTCGAAAACAATTATTAATAATGAAAGGGTGGCTGTTATAAGATGATAGAAGATATGTAATGTGCTATAATATCGAGTATTCTAGCAGTTCCACAAGAAGAGGTGCAGAGATGGTTTGAGCCTTTGCTAAGTCTTGTCTTTCGATGAACTGAAGCAAAACGAGCGTCCTTTTAACAAAATATTAGTTGGTTATTCTCAAGTCTTTAATTTGAAGTTGATACTAAAAAAATTAGTCTCATCTTACAATTTCTGATTGTGTAATTTCGTATACAAGATGGTGAAATTGTTTATTTAATTTTTTAAAGTACATAGTATCGCTTTTAATATAGTGGCTTATGAAAGACATTGTATGCTGGAAGGTTGGCAGGTCTGCAGTATAAATGTCTTTTTCGTGTGAGCCGGAGTGAACAAGAAGGACCTGGCTTGTGCTGTTAGACAAACTGAGAATGGTAAAGTTTGTTTTAGTAAGGAACTGCAAACGAGAGCACGATATAAGGTGTATCTAGTTTTAAAAAACTTTTCGTGAAAACAAACTGAAATACTTTGCAGTATGTCTTGAGTGGCAAAAATAGAACGAAAGAAAGCAATCATTGTGAGTATTGTCAAATGGAACGAGAGCTTATGTAAAGTTTAACCAGCAGCCGAAATAATTACTCAGTTATTTTCTTAATTGGTGTGTATAAAAGAAGTTCGAAGAAGTATTTGTTTTTTTATTTGTGTGCATGAGTGAAGTACCCATCCGTTTTTGTTTGTAGAACATTTTCGGAATTTTATTTAGATATTTTAGCCGTCGTCTTTTGTCAGCTGATTGCAGAATTACGAGGCGTGCTGAAGTAACAATGTTACACGTGACTATTGTTCCATAAAACCTCTTAACGTACAGATGCTTAATCATATCGTCTATCTCATCGAGTATTTAGAATCCGTATTTAACAAAAATTAAGCCATTTTGTATACACGTACTGTGATTAGTTATTATCAATATGTGCTGATCGTAGTAATTAATTGTGTGTTAAGAAAGTCTGTGAATACGATAGAGAAGAGTCGTAAAAGTCATGTGAAAGATACCGACTGTGAGCCTGCTACCTATGCAACCACAACAGCTCCTTTGTGATGCAGATTACAATGGGCGTCAGTATGTGAAAAATCGATAAATAAACAGAACAAGAAAATTTATCCGCAGGAAACGAGGACTGCATGTGAATAATCTTCTCAGAGTCTAAACTAGATCATCACATTTACGATACAGAACGAAAGTTTAAATACACATAAGAATATTCGGATGATTACAATTATGAAGACAGTCTGAACGCATAGGGTGACGCTATCGGAAAATTGGAAAACCTGAAATTCGACGATAATGTTTGTGAACACCAATCTTCACAAACAAAGTTTATCAAACTCGTTTCAAATTTATTTATCATCACCATAGAAGATTCGGATGTTGTTGATTCGGCGCTCAAATCCATAGCCCTCATAATAATGAGTATGACATTCCCTGAAGGTAAACAGTACTCAGTTCTCGTAGATATTCCACCATAAAGGTGGTGAATATCCCGTTCTGCAAAATTATGTAGTTACGTTCACCCAGATGGAACAATCGGCCAACACTTATCACATGTATTTGCTGATGGTGAATTCAATCGGACATTTGACCATTTCGATACAGATTAAGAAATTACAAACCATTGTGGAGAGTATTTTATTGCTATAATATCATGCTGCTATAAGATAAGATCTGGCATGGCAAATAGTTACGTCCACTTTTAGAATTAGTAAATTTGTGTGATATTAACGAATTGGTGAGACAGACCCAAAGTGGCACACATTCCGCCAGCGTTGATAGAACTGCAATTTAACGTGGAATCTGAATCACTAAGCTTTAATAGCGTATTGCACATGGGCGAAGTGTTCTCGCCAGAGGTGAAGGTCAGTTTAAACGCCCGTAAAAATTCCGGCCGAGAGTAGCATTCCAACGGGAGTCCTTCGAGTGCATAGAGACTGAAATTCAAGGAAGCTAATTTTTATATTAGAACGCTTACTTACTACAACTTCTTTATTACAGTTTAATTTTCCTACGCATCTTGTTTAGCAATAAACGAATTTTTGCTTTGATATTTTTTAAATTATTTTATTTAATTTATCCAGCGATTCTTTTATCTTCTTCTGGTTTTAACGCCTCGTTGATGTCTACATCTACATCTACATCCATACTCTGCAAATCACAAACATTGTGGGTGGCAGAGGGTGCTAAGCACCAATCCTAAACCCGCCCATTCCAATCCCGAATAATGCGAGAAAAGAAGGAATACATATAAGTATCAGTACGGCATCTTATTTCTCTAATCTTATCCCTCCGGTCATTGCGACCTAAATAGGTTGGCGGAAGAAGTATTTCATTGCACTCGAAATTTAAATTTTTTCGCATATTCCCCAATAAATTCGAACGCAAGCTACGTCGTCCTTCTTCCAAACTATCCCAGCCCAATCCATGTATCAATTCTGTGACGCTTTCATAAGGGCTGTAACAACAAGTCACGAATCTAGCGGCTCTCCTCTGCACCCTCTCAACTGAGTCAATCAGAACCTTGCGATACGGATCCCAAACCCCACAACAGTAATCCAGATGCGGACGCACTAGTGTTTTATACGCTATCTCCTTTGTTTGAGCATTCCAATTCCTCAAAATACGACCTATGAATGGTAATTTAGAATTAGCCTTGCCTACGACGGAAGTTATGTGCATGTCCCATTTCATGTTGCTTTGTACTATCACCCCCAGATACTTCACGGAATCAACCGTGTCAACAGGTGAATTGTTTGTTTTGTACTCGTGAACAACCTGATTCTTCTTGTTACTTATCCGCATTGCCTTGCACTTTTTGCAATTAAGTGTAAGCTGCCACTTACGGCACCAATCGAAAATAGCATCCAAATCGATGTTAATAGAGGAGAGAAAGGCCTGGGGGCAAGGAACGGGAGGGAATTGAGCCATGGTCTTTCGAAGGAACCATCCCAGCATTCGCCTTGTATGATTTGGGTAAACAACGGAAATCCTAAATCTGGATGCCCCGACGTGGATTCGAGCCCCTGTCCTCCCGAATGCGCTCACCCACCACGCTTGGCCCTACCACCTCTTTCTATAATTTATTCCACAGCCTGACTCTCTTACCTTCAGATGAAATCTTTTCCACTCCTTTATGCCTGAGGACAGGTGTTTGGTTATGAGTATGATCAACTGTCTCCTTCCACACAATGCTCCTCTGTTTTCGACCAATGTGAAACCGGGTCTCATCGCCTTTATGAGTCCATTACATACCCAATGCCCTGGTCACGCGCCTCCTGTGTTCCAATGATTTCCCCCGCAGCTCCTTTACCATAACAGTAACTGATATTTTCCGTTGTTATTTCAGTAAACAAATCAAGTCGCTCGGCTTTGAACGCCCTTCAGTTTCTGTAATAGATACCAATAACGTATGTCCCATACTACCCCACCATATGTTAGAGCTTCTGATCATCCTCTCCAATAGATGCAGTCTTTTGCAATCTCATCCAACCACCTCCTCAATGAGCCCTGACAATCATCAAATGACTTTCCGATGGATTTATACTTTATCCTTCAACTCCTTCAACCGCGTGATCACGTAAAATCTTTATTTTCCTTCTGGTGAACCAAATAACGTGAATCTTTTCAGCAGTTCTCTTCATCCCATGTTGACCGTAGCAAGTAAATATCCAGTCGAGATTCCTTTGTAACCGTTCGCAATCCTCTCCCGTTCTCGTGTTTTTATGTAACTTTTTGTCTCACACCATTGTGCAAGGAATTGGTAAAGTGAGGGCCGAACTGCAAGTAATGGACTCCACTCACTACTTAAGTCATTGGTAGTGCTATATTTTTCATTACATATCCAATCTATTGTCGTCTCCGAAAAAATAAACTGCAGTTGTCCTGCTGACCGAAATCGCTGCTACTTACGATTTACAATTAGCGAACGAGTGATGACAACGCCGACTTTCGGGAAACGACACACTCTGCTGTTACCAATGTTTATTACCCACGAAGTATAAAATTATATTTGGGGTCATTTATACGTAGTTGACAACATTACTCAGATACAATCACAGATGTGCCATCATTCGACAAACAGTGAAGTCTCGATGGTTGCTACGTGGGTAAAAGTTTAGAGGAGTGTGGTTAGAGGTAACGTCAATTTTGTGCCCAGAGAAAGTCTGCTGTGGGCAGTACTCGAACTGTGACGCACGGAAAAAGTAAACTTTGCTCCACCAACAACGCCACCTGGACTGCACTGTCATCTTCTGACGTTCTTCCAGTATGGAGTTTATTTATTTAGTTACTTGACCGAGTACATAAGATGGGATTTCAGTAGGCTCCAAAGAAGACGTGGAAGCAATAACGACCAATCCTCAAGAACTAACAAAACCGTACGTCATCCAAAAATAACTTCTTTTTAAGTCCAAGTGCAAATGTTGTTGTGATTCGAACCCTCGTCTTTGGTAAATAACTTTACTGGCACTAAGCACGCAATAAACCTGACAAGAGGGCACTGTTACCGATGAGAAAATAGGGAAAGCTTGGAGTAAGTGCACCGGCAGTTTGTAACTGTTACCGACTGATGAAAGACCTTGCGCAAAAACTTCAAGTCTTTTGTCGAGGTGTGATGTGTCTTTCCCAAAGCCGTTGTAACTTCTGTTATAGTGAATAATGAAGTGTTTCTTTCTCTGTCTTTACACAAAAAAAATAATAATAATAATGACAGCACATGCATCCATATAATATCAGGAGTAAAACATGGTATTGGAAGTTTTATTTAAACCTATAAACTAACTCTGTAAAAATGAAACTATGTAGAGTAAACTGAAATTGAGTACACCAAGCAAGCAGTCGTAGAAGATGGATCGCTCAGACGTGGTTACGATGTATCCCCGAGTGTTGAGAAATCTAAGTCTCATGTATCTCACTTCTGACAAAACCTGTATCTGTTTGTGAGAATTGCTATGGAACGATTCCGCGGTTCATATTCCAGCAAAACTCAATGTTCATTTGATTCGCTAGTATTGGCGGTGCGGTTATGTGGAAACAACAGATACGAATTGCGCAGCCAAATAAATATCTCTAACACTTAAGAGACCAGGTAAGCCTTCAAGCTTTCTTGTCCAGTAATACCATACGCGTTTAGGTTGCTTCAATGATAGGAGCAAGTACACAAGCGAAAATGGCACAATCCTTAGTACGACCAGTGTACTTAACTTGAAGGAACGTTTCGTCATAGCAGTGACACGAACGTTATGGTCTCCCGTCGTTCTGGGAATTGACGAGTTTTTGGAAACAAAAATAACAGTTAAAATAATGCCAATCCCGATTTCTGTCACTGAATGCACCAATGGGCGATAATAGAGAATCCTTTGTGGCTGTGAAAGTAGACAACAAATAATCTAACACATCACCGTAGACTGTCCTCTTGTAGAATGCAGCGCAACCACCCAACAGCTTCATACAGCAACTGCAGGGACAACTGAACGACTGCAAAATCTGAATCAACTTGTTAAATCACTCCTACCTTATTTAAAATGAAATATGCGCTTTCCCAGCCTTTAAATACAATTAAGTTTTGGGCGCTAATGACCCAGTCGTCGACGCGCCCTTAAACCCCAACAACAACAACAACAACAACAACAACAACAATAACAATAATAATAACAATTAAGTTTGTAATTCAACGGAAAATAATTCATTTAATTGCTGTTTTTCTACGCTTACATTATCCAAAATAAATAAGTTCCAGGAGAGAGTTCTAGAAACCTCACATCATTTGCATGCGTTTTGTTAAAATTACCATCTCACAAGGACATAAAAATTCAATTATATAAGTTTCTGATTTCGATTTTAATTCAAAAACCAGTCAGGAGGATGAATACCTTGTCAGAAATACTTGTCTACGTTGGAAACGTTCCATACAAAGCGTCTGTTTTCCTTGGCCTTCAAACCGGGCCTTTAAATTCATTAAAGTGAAAGACATATCTCCATCATATTTGTGTGTTTGTTTGTTGAGTTATATTTGTAAACAGATTCCGCAAATATGAGACGGCAACTACAACAGACGTTAGTAAGACTCGGTGTTCTAAGTCAGTTTACTTGTAAAAGACCAGGATTCTGTCAGTGGTCATGATAACATAGGGTATACAGTAATCTTCGTGCGAGCAGATTTTAATTCGGAAACAGAAATATGAGCTCACGCTTTCATTTCCCTGAATGAGCGTTTTGTCTAATGTAACACATAATAACTAAATAATTCTATCTCCTAAGATCCAAGTGTAGTAAACCCCGAATTTCTGTTTCAATTCTGTACTAGTTGAACGTTATGTATAGTGGCCAACGTTCACTGAATTAGAATAATTATCAACGTTAATCTTCAAACACGTCAATTCTGCTTTATTACAATAAACCAGCAAAGTGCTGCTAATTAAGATAAAATATTACCAAATACAATTATCAACTATTTCTGAACATTATGCGCATGTTTCGGGTTCTGACAATAAATTTCTTCTCATTTCTGTTGGTGTTAAGTTGTCCTAAATATCTTTTAATATATATGTATTATGTAGGCCATACAGTCCAGAGTACTCGCCCATTGCAAATACCCTAGAGATGCTTTTATCTTCTTTATATATAAAATCCCAGTCGTGCGTAAACCGCATTATCACACACAAACCACTGGTCCGATACAGGCCATATTCACAAGAAATGTTATTGAGGTGGCGCGAGAGGTTAACATATATAATTCATTCCGATAGTTGGAGTCGGCGACTGGTAGACATTTAGATTGCAAGGAATATCCCTCAGACGATACTAAATATAGAAGTCAGACTGCAGAGATACTTATCGGAATGAAACAACTAAAAACCCTACTCCCTCCGAAATAACATTTAGTTTGAATTTGGCCTCAATAGTTTATCGATTTGTTAGCAAAAATGGAAGAGGATGACAGTCAAAATACCTACCATTAGTGATGTGTTCGACTTTATTATACAGCTTAATTCACAGTTGAGCCGTCTGGTAGCTTACCATAGTGGTTAAGACGCTTGCTCGTACAAAAGATCACTGCTGCGATCCCGGCTTCAAATCCTGGCGAACGCGGGAATTTTTAAGAGTTATGTTTGATCATATGAGCTATGCCAGGTTTTTTCATGGTTCGGATTTGACATTATACTGTGGGTACCAGAGGAAAGGAACTGGCCGTCCTACCTCTGAAAATGGCTAAATATGCCTCCTGGGGGAGGATCCAACCAACCTTCTGTTTATGGACTAAGTTAGTTATATCACAGTTTAGATACACACAAATAAATCAACCTGTTCGTAGACACACCGGGCAGCACCAATTAAAATTCTGATTACAAGGAAGTCATAAGAATGTGACTGAACAATGTCTGTGGGTAATTAACAAACATAAACTTTCCCAATGAGAGGTTGTTTCAAGAAGAGGCAGAAATAAATGTGCGCCTAAACGTTATTGAAGTATTCTGTACAGTATATTTTAAATTCAGAATGAGTGGAGAAGATCCAAGAATCCTCGTCCAGATTTCAGTTTTCCATAGTTTCCCTAAATCACTTCAGATGAATTACGGCATGGTTTCTTCAAAAGGCCGCGGCCGAATTAATTCCCGTTTCTTACGCCTAGTCCATTTCCCGTTCTAACGACCTCGACATTGACGAGATGTAAGCAAAAACAGGGACTGTTCTTCTGCGTTTACCTTACCACCCAATACTTTTTTAAACGTTTTATATCTGCGAATTAACAGCGAAAATCTGAAATCCCGCGTGACGAAATCGCGGGCACAGCTAACACGCTTCATACTACTTGCGTAACAGGATTATATCACAGAAGTGGAAAATAACATAAACATTACAAGAGAAATTTAACAGTAAAATTTTAACCATCCATAGGTATGTTTACCATAAAGTTACACTTCGAAAAATTTTACAAAAGAAATTTAAAACAAATTGTCCTGAATTGCTGACTATCTACGCATATCATTGCCTACTTGCTAAATGATTAGAGAATCTGCCCTCGACAATAATATCGCTTGTACATCAGGATCGCAGAGTAAGGCATGTTCTTCAGAGGCCGCTGGTGGACCAGACAACAGGTGGTTAGAGTTGATGTAGAAAGCTGACGCTCTACTTCTAACCGCCTCTTACGGGAGTACTTACGATATCGCCGCACGGCATGTATATCGCACGGCAGGATAGGCAACTCTCACAATTCCAATGCAACTCCTAATGATCTGTTCCACAGCCATGATGTGACCTTAATCATATCGATTTAGTGACATAGCTTATGAAACCGACATCGAGGAACATAACAAAAAAAATTTCTGGTTTCACCTAATAGAAAACAAGAATTTAACATAAGTAACACGATGTTGTAGTAAAATCTCATTTGCTTACAATGCTTCCGTACCCAGCAAAGACTTATGGATTCCTTTAAACGCCAAATTCCTCTAAGGCCTTTACCTCCATTAAACTATTATTAAATAAACTACACATACGATATTGCCCCCAAAAACGTTCAGCCTCAATTATAGATGGCGATGGTACGGCAAGCTATGAAAAATTGAAATTTAATGGACGTTTGGTGAACTTCATCCCCTACAGGTAAGTGTAAGTTTCTTGCAACATTGTGAAAATGTAATAACATTATAATAGAGAATTATCACTAAAACTATGCGCCTACATCTTTTCAATCAAACATTGAACTATCCATAAAATAAGTTACAATAGAAACTCAGACATGAACGCTAAATTAGTATTCATTGTTCGCAAAATCAATAAAAAAATTGCAGTGCAAAACCATCACCACAATATCCGAATAAGTGGATTTAAAGTTAAAAATGTGAAACATTATTAAAATCGGATCAAAGCATCACGTATGGTACTATGATCTCTAATTTATAAGACTAACCACCTTTGTATCGCTAAAACTATTTTCTATTTCTCAAACTGAAGTTAAGATGATTCTTTACCCACAAAATGCTACTGACGAAAACTCAATGCCACAAAAATCTTTGAATTTATATAAATTTTTCATCGTAACAGCTGAGTGGTTCGGTGGCTCTGTGATTAAGGCGTCTGACTGAAAATCGGAGGGTCCCGGGTTCGGATCCCGGGTTCGGATCCCGGTCTCGGCTGGAATTCTCAGAGTCTCTTATCCTTTACTTCCCCTCTGGCAAAGCTTGCTTTCTGTAAGCGAAGTGCGCCATAACGTTTCCGTGGTTCTGGTTTCACGTTAAACTGTACGTCCCCTATAACCGGTAGTATTACCGGCTTACTTCAGGGCAGTCACGTTGAGAGGCGCATGCGCTGTGAATCGAAAAATCTGTCAATCGGTGGCCGAAGCTTCATAGAATCTCCCGTCAACGATTCCATACCCATTTAGTTAATTAATTTAATGAAAACTGCTTATAATAATCAGCATCGCATTATCATGGTCGAAACCAACAGATATATAGTACGCTTATATGATCGAGATGAAGTAAGGAAGATAAAATCTGTAAATTTTTAGATCCTGGCTTGGATATCGCAGCAATTTGAAGATTAAGAATTGATAATTATGGTAGCGATAGCACAATCATTGTTTTGTAATTAACGTTCTAGCTACTGGCAAGTTAGTTTGCTGAACTGTAAACTTCATTCATTCAAGAATCTTTTCCCAGACAACCAGAACGAGTCAAAATCGGTGATTTTTCGAGATAACAACAAAACTTGAGTTTTTGACTTCAACAATAACGAGAAGGCCCACCGTACTAAACAGGCTTATATTATTTTGACAGATGTCTCCAAAAGGAACTTCCTTTGTGAGAAAGGGAAAAATATGGAGTTTCAATATCTACTAACATCAATATAAATTGAAAGTATAAAAACAATCAGTTAGCTGTGGAATGTTTTGATTAAGAGTAAGTAGTATAGCCAAATTGTAAAATTCAGTGTACATTTCATTACGGAATCCTCACTGATGAAAGGAGGTACAACAATAAAGCATAAAATACAATTAAATTGGCGGTTATTTATTAAAAATTTAGTCATTGAAGAATCTGCAGAAAAATGACCTGCAATACTGCATTGAATGGTTTAAGTTCAGGCCTTCCTTTCTTCTTTCTTTGTTTGTGGTTTTCCGCCTCGCCGAGATCATTAGAGGCAGGAAACGACTGTGATAAGGAGCTGGAAGGAATTCGGCCATCGCCTTTCACCTGAAGTGATTTCGGGAACAAATGGAAAACCGAAATCTGGACTGCCGGATGAGGATTCGAACCCGCGTCCTCCTCAATGCAAGGCCCGAGCCTTACGGTGATAATTTGTTTCAATTTCCTTGCTCACAATCCTCTCTCATCTTTAATTAACTCGAACTTGAGAAACCATAAGACGTAATTTTTAAAAAAAAAAAAAAAAAAAAAAGGGAATTACTCTGAAAAGCCAGGAAGAACCACAAGGGGAGATACTGCAATAGTGTGCTCCTGTCCTAGTTTGTTTTTTCTGGTACTGAGAAGCTGTCTACAGTACCTGGGAATTCCTGGAGGTCATCCGGAAAGCTCTGCCGGCAGACCACCTGGAGCCGAAGTATGTCAGTAGGTGAACTGACTTGCCGGAAGAAGCCGTCAGACTCCACCGAACAGACTGTGATTGCCGTCACGGCTCGTACGCAGAAAGCGACCTCACCTGAAAGTTCTTCCAGCGCTCAAACGCCTTTCGCTGACAACAAATTCTGCAGTATATTCAAGTCGTGAGCTAGTAGAGTGCTCAGGTTAGCAGTTATTGTCTACTACCACCCTCTTGTCGAGACGGGTACCGTAAAGAGAACCCACATACTGTAAGCTTTTGTATCTTTCCTAGCACAAAATAATTTTCACCATATTACATTGGACCATACACTGAATTCATCCTTCACAACAAACCTGAAAATATGGTGTGATTTAATTATTATATCTTTGAATCTGCTTCTTAGAGATCTGTCTGATACTGGAAGAAAGTAAACGTTTTATTGAATAAACTAATATATATTCTTGTAATACAGGCACGGTTCTGAAATTGCATCTTCCGTAGATTCCAATCTTGGACTACAAGCAGTTATAGTATGAAGAGAATACTACACAAGAGATAAAAAAATGTGTTGCTAGATCAGGTTATTAAACAGGGAGAAATTTAGTTAAATCTGTAAAACGTGTATACGTGTGGGCCCCTATATTTCACTCTGCAGGCACAAATATCTAACGCAGATCACTGGTGTTTGTGTGTGGTATTAGCCTCGGGTATCCTATGTGCACTGTGGTGGTCGCATGTAGGTGGCTGTGGAGGTGTGGGAGATACTATGGTTGGAAGTGGTGGACCTAGGGCATTTTCGTCTTTCGATCACGGCGTACGTTTTACAGCAATGTGGATATTATGGGGACCGTTTCGGATATTAGGTTCTATAGAAATATCCTCGACTCTTCCAGGATTCGAATGTAAGGTCATTCAGTCCTTAGTGAATTGCCGTACTTTCGAGAGCGCCTTCCTGCAGTGGCTAGATAAAGTAACACAAGTTATACCGGTCCATGAATTTGTACGAACCAGCACAAGCCTACGAAAATAACACTACTTGACACGTGAAACTTGGAGAAGAGTCGATCGTAATTACCTCGCCTTTGAGCTCTGCTGAAAGCTGTGTTAAGTTTTTCACCATCATCTTTACGGGCTTAGCAAACTACTTGCGAAATATACAATATATATTTCTTTTCTGTGAAAGGAATTGTAAATACACTAACTTTCATACAAAAACTGTTTTCTTCACAATATCATTAAAATTTACAACTACACAACAATCACTACACTTGTTTTCTCACCAAGTAAAACAGCAGACGAAGCCAAATCTACCTGCTGTCAATGATTCCAAGCCGCCTTGGAAATTCAGGTGTGAGAATTTATCATTTCCTTATCTGAAAGCGGGACTGGGCACTCAGCGAAATTGCTTTACTTAATCGGGCTCAAAAGGACTGAACTCTTGCAATAGTACGTGCGTTTCCGTGTGTGTACATGCATTTCGTCTGGTTTCTGTGTTAGGCTTTTAATGTTGCTGCTTACGTAAGTGTAGCTGATCCGCCCGTCGCCTGACAGTCAGTCCGCCCGCATTCCTCGGTCCGCTTCGGCGACTCATCTTACGTAACCGTGATCAGAGAGCGAATGCAAAACCAAGTGCTTCAGGTAGCAAAGACAAGGCGTACTTCTTCGGGTTATCAGCAACAGTAATAGTCATACCAATCTGTGGCTTGTAGACGAATGGAGTTGTTTTATTATTGATTCAAGCCCACTAGGGAGCGCTTATGACTATAGTCGGCGTCATGAAATTAGACCTGCCAAGGTCACGTAGTCTCCACTGCCTCCCCTGCCCGCACCAACCCTCTGTCCCTTGGTTGGGCCGGCGACATTGCCACATTAGTTTTTGCCGGTCGTCGATGCGTATCTTTGCACGCGGTCGCTTTATTTCCTTAGTTTAAGACCTATTCGAGTAATGTTAACGGTGGTGTTGTTCAGGAACATAATCATAGAATTAGTGTATTAACAGACAGAAGTATTATTGGCGAACCTGCAGGCCACCTGGGCATTGGAAACCTAATTAATTGTAGCAGATATTTTAAAGTATTTTTGAAGGAATATTACCAATAACTAATACGCAAAAAAAAAAATACTTCGATAAATTACAAACACTGACATGGAGGTATTTGTGGCAGTCATTTCTATGTATAATCGGTCCCTAATATTTGATAAATTAATTTTCGTTTTGTCTTTGCTTTAGAAGTTTTCTCGCGAAATTTGTCATGTATGGTCCATTGTGTACAATGATAATAATAATTCTTACAGAAGCTGAAAATAGCTTTTCTGTGGAGGGCAGGAAATATGTTTCTCAGTCGTAAACGAACCGACCGACCAGCCGGCACTGCAGCATGCGCTGCGCGCAATCATTGGCGCAAATATAAACTGTGAAACAATCCAAAAGGGGTTGTCTGAAGAGGCTTTGCCTACTACCAGAATTAATTTCAGTATTTTCTTAGATACTTTCTCGCTGGAAGTTTTTACGTAAACAAATAAAACGGAAGTTAGTCAGCGACAACATTTTACATTACACAGCCGAAACAACTAAGCGCTTCGCATTTATTTATGTAACTTTTTTTTTTTTTTTTATTCACACGGTTCCCTATTTAATTAATAGAATGTATTCGGTATGAGTCTTAACTTTCAGGAAAGCGCATAATTTTTTTTTAGTTATTTCTTATTATTTTTATTGCCTTTTCTGTCGGTTGAAGTGAAAAAGTAGTTTGATTTCAAATTTTCATGGAAACAAATCACTATTTTTCTTAAAAACAGTCACACAAATGTTTGGGATTATAAAGCACATCACCTTGTTCCGCAAGTTAAGTATTATGTTTCAGAAATTTTTTCGCACTCATTACTGAAAGTTGATTTTTTTGCTGATTTGCAACACTGTTCGGATTCTCCGTGACCTTCACAGGACTAATTTCGCGACTGCCACTATAGTCCTTTTTGGCTGCTTGCTTTCGTTGCCAGTACCTCTTGAGTCCACCTAATAATTTTTCCTATCTCTCCTGTGAGATGGTTTTCCCAGATTTTTTAACTTCTGGTGGAGGGTACCAGGAGTTAATGATATTATAAAATTTGGAGCGATCTGCAACATCATTACCAAAATCCCAGCGGAATCCAAGTCTTTTTGTATCTAATTGAGCCACATGCTTCTTGTGTATAGAACATCTCAATAAACCTGTTGCTGTCCATTCTCAGATTCGGAGAAATCTCACCAAATCTCACAAAAAGGGGGGGGGGTCGACATAAATCTCTCGTGAACTTTTTATTTCAGATTACCGCCCTTTAAACAACAGCAAAGCTAAAAAAAATACGAGATCGATGTCATGTTAGGAGAGGGTCACACCAGATCTCACCAAGTCTCACCAAGAGGGGGCTTGGAGGTCTAGATTAACGGAAAAAAACAGTTTACGTAATTAATGGACACCCCTAAGCTGCGTTGAGTTTTGCACATCTCTACCATTAGGGTGGAATCATTGAACATGTTACAGGAATCGACTGACTTTTCCAATCTTGCCATGGATGGTCGCCAGAGGGGCTTTCCTGAATATTTTATGTGTTGACAGGAGCAAAATCCCACAGCATACTAACCATAAAATTATCCTTATGATGGTTGAACTATAGTTTCTCAACACGGCATTTTTCTGGCGTCGGCCACAGATGACATTGCAAATTATACTATGTTCTATTAATGAATAACTTTAGAGAATTTTTCTAACGAATGGTATTTTCAAGAAATGGTGAAAATAAAGTTTTCGTGTTTGCTAATTTACCGATAACGCCGACATTTATGGTCTTTGTGAATACTTCTCACGGATCTGTCCCACGTGTTGAAATTCCGACTACGTCTTCGGAGTTTTACAGTATTT
The DNA here is from genome assembly GCA_031002005.1 of Vandiemenella viatica. Taxonomy (NCBI): domain Eukaryota; kingdom Metazoa; phylum Arthropoda; class Insecta; order Orthoptera; family Morabidae; genus Vandiemenella; species Vandiemenella viatica. The sequence goes on from JARYHS010013631.1 coordinate 80,580,552, forward strand.
ACTCTTTAGGACGTACATACGCATTACCCTAAAAACGTGTAAGGTAGTAATAAAAGTATTAATCCCAAAGTCTCTGACAAAACCAAAAAGCAATCTGGTAAACTACGACTACGAAAAGTACTATTGAAGAATATCTGTAGTAAAACTGTAGAGATGTTACGAGACGCAAAAATGCGGAAGTTTACAAATTACTGTCCGTTTAAAGAAGCTTAGCTTTACTGTTCCTGTTACCTCTTACGATCTATTCAGCTAAACTTGAACCAAATGCCAAAAAAATTGCTGCCCTACAGTGTTCTTTGCCATCAAATATGCCTGACTCTCAAAGAAGTAATAGTAAAAATATTAGTAGGCCTACCTATAAGGTTGACCTACCAGTAACGATTTACTATACCCTGTTCACTCTGAACTGGCGACTCAAGGTCATGGTCCTATGGCCGCGCTCCTCACCTCACCGACCCCTCTCTTCTAGTTTCTCCGAACTGAACGCTGTGACCAGAACGTAAATTTCCCCATGTTGGGGTAAGAGCAGCGGAGTGGGGATACAGTAGACTGACCTTGAGCCACCTATTTTAACTGAACGGGCTAAAGTACTCGATCAGTAAGATATGAACCAAAATTTTTCAAAACAGCTCTAACACAATAAGGACGTTATGATCCAATGAAATCGAAATGTTACTCCGACTCTCTCCTTGGTACTATACGGAGGAAGTTACGACAGTGGAATTGCTCCATGATCACAATGCGTGCACTTGCAGTTGGAGCTACGCGCTTCATGATGCTGTTTGCATGCTCGTCGAGTACACAGGACGCAATGCTTGTGGTTCCGTGTGTTAACCTGCCAAGACTGCAGCTCGAGGCAAGGTCGTCATCCTATTGTCCGGTCCATCACCTCACACACAAAGCTCCGCGCATTCGCCGGCCTCGTGGCCACTACATGCGAGGGTCACCAGACCGAATCTTCCATAGCACTCGGTGGTTTAAACATACGTCGTACCGATTGCCTGCTTAGAGTTTCTAATTCCGTCTCTTCAACAACCGTATGCTAAATAGAAGAAATAATTAAGAACTTATTTGAGGCAGTGTGGCATCAACAACCAAATTATATGTAAGTTTTTTAAAAAATACGTAAACTAAAATAAAACTCCACACGGAAGGACCGAAGTAAATAGCATAAACACAAGTCATCCTCCAGCAGTGTCACCGAACACTATAACGACCAGTTTTTACTGTAAAATCTCCGTTTTTGAAGTGAAATGTCTTTGGGCATGGCAAGGATAAATTTGCTTGCCTTACGCCTTACACGTTAAGTGCGCATCCTTTGCAACGTTCTGCGACGATCCTTTGATGCAAGAAGTTCATTTTAAACTGCGAATATTCGCAACATCGTTGTCAGTTAGTTTGTGTTACTTGTGACGTTTTCTATGCGTCCGTACATAGGTTGGAATATATGTGTTTCATGGATACAGCTAAAATGTATCAAAACTGTTAAGACTTAATTTGTTTTAATACTCACTGAAAATCACATGACAACACCAGACGGAATATTTACCTCCTAAGGAGTCGCCATTATTGCACACTAATACACATCCCATTATTTTTAGTTGCTTTTTTGTTTATTATTTAATTTTTTGTTTATTAGTTGCTTTTTCTTGATTTATATTCGTTCGATGTAGATGATTTCATTGTATTCTCTGATCGCTGTTATAGTAAGAAAAGAATTATGGAATCACGTTTATATCGCGATGCAGTGAATGATGATGACACGTAGAAGTTTCACTTCTTCACACGCACTATTTTTTTTTCTTAATTATTTTTATGAATTTAGCTAACAGGCTCTTAGTCAGCTGCACTATTATGATTGTCACAACCACTCATGCCAAAGGCTGGCCTCGAACCAGCGACCTCTTATAACGCGAGGCCAACACATTAGCCAGTAGTTGCCGCGGCCGGAGCGTCATACTTATTTGCTCAGAGCTTTACAGAGCCCATGGTTCATTTTAGCTAACGAAACTTTACAACTAGCAACATATCGTTCTATAATGGCAAAACTTTTGATAAATTTCAACAAATTTTTGGATCAAATTTGATGCACGACATAAAACCGAAAACGAAATATTTGAGATTATACCGTAAAAATACTGGATAAAAACGTTTGTCATAAACAGCGTTTTGGTGCCGAATTTCTCACTTCTGAAAGATATTTCACGGTAAGTCACAAAGGTTGCAAATTAAATTATTATTAATATTCATTTTAAACAGTTTTGAAATAAGACTTTAAGATATCTAACCCACTTTAACACGCGTAATAGTGAGAGGAAAGGGGAAGGGCGGGTTTCAGGATGAACCTCAACATTCTGTAAACGATGAAATCTACCTGTCAGATTAAGAAAAGATTTCGAGAGGCTTCAGATTACCATGCTTCAAAGTATACAATGTGATTTGTGAATATAATAATTTTAGTTTCTCTTAAAAACAAGTTTTTACCGAGACACAACAAAGAAATAACTGTTTTTAAGACGTTAAATACGGTATATATATTTTTAAAAATTACGACAGTAATAATTTCATATGTTCTTAACGTAACTTAGTCCACAACCCGACCGAGCGTGGTTGTGTAACGGTTAGCGTTCTGGCGTCCAGATCTGGGTTATCCATGGTTTCCCCAAATCACTCCAGGTGAATGCCGGGATGCTTCCTTCAAAAAGGCCATGGCCGAATTCCTTCCAATTCCTTGCCCCCCCCCCCCCATCCTTTCCCATCTCTAAAGACCTCGCTGTTAAGGGACGTTAAGCAGTTAAATAAAAAAATCCATAACCCGAAGGTTAATTGGATACTAAACCATTGTGTCTGGGACCTACAGTTTAACGTGGAACCAATGATCTTATCAATTTGGTTAAAAAAAAATCAGATTGTGGGGTCTTAACGTTGTGTGTTAAAATCCCAGTAAAATAGGGAATCTTCCATCAACAACAAAAATTATTACTAACAAACCGAACCCGTTACGTGAGCGGTAACACTCGGGTTTAAATCCCAGTCCGCCCATTCAGATTTCTGTATTCATGGATTACAAAACTACTGCTTGCGAACGACGGGATAATTCCTTCAAAAGGCCATCCTTCCCGTTTCTTATCTCCACTCCTCTCCCGCCTCAAAAGACCTCGACGACGACAAGGCGTAAAGCATGAGAAAAAAAAAACCTACGAAAATGCTATAAGTCACTGTTGTTTAATTAATATTCCTTCACATCTTCAAAATCTTACTGGAAGTATGATATAATGTAAGACAAGTTAACAAACCGGATACTCTATCCACGTACCGGGAACATAGTCCATAATTATATGATGGTACCAGTTTTATGGAACTTACAGACTTGATTATAACCTGTATTTTATTCAGAGTGCATTCTCCTGCACTAATTCAGCTGATGGCATGATATAGCGAAAACTTGAATAATTTCTGCAGGTTTTCGTTCTGTGGTGTCCAAAGACTCGATGTCAGAGCACATCATCTACAAAAAGGAGTATATTCAAGGATATATTGAGTTTAAGAAACATTAAAAGAATCGAGGGAAATCATATATATTATTTCTATAAGATATTTTTTTGTCACAAGCCTATATCTTCCTTCATACTTAACCGAAATCAATGAATGAGGTGTCATTTTAAAGCTTATGGTCTCCACTTTGGTTAAATCGTATTTTAAGCAAGAAAGTTTTCGGAATTCGACCCTTAAAGGGCAAAAATGTATTTTTTTCTAAAATGCTGTTTTCTGTGTTACGAGTCAGTTATCTCCCTGGATACCTATCTGAAATCGTTTAATGAAGTATCATTTTAAAGATTAAGATCTCCGCTTTAGTGACCTCATATATTAAGAAAGAAATTTTTCGGAATTCAACCCTTAAAGGGCAAAAGTATAAATATTTTTGCAATTCGTTTTTGTGTCACGAGTGATTTATCTCCCTTAATATCTAACCGATAGAGATAAATGACGTATCATATTAAAGAATAAGGTCTCTGCCATGGTAACATTGTATTTTAAGAAAGGAATTTTTCTTAATTCGACCCTTAAAGGGCAAAAATGTCAATTTTTCTAAAATGCGTTTTTTGTGTCTCGAGCCATTTATCTCCCAGGATATCTAACTAAAATCGAGAAATGAAGTAGGATTATCAGAAGTAATGTCTCAGCTTTGCGAAATCATATTTTAAGAAAGAATGTTTTTGGAATTCAACCCTTAAAGGGAAAAAGTAATAATTTTTTTATAACGCGTTTTTGTGTCACGAGCGATTTATCTCCCTTAATATCTAAGCGATATAGATAAATGAGGTATAATATTAAAGAATAAGGTCTCCGCCATGGTAACATTATATTTTAAGAAAGGAATTTTTCGTAATTCGACCCTTATAGGGCAAAAAAGTCACTTTTTCTAAAATGCGTTTTTTGTATCTCGAGCCATTTATCTCCCTGGATATCTAACCAAAATCGATAAATGAAGTAGGAATATAAGGAGTAATGTATCAGCTTTGTGAAATCGTATTTAAGAAAGAATGTTTTTGGAATTCAACCATTAAAGGAAAAAAGTATAAATTTTTCTATAACCGATTTTTGTGTCACGAGCGATTTATCTCCCTTACTATCTAATCGATATAGATAAATGAGGTATCATATTAAAGAATAAGGTCTCCGCCGTGGTAACATTATATTTTAAGAAAGGAATTTTTCGTAATTCGACCCATAAAAGGAAAAAAAGTCAATTTTTCTAAAATGCGTTTTTTTGTGTCTCGAGCCACTTATCTCCCTTGATATCTATCCAAAATCGATAAATCAAGTACGAATGTGAGGAATAATGTCTCAGCTTTGCTGACATCATATTATAAGAAAGAAGTGTTTGGAATTCAACTATTAAAGGGAAAAAGTATAAATTGTTCTACAACGTATTTTTGTGTCACGGGCCTTATGTTTCCCTTGATATCTAATCGATATAGATAAATGACATATTGTATTAAAGACTAAGGTTTCCGCCGTGGTAACATTATATTCTAAGAAAGGAATTTTTCGTAATTCGACCCATAAAGCGCAAAAATGTCAATATTTCTAAAATACGTTTTTTGTGTTTCGAGCCATTTATCTCCCTGGATTTCTAACCAAAATCGATAAATGAAGTAGGAGTATGAAGAGTAATGACTGAACTTGGTGACATTATATTCAACCTCACTATTCATCGCATTTTATTCGCGAAATTTTCGCACGGGTCGTCTAGTCAAATGTGTAAAGAAATAGAATGTCAAAATGTTTTCTCGATTGTTTTGGATTAAAAAATGTCAGTACACCTACTGCGATGTGAACAAGTGCTTTAACGCTAAGAAGGAACCAAATGCAAAACAGGACGCAACATTTTCCGTTAACCTTAATGCGACACATTGTGATGTTATCAGATTATATGTGAAGGTTGACATTTCGGATGGTATACGTAGTGCTTGTAAAGACTTTACAGCATGAAATTCCACATCATTCCAATTCTTTAACGTCTCCAAATGCTGTTACTTTACACCAAGCATGTGGGCAACTGATAACGCGCTTTTATCTAAAAAACAACATTTAGAAACATGAACAGTTAAAAGATGTTTGTTTAAAACCGTATCAAGTGTTTCTGTAATTATATCCGTACTTTACTGAATTATGCCTAGATACCAAAAATACTAAATAGAAGTCATTTAACTGTGGTATTATGGAATGATATAAACATTAAATTTAAAGACACAGAAACAAATAAATACGTACTGGAAATGTTGTATGGAGGAACGAATTGATGAGATAGTTTCATAAAAAGTTGATGTTTTACGACTTGCGGGATTTTGAAATTGGTTACTGTAAGGAATAGCTGAAAACAAGAAATGTAGGATAAAACAATCGTCAGAATACATGAAGCAAATAACTAAACACGTATGTGAGCATGAGAGATTGATGTACAATAGGACGAGATAAAATACTACATACTTCATGAGACTAAGAACAAAAAGCGAAAAGTTTTGTCTTAAGATTTTAGGTTCATGCTGTTCCTTTGAAGACCCTCACCTTTTAGATATGTCATTTGGTGTTTAACTGTTATGGCATTACTTTTAATGTCTTTTATATTACTGCCTGTTGTGTTATAACGTTAAAATTTATACTTAATTATGTTTTATTTTTATTGTTATTTCCACCAAAAAATTAAAGCCAGTTCCATTTATTTAATTTTACATTTCTATTTTCTTTGGTCAATACCAGTAAAATCAGTAGAGAAGCAGATTCTCTCTATTGTCGGTGGTATTGCTATGAATTAGGCCACATACATCCAGCTTAGTACTTTTTTTTTTTGTACTTAATGCTTTACGCCTCGTCGATGGCTAAAGTCATTAGAGGCGGGATGGAACGGGAAGGAATTGGGCCATTGCCTTTTTGAAGGAAGAATCCCGGCATTCGCCTGGAGTGATTTGGGGAAACCATGGAAGACCCAAATCTGAATGCCCGGACGGGGATTCGAACCCGCGTCCTCCTGAATACGAGGCCAGAACGTTAACCATTCACCCACCACGCTCGGTCCCTGCTTAGTAATGAGTGTTTAATTTGACATACCACGCCAAGAAATCATGACCGAACGTATGTTGGATACATGTGTACAAGTAACTATTGATGTTTAGTGAGTTGTGTATAAGAAGATGAAAGAAGAGAGTGTGTGAAGCCCTGTATCGGGCCATTGAAGCCTATTCTTCTGGAGAATACTGAGGAAGCTGTCAAATTATAATACCACGTCACTCAAAAATGACGTATGTCTTCACTCTATACGCACCCAGGAGCCTGGACTACAATCTGGTGAATATGAATTGTACACACCACCTCTCCTACCCTCTCCTGACCAACTCACGAATGATGAAATTTCTTCAACCACCGGGAATCTAACCAGCAACACCGTGTCGAGCGCCAGACACAATCATTGTTAGAAATACAATCACAAGACAGGATTCGAACACGGGATCTGAGTTGTGCGAAGTGCATGCAGCAAGTCTGGATTTTAAAAAGTCTTTATTACCTGAGCTGAAGCGAAGTGTGCGAGAGAGAACTTCACACAGTGGTGTCCTTTGACAGATGTTACTAACTGAGGAAAGACGACTGAAGATTGTGCTCCGATACTAAACTACATTTCCTCCCAGCGGAAATTAGTTTCAAGAACCAGTTAAAGTTATAGATACGAGGCTCAAATACTGGAAACTGACTGTAACAATGAACAAGCGAACATTCGTCTAACGTCAGCTGCAGGAGGTTACGAGGAAATGGGTACGCGAGCTGGTGTAATGGTTAGGATTTGAAGAACTCACAATGTTGCTAGAGAGTGGTTCGCAGAATCCGAGCGTGTCGCGTAGCGGTACGACAAACAACGGTTCGCAGCCAACGTTTTGTGCAAGTGTCACGCTTTCAAACAATACCAAAGATATTAGTCGTCTCGACTGCAATCTCTGTCGACGTTTAGCATATTATTTCGTAGTACACATATCTCAAAATGCGAAAAAAGAGTTTTAAATGTAACTAAAGAAACGATAAATGATCTTACGTTAATTATACAACTTTGCGAAAGTTACACAATGATTTTTATATTTTATTATTATTATATATATATATATATATATTTGTGGCAAAATAGAAACGAGAGGCTTTATAGCTCCGTCTGTTGTGAGGGGTTTTTGTGTTACTAGCTGGTACCCACGACTTCGTTCGTGATTGTAAAGAATTCATATTGACAGTTATAGACATCTAACCACCATAGTGCACGATGGGAGACTCGATACTATTACCACACACAAATACCAGTCTTCTGCGCTATGTAGTTCCGACAGCAAAGTAAAATTTACGGATACACTCAAGTCTTTGGATGAAATACGAAAATATTCATGATCGACCAATTTCAAACACCATATCTCACACACTCCCACAGTTACCGAATTTCGGCCAACGTTGTGATCGATGGGAGACTCTCTGTTACTACCACACACAAACGCCAGTGATCTGCGATTGATAGTTTTCACTTAAAAGTGATACACCGTGACACATGCGTCTTTGGCAGAAATATGAAATTGCCGCAGGCAGGTCGACCATTTTCATCCCCCATATCTTCCACACCCCCATAGCTACCGACATCTAACAACCATAGTGCACGACAACAGACACGATTCTACTACCACACATAAACACCAATGCTCTATGCTATGTAGTCGTGGCAGAAAAGTGAAATCTGCGGAGACACATGCCTTTAGTCGAAATACGAAAATATCCTTCGTCAGCCACTTCAACCACCATATCTCCCACACAACCACAGTTTCTGAAATTCGGCCGCTGTTGTGATCGAAAGGTGACTCTGTGTTACTACCACACACAAACGCCAGAGATCTGTGATCGATAGTTTTCGCTGAAAAGTGATACACCATGACACTTTTGTCTTTGGCAGAAGTATGAAATTGCCACAGGTCGATCACTTTCAACCCCCATATCTCCCACACCCCCATAGCTACCGACATCTAACAACCATAGTGCACTACATGAGATACGATTCTAATACCAAACACAAACACCAATGCTCTATGCTATGTAGTTGTGGCAGAAAAGTGACATATGCGGAGACAGTCGAAATATGAAAACATCCTTGGTCGGCCACTTACAACCATCATATCTACCACAGTACCTAAGTTTCTGAAATTCGACCGCTGTTGTGATCGAAAGGTGACTCTATGCTACTACTACACACAAACGCCAGTTATCTGTGATCTATAGTTTTCGCTGAAAAGTGATACACCATGACACTTTTGTCTTTGGCAGAAGTATGAAATTGCCACAGGTCGATCACTTTCAACCCCCATATCTCCCACACTCCCATAGCTACCGACATCTAACAACCATAGTGCACTACATGAGATACGATTCTACTACCAAACACAAACACCAATGTTCTATGCTATGTAGTTGTGGCAGAAAAGTGACATATGCGGAGACAGTCGAAATACGAAAATATCCTTGGTCGGCCACTTACAACCACCATATCTACCACAGTACCACAGTTTCTGAAATTCGGCCGCTGTTGTGATCAAAAGGTGACTCTGTGCTACTACTACACACAAACGCCAGTTATCTGCGATCTATAGTTTTCGCTGAAAAGTGATACACCATGACACTTTTGTCTTTGGCAGAAGTATGAAATTGCCACAGGTCGACCACTTTCAACCCCCATATCTCCCACACCCCCATAGCTACCGACATCTAACAACCATACTGCACGACAGGAAAGACGATTCTACTACCACACACAAACACCAAAGGTCTATGTTATGTAGTTGTGGCAGGAAAGAGAAGTATACGGAGATACGAATTTTTGGTCGAAATATGAAAACGCCCTGCACTGACCAACTTTAATCATTATATCTCCCACATCCCCACAGCTATCGGCATTCGGCCAACGTTATGCACGACAAGAAACTCCATGCTACTTCCACCCACAAACATCAGTGATCTGTGCTAGGTAGGGGTGGCTGAAAAGTGAAATATAGGTAAAAACACGTCTATTTTTATATATATATAAGATTAACCGTCGTTCCCTTGGTATTCTCCACGTTGTGGACCAAATCAGTTCACTAATTCGGCCAGGAACGATTGTAGAACACAAACTTCAATATTTATTTGTGATCGTAACGGCATAAATCTGCTTTAAAGGATATTGTATTGATGGTAATTATACCATTGACTTTATGTTGCATTTTGTTCACTTCTCATTACTAAAATTAACGTTTATATACAATTTATACTGAATGCACACTATTTCTCGACCACACTACATGAGTGCGTCAGCCACTCTCAATGCCAATCCAACAGCTGCTCAATACTCATAAGGGAGAATCTCTTCGTGCCTTCGAGCGGGGGTCGGCCACCGACCCAGCTAACCAGAATTCACACATATATGAGACTTCCTGCTGCCATTCCACACACCCGAGATGACTCTAGCATTGACAATATTTATTCTTACGTCAACTAAACACAATATTATACAAAGTCTTACAAAGATTTTATACCTTCTATGTATACATCTGCGTCACGCGGTACAGAAGTTAAATGCGCATTGGACGTTTGGAGTTCAGTCCCTGGTAAAGCTATTGTTTTTAACCTGAACACTCGGAATTGCTGTCCAGCTCCATAAAGCCTGCTATCAAAAAGAACCTGTGAGGTAACTTCTGAACAGTAAAGCTATTGGAGTTTGTAACGTACTTATATGTAACGTCTCTACTTTAAATATATTTATATACTTTATTGCCTCTTATTTCCAGCACCAGACCAGTATATAGAGATTTCCTTAACCCCTCTTTGTCCGCCGCTGGTTTTAATATGATACTCACGCTGAAAAATCAAAATTATTATTATTCCAATTCTTATCACACAAACTCAAATTAATTCCCTTTTCTATATCTACATATATCTCAATCTCAAATCAAAACACTTTCTACTTATCTCATCACTTGTATATATTTTTTTATTTAACAAACAATTCTCTTTTCTCAAGTCATATAACATTATCTTTATCCATAACCCTAAACCTTCTGCCCTCAGGCTAATATTTTACTATTAATAATCCCGCCAGGATTCTTGTGGCTTCTCCAGTGAGCCAAACTGTTTCATCTCTTCTTTCAAACTTGTTCGTTCCAAAAACCAAAACTCGTCCTCTCCAATCAAATCTTCTCTTCAACAACTCACTCTTGACTCTTCTTTTATTTTTCAGAGATCTCATTATTAATCTTGTTATTCTTTGACCTTTGAACTTAAAAATTCCGAGTTAATACACACTATTACAATTTATTAAATAAAAAAAATAGCTTAATTCATGTAAAAATCACACAAATGTGAGGTTGTGTACCTCACAAGTTCTTCTTTAATGTTGAGATCGAGAAAGAGAACACAGAGTCTTCCCCTCTCCACTCCGCCACCACCAATCCTCTTAAAGGGCGTAAGAGGTCTGTAAGAGAATCTCCTTTATTAAAATCCTCAGTGGGAGCACGGATCCAATCACATAGCTCCGCTCAATAACATCACGACTTTTATTTGTTTTAGCGTGACTATTCTAACAGATGGAACCCTAATTCCCTTTCTTTAGAATTTATCGTACTTAGTAAGCTTTCAAGAACTTGGAAGGCTCAAGCAGAAAATAAAATTGTAATTTTGTCAGTAAGACAAGTAGGGCATCAACAGGCGAGATCGCATTTCATATTTACGTGTCATGGCAAAATACTAATTTTATTCTAAAACTAGCTGTTGCCCACTGCTTAGTTCGTATTTTTCAGGAATTTTTGAGGTTTTTATGTTTCTGCACGGGACCTTAAATATCTCCCTTCCAAATCAGCAACCCACCATTGAAAGTCCCATCAAAATTGGTTCACTCATTAAATATGTCACATATACATAATTTACATCTGTTAAAAGATGAAAAATATGTGGTATTCTAGAACATTTGAGGACATTCAAGAACATTCTAGTACATTCTAGAAGATTCCAAAGTTTTTTTTAGAACATTTTGGCCGAAATAAGAAAATACCACTTTCAACCTCCATATCTCCCACATCCCTATAGCTACCGACATTCAATCACCATAGTGCACGATGGGAGACTCGAAGCTATTACTGTACACAAACACCAGTGGTCTGCACTTACTTCTAATAGTATTAGTTTATAATATTGCTTTCTTCAGTTTCCACCATCATGATGTTTCTAATCCACAAAGTTATAAGAGTAGGATGTTGCTGAAACGATTTACAAATTTTCTTCATTTTAAGTAACAATAGTAATAAGGCTTGTAACGAAATGATTGCAGTTTTTGCTGAAGTACAGATAATTTTACCAAATATTCCGAACGGTATTTTGAAATGAAGACCAATCGCTTATGGCTTTCGCTGAATCACATTGTTTTGGATAAAGTTGTGGGATATGCCCCGCAGCCACTGTCTCCGAAATTTCATGACCATGTTTCCTCTCACATGGACGAATTCACAGGTTTCCTCCTCCGATTTTAATCATTTTATGGTATGTTGTACTAAACCAAATTCTAAGACTGACTTCTAGATTATCTGCGAAAAAAGCATATTTAGAGATGATAGAGCACGAATTTAGGGGTATGAAATGTGCATATTCTAGTTTAATAGTAGAAAAAGTATTGTATGTGGGGAACAAATTCCAGTGTTTTTTACGAGGAATAATGGAAACAGAATTTATTAACGCGGTTATTTAAAGAATTTTTATAAATAAAAACTCGTGCGTGTATCAGTATGTACTTGTGAAAGATGTGAAACTTCTATGTACTTTTTTTTTATTAATTTTTTTTATTTTGATGTTTCTTTCGCAATCGAATGGACGAATGATATTACATCGCATTTTTTCAGGAGACAGGAACTTCGTCCCAGTTTTTCTCGTAAAAAATGAAGTTGCATCTAGTCTTGGTCTGGTCTTGGAGCTTCTACATCGAGGAACATTTTGGAATAAATTATCTGATAACCGTTCAAACAATCAATTTTCGTTAATATCCAGCTTCTAAGCCCGCCAAAAACGACGTGTTGAAAGCATATTTCCAACACATAACTAAAAATACTGATGGATGTATCAGTGTGTAATAAAGACGACTGCTCTGGATGTAATTACACCGTCTCAAGTCGTAATGTGATTTTCAGTGAGTATTAAAGGAATTTAAGCTTTAACATTTTATCTGCGCATGCGCGGAGTATTGCGGCTTATGCCCATGCGTAACACTAGCAAATTTCTCCTCGCCGCGCCCACAGAAGTTTCACATCAAAAAAATAAAATCTATACATCGCTCTCATAGCACAGATATCTGTTAAAATTCAAACTTCGAAGAAAATGTCGGTTGGATTATTTGGATGAACAGAGTACACAATCCTATGTCGAATGTAGCGTTACTATAATAATTTTACTGTTGTGATCATCATGTATTTTTATTATTTTCTGGAAAGCAAAATATGCTGTAGTTGCGGTGTGACGGCGTTTTTGCAGCATTGCGGTGACCTCCTAGGAATTGCCCGGAAGACGGATGCGGCGGCCTTGGTCCCGTGGCACGTGGGCACAGCCTCCATCACCGGCAATTGCGGCTGACGAGCGAACACACGTGGACACCGTGGCGGCGCTACCAGTCCGTGTGACACGCTAAGCACAAACACAGAATAATGTTTCCTATCAAACTCTTCTCTATGTCTTCACATTGCTTTTACGAGCATTAATAAACCCCAATCACGTCACGTGGTATTCCAGCGATTATTCTGCAGCTGAGAATACAGGTATTCAAATTCTCATTCATTTTTGAGATATGGTCGTTTAGTTCATTTTTACTTTTATCCTACTGACATTTTACTACGTTTTCTCTTATTTCTGTTTACTTTTTCTATCGCTCCTCCGTTATCACTTGCTTCAAAATATCCTCCTTACCAGGGGCGGATCAAGGGGGGGGGGCTAGGGGGCTCAAGCCCCCCCAAAAGTATCTTGGTCCATCTCCGACATTGTAATTGTTTTAGCTCTAGGGATTTGAGGCCCAAGGAGACTACAAATACTACCTTTTGCCTTACTCAAGCCCCTTCCAAAGCCAAAATCTACTAGAGGCAAGTCCCCCCCCCCGACCAAAATCCACTCAAGCCAAGCCCCCCCCCCAAACCAAAGTCCGCTCAAGCCCCTCCCAAACCAAAATCCTGGATCCGCCCCTGCTCCTTACTACTACTGTTAGTAAATGTTCTGTTTTCGTAGTTTCCCTTCTGTTTTCAACAGTTTAGGTCACGTTTCAGTTCCTAGAGAACCTGTGTACTTAGTTAGACCTTCAAGCATTTACTTAGATCTTTAGACCTTTAGTTAAAACTTTAGACCTTTAAGTTCAACCTTTAGGCACTAACCTGTCCAAATTTAGACAAAAATAGCACTAACCCGCCCAAACCTTGACAAAAATAGCACTAACCTGCCAAAATTGTGAGAAAAACAGCACTAACCTGCCAAAATTGTGAGAAAAACACCACTGATCTGTCGAAATCTAGACAAAAATAGCACTAACCTGTCCAAATCTTCACAAAAATAGCACTAACCTGCCCAAATTGTGAGAAAAACAGCACTGACCTGTCCAAATCTAGACAAAAATAGCACTAACCCTAGTATACTTCTTTAAAAAAAAAATAAAAATCCCACTACGGTAAGTATAATTTTTCGGTTAGTATATTTGTTTCAACTGTTTATTCCATCACATCCGAATGCTGCAATCGAGTTGGTAGACTGAATTCTCCAACGGCCTCCGTTGGCAGTCCAGTGCACCGAAGAAGGAGAAATGTTCTGTATAACATTCGTTTTCAATCAAGGCGAATATTCAGTGAACTCAAAGAAAGAGAGACAAGTATCGGGCTTGGACCAATATTTTTTATGTATTCTGATCTCCGTAATGTATGCCAATGATACAATCAACGTCGAGACACGTGTACAAAGAAAAATCCGGGTAATAGAATAACTTTTCACGAAAACCATATTGTTTCAGGAAGCAATCGTTAAGAATACAATCTGCAGAAAAGACAGAGGTATCAACATTATTAGTTTTTTGCAGGTAGATGGTCTATTGGAATATTATTAATAACAAGAGGTTGTGGCTCGAATCATGTCAAGAGTATCGGTAGATTTAATTCTTTATAGAAATAGTGCAGCGTTATCAAAGGGGACATCCATAATACGTGAGGTGTTTTTCCGGATTTTCGGACCCCCCCCCCTTTCTGGTGAGATTTCGGTGAGATCTGGCCGGCCCCCCCCCTCTGGTGAGATCTGGTCCCGTCATAACCCCCCCCCCCCCCTACATCCCCTACATGTCATCTTCGCAACATTTTGAGACCTTTTTTTTAGGTCTCACCCTCACTTTTCGGCGAAATACCTTCCTAAAATCAACTTTCGCGTCATTTGTAGACTTTTTTTTTGGCTCTACAGTCCGGCCCAATTTTAAAAAAATCTCACGTGAAATTTCCGTTGACCCCCCCCCTCTCCCTTGGTGAGATTTGGTGAGATTTCGCTCGAACCCCCCCATATTTCACCTCACGTAATTTATGGATGCCCCCAAAGTGTGATAAGAACGGACCAACAAATTATAACGACAACCTGTCCATGATTGTGAAGAAATAAATAGTAAGACAACGTAATGTCTATTACAGTCAAACGCCAAACAATGTAAACTCTATGAGGTATATTGCTATACTATATTACTATACTGTTATTTTCAGTTACATTTTGCTTTAACTGCAGTTCATGGCTGAGTGTCAAGGGAAGTACTAGCAGATGAATGTGAAAAAGAAACGGGAAGACTTTCGACAGTGATACTATAGGTACATTCGTCTGGAGCGACATCTTTGTCCAAATAATCTTCGCATTGTAACATCAGTTTCAACTTTCACAACATCCAATTTTTCCAAGGCAGCGTCCTGTTTCTTCAGTCATCTGTCCCCTTCGATTTTCACTCTATAGCCAGTTCAAATATCACAAACAAGATATAATTTGAGATAGATAATGGAAGACTAAATCCACGACGCAGTTCCCTGATGGTCAATATTCGCGAATATCAACGTGCAGCTATTTGGAGGCTGTCAGAGCCTCCATATTAAATTATGATGGATACTTCGAGAAATTAGTTTTTAATTTATTTTTGATCGATTGGACCACTCAGCAGTTGTTACTTCATGTTTGATGAGAATACTATCAAGTTTCGAGTGGTGTTACGCATAAAACTGGCTGAACAGAATGATTCGCTGCGATTCTTAGATAAACACACATAATGTAAGACATTCACATGACAGTTAGCAAGAGGTTGAAAATTCCTCTTTTAGCTACAAGCATACTTTTAGAAATTTTATTTGCTTATGGCTTTAAGCCTTATCGAGATCATTAGAGGCGTTAAAGGACTGGAAGACATAGAATGGAAAGGAATTTGGCCATGGCCTTTTGAATGAACCATCACCTGGAGTGATATGGGGAAACCATGGAAAATCCAAATTTGGATTGCTGGATGGAGATTCGAACCGTCCTCCATATACAAATCCAGGCCTTAACGCTCACCCAGTACGCTCGGTACGCTTAGAAATAACTGGAGGAAGACTGCTGTATTTTTGTATCTGAAATGGCAAATGTTAGATTGTTTACACATCGCATTACACATCTATGACGAAGTTAATTTCATCATTTCCGCTATTCTTCCGTCATGCTATAATCATACCGCTCGTAATTTTTAATCGCTTTGTGTGCGGAAGCTGCATTCAACAATATTCAAGCAAACTCCAATTCCATATATTTATGCCGTGCTCATGGAGTTTTACAGAGTGCAGAATTTAAAATCATTCAAAAAGTGTCCAAGACAATCAGTTTCAAATTTTGCTTGCTCTGTGGACGATGCTGTTCTGAAAATGTATGTTACTCACACAAAGATTAATGTTTTACTTCGTTCTGACGGCTTGTTTAATAAAAAAAATATTAGAACTACAGATTCCCATTACTGCTAGATTTCAGTTATACAGAGTAGCTGAGAAAATCGCATGACAGAAGTAATTACTTACCTCTAATCACTTACTTGTAAACTATATCAATCGTCTCACTAAAAAATATGTCAATAGTTCACACTGCTGCCTTACAATGTTAACTTCCTCTTGCTTGTTCTAGCTTTAGTAGCGGGAATTATTTGTGTATTTTTCAGTGTTTAAGCGTGGCTTCAATTTCATCACTGCTTCCTCAATAGCGCAACGCTCCACCGAGAGTGAAACGCTTGCCAGAAAAAGAAGCCGTTTTCTTTCTTGTTAGGAGTAATCGGCCGAAGAGAAACGGTCTGGCCGAGCTAAGCGAAAGCAGATAACTGCTACACCGCATCTCATCTGCTACAACCATAGTTTCCAGCACTTTACAAAACATAGCTGCATAACAGATGAGTTCCGCGATGAATCATGCGGTCGTTCCTCCGACACAGTCACTAGCCCCTTCATAATCTGAACCATGCATCCCAAGCACAAATGGGGTATTACCCAATCATTTTTGCTCTGCGATTTTAAAAGTAAAGCTTTACATTATTACCAAAGTTACATTGCAGCTAAAAAAATGTTTTTTTTTCTATATTTGTTCTTCATACAGTTGGGCTTTGAACAAGATACTAAAAAAAGTAACAAAGGCATAAGAAAATAATGATTTTCCTTTACCAGGTTCTCAAGAATATCAAAAGAGAAATTGCAAGAGGTAGAGCTCCACATTTCCTTACTAAGTCTGGGTATAGACATGGGAGAAGACTGGATTGTGCCTCGTATTCAGTCTCTTAGAACAAAAGAGTTTCCTCGGTGGTAGTTATCAAACAACAGGATGAATGGACCTGGAGGACAGTTTGGGCTTTTGGCTTTGAACAAAAATCCTTCGAACTCGTTAGAAGTTAACCTCTGCTGGACACTCTGCAGACTTTAATAAGACTGAAAAATATTTCTCGTGCACTTCTACATCGTTATCCCCCCATTCATATTACGCTTTATATATTGTTAGACCCTGTTAAATTAATCAGACTGAATTTACCACCTCTAATTAACAAATTCATGAGTTCCATCTAGAATGCTGCTTCAAGACTCCTTCGTCTCCTGGGGTGACGTCTTCAAAATTTTTATGTTAATTCTTCATCATCCCATAAAGATGCCGTTTCGCCAGAATTCTGGATCTAAGGTGTGATGCGTAGACAACTGTTATGGTCGGACAGCTAGGCTTGGCTTCGGTCTTGTACTGTTACCTGATTCACACAGTGCACAGTGAATCCAGGTGAAGTCTTCCACTTCAGGCAGCCGTCTGTCGCCAGTAGCTCCCGTCTCTCCGTATTTCATAACGAGGAGTCTCTACAGCCTGGAATGCACTGCAGTCGCAACCGGCAAAGTTACGAAAGGCCTCATCCCGATTTCTTTGCTTGTAACAGTTCAAATACCGTCCACTATGATCCAGAGCCCTTTAACATAGCTACAGAGCTGTCATTTTACGGGAAGTTTCATCAGTTTTTTCTTTTTCCCGATAGTGATATCACGTGCTTCTGCTCCTGCATAAAGACTTATTACATTCCTTATTTCATTACACTAATTTCAATTGTTCTAACCTCCACAGTATTAGTTTCAAGCGGGTTCAGAATGAAATCAAATAATTGCCGTTGAGACCTACTACTATCTAATATTATAATAAGCAACTCCTGCTCATCTATGACGTCTTCTGTCACACCATGACGTCACTCTATGACGTCGCGCAATGACGTCACGCCTTAAGTCTTGGTTATGCACGTTATTTAATAACATTTCTAAGCATCCTCGAATAAAATAACTGACAGAAATAAAAGTATGTATTGCGTTTAAATCGACATATCAGTCATTAGATTCTTATATTTAAGTAATATTGCTTTGATATATAGAAGCATCCCTTAAGTATTTTATCCATAGATATGTGAGATAAAAGCTTTAATTTTCGAGCATCAATGTTAGCGAAAGTTTTGGTTAGATTGTTACTTAGCATGGATCAGAATTACAACTGGCATTTGACATTACAGCAGAGGGCATGAATAGTTTAGTTTTTCTTTCAAAATAATTTAAACTGTGTCCTATCATTGAAATTATTAAATCGTTTGAACGGAAATAACTGCATCCTGATCGCGATAATTAAAACAAATATTATATGGCATAATGTAAGTTTATCAGATTTATTTTAATTTGCTTCAGTGAGCAATATTACTGAGGCTATTATTTCAAGAACATGTAACTTTGTCAGCCATTCAAATGTTGTAATGTCTGTCTGAATCACGGATAACAAAAGAGAAAAGTGTAAAAACTTTCGAAGATTTTTGATCAAATTTATATGCCACTAGAATGAGATACAGTACATGTACTAATATACGTGAGATTGAAGTATTGTTCTTCTGGAGGCAAGTTTAGAGTTGTATGTGGTTAGGTTGAAATGCAACCTAGACCCGGATGGAAACGGAAACCTTTTCCTATAATACAAGGCACGAGGAATTACACTGAATTTTGTTTTATAACAGTTCTATTTAATTAAGCAATTGCTATGACACGAATTGTCAGCACACTGAAAGAAAAATATATATTTCGTTTAAATTGGCATACTAATTACGAGGTTTTTTTTTACTTAAATCATTACATCGTTTTAATGAAAGAAGTTCCAAACTGTTCGCGATATATGTGGCCTAAACCACAATTAAATATTACGTCGCATAGCGTAAGATGTTAAGATTTATTTTTAGCATCCTTCGTTTTCACTGAGATCATTACTTCAGCCGATGTAAACTATGTCAGCCGGTTAAATATCGATCTTCATCACAGGTGTAAGAAAGACAAGTGTAAGAACATGTAAAGAATTGGAATCAGGTTTATATCGCGATGCAAGATGACACTGACATGCGATTCAGCGAATGTATTAATTCGTGTGTGACTGAAGCTTTGCTTTTCTAGCAGCAATATAAGTGGAGATTGTGGCTAGGCTGAAATGCAAACTGGACCAAATTGACAACTGAAGCTTTTTGATAAAGCACAAGGTACGGTAATTTACAATGAGCTTTACTTTATAACAATTCTATTTAGTTAAGCAACTGCAGAGAAATAAATTACCATAACACTCCATTAAACCCGTCATTTAACGACAAGTTATAACGACACCTGTTTGTATAGCACCTTGAAAAAGACTATTGAGGCGAAATTCTTTCTGTTTCAGAAACTTTGTATTTGTTGTCGGCGCTAAAAATCGCCCTCTCTGGTTTCTGAAGGTAAAGCGGCTGCTTGGGCGGCATGCTCTCTTGCAGCAGTATCGCTTCTTCTAAAGTTAAACAGATTAAATCACTGCTGTTTAGTGAAATCTCCTCTCTCACTTGTTGTGTATGAGCATTGAATATATGGACATTAAACATCAATTAATACTCATTACCATTCTTTATATTGTACTTCACTGTAATTTTGTAAGATAATATAAGATTAAATCGTAAAATAAAACAAATTAAGCTTATATTTCTTTATAAAGGTTGTAATAAAGAAAAACAAAATTTTAACAGAATATTTGACGATTATTTTTAACAAAATATAAGGTTTTCGTTCTTCGCAGCCATTCAGTGGTTACAATTGCATTAACGATCTTATTTAGCACACTTTGATATAATTATTGTATTCAGTATCAAGCAAAACTCAAAACGAACATTTTATGAATTTAACCATACGCCAGGTCGTAGTCGAACCGACGCGATGGTTCGTACAAGGCACAGACGCTATGTTAGACACTACTTTGCTGGAGTCTATGTATAGATATTAACTGAATTGGATGCAGCTCAAAATACGAACGATTCTTAGTGAAACATAAATTATACATGTTAGAGAGTTCGAACTACAATAAAAATACAAAAGCTAAACAAAGAAGATAAATAGACACAGTGTTGACTTAGTTAATAAATGTTTTTTTCCTTGCTTTTATCCATTATTTTCAGTTAAGAGAAATCATAGAAGTGATTCCCAACACCATTTCTTGTCATATGATCACCCTGGAAGCATATATTCATTAGAGCTAGGAGCAATGAACGGGACGAAATTCAGATAAGGCATTTTTTAAAAGTAGCATCCTGTCGATTTCATAGAGTGATTTCAGGAAACCATGTAAAACTGAAATCTGGATGGCCGGAGCGGGAATTTAATCAGCGCCATTCTTCCGAATATCAAACCGAAACGTTGACTACTCACCTATAAAGCTCGGAATTTAAAAAAAAAACACACACACAAGCTTCTGAATGAACAAAATTTACGATTTTCTTGTTGCATCTAAAACTATATATTTTCCAAAAGGCTTTGCTGATTTTATATTCGGAGACTGCAGAAAAAGGTCTGGTAAAAAATTACAAATTTTTCGCCGTTTACACAAGGACTCTTCACTGTAACCTCCGGGCTATTCAGCGGTGTTCACTCCAATTTATGGTGCAAGCCATAGCTTCCTAAAATTGACGATAGAAGTCTACTGAAACAAAATGAATTGACATGCAAAATAATAATGGAATACACAGTAGTATCAATGATTATGCTGATTATATGAAGTGTGATGTTCAAAGCTTAACGTTACGCTTTCATACGGTACCTACCACATCCAAAACAAACAGTAGGGAAGCAAAAAAAAATACGAAACTGATTATATCTCAAATACAGGAGACTGTTAATCCATCTATGCAATGTATGAAATACATCTTCAGAGTTCTCTCGTATTTTTTGTAACATCTGTGGTCGCCCTCCTACTCCCAGATACTACTTACTTCTGAATATCTTTCTAATTACGTTATTGTAAGTGTTTTTTTGATACAGCCTTATCAATTTCATTTCTGTGCGCTTCTGCTGGGCAACATTTTCTTCATTTCGCGCTGGGTTTCCAATCAATAAACGTTCGCTTGAAAAGAGTCATTTGCGCATTCTGTTGATGTTTCCTATAGCATTTCACTCTCTTGACCATCGTTTTTATATTCTTCATTAGTTTGTTTCGTATCTTTAATTGTACTGCTGTCCTTATCAGGAAATACGAACGTTCACTCTACCCTTACTACTTCGAGGAAATACTTCTCCCGAAAACATATTTTGGTAGCAGTAGCAGCAGATACGATCAGGTAACATATCGATGTAAAATATTTCTTACTTAATGCAGTTAGGGATGTAACACACAGAGCAGATCAGTTTTTGTCAAAATATCCCCTGTCACACTCAGTACCGTGTAGAGTATAAAATATAGAGAAAATTCATTCTATTGACTTTCTTTTCGCAAGAGCGATATGTAGTCTAATATCGTAATGGAAACATTATCGGCCATTACTGTTTGAGACAACACTACCAACTATGTTATGTGTTTTCAAGCCTTTCCGGCAAACATGTGTACTGTAAGTGAACACTCAGTAGCTCACTTTAGAGCTGTATCGCCGAGTTATGATAATAGCAAATATTGCTTGCTGACTTGCAGCTCTTCAAGTTGTGTCACCGGCAGAGGCAAACATATCGTGCCGCAACGAGTAGCGGCTCTTTGGTAGCCTTGAGCAAGCAGGGTGCAAACAATGTCAGAGGCTGCATTCAATACCTTAGTCTACAGGTACACCTTCACTTCCACGGAAATCATAGTGGATAAACTATAGAAACTAATAATTAAATAAACAGTAGACACAATCTTGTTCCAAAAAACTGAGTCACATTATGTAAAACTTGTGGAAATATACTTTCGGATTCCCCGACGAAACCGCAGCCTTAGAGTGTACGTGGTAAGCCTAATACTACAATTCCACCTCTTAACATTCATAAAATTTAAAACGAGGATTCTGCGATAACCGTGGTGCCGCAGTTTGATGATGGATTGTTATGTAACTCCACGAGACAAATTGAAAGTGGAGAGTAATTTTTTTTTTATATCTTGCTTAGTTCTCCTGATAACTATCTCAAACGTCGGGTGATTAGGTCGAAATATGTCCTGGACAAGAAAAAAATCTAAAAAGCTTCAACTAACTACACATTGCACATACACAGTAGGTATTTTGTTTTCTTCCTAGCGTTTGTGGCTACGTAGAAATGTGGTTTGAACCAGAAGAAAAACGTCACTAACGGCATAAGGAACTATGTACACAATTAATTTTGGATGGGTCGATATATCCAGAACTAAGCGAGATAGCAAAAAAAAAATATTCTTCACTTTTTATCTATTTTGACGAGCTACATTAGAATCCAACGCCACGGTTAAGGTAGAGCTGCCTTAAATACCAACCCACAGAACCAATTCGAAACAAATCTTTGATTACATTTTTTTTTTTTTATTACTCGTCGACGTCGATGACTTTAGAGGCGAAAAAGGATTGATTGGGAGCAAGAAAGGGGAAGCGATTCAGCCATGGCCTTTTGAAGGAACCATACCGGCATTCGCCTGGAGTGATTTGGAGAAACGGATGGAAAAATCCAAATCTGGGTGGCCGGACGGGGATTCCAACCAATGTTCTCCCCAACACAAGGCCAGAGCGTTACCGCTCACCCATCATGCTCGGTCGTAGATATTGAGCTTCGAACAAAAAGTCCTTATATTCACCTAGAGCCGAAATTTTTACCTACCAAGCTACTACATGTCTTATGCTGAATAACAATCAACCGAACTAATAGTGGTTCCCTGCAGTCACAATTCAGATACATTTACAATTGATACGATGGTGAAGAGGGTAGCAGTCGTCTGATGTTTGAACAAGACGATTGCACCTTGTTATTGGTTCAATCGCGCATTTTTAATCAGCTACGCGTGATGGTAAGACCATCAAAGTGAATTTAGCCAAACGATCATGCGTTCTCGTGGCAAGTCTGGATTTAATCACCCATTTCCCGCGCACGCTTCTTCCAGCACTAAAATTATGTCGAGGAAACGACGCAACGCCGTAGGTTAGTTGCCTCATCGGTAATTATTTGGTAAGGCAGCATTTTACGTAAGGTTTCAGCGCTCGCTTGCCGTTCAGCGCTTTTATTAAAGTGAAACTACTTCATGAGCTCTAGTGACATGAAAAATCGTCACGAAAATTGGTGACGCTGTACGCGCAACGAATTTGACTATGTCACTTAACAATCAAAGATATTATCCAACAAAGGGAGTGAATGCATGAGCCACTGAACTGTGACGTACCTGCAAATTTTGTGCATATTATTATTTTTTATTTTTTTATTCATTCATTTTTTATTTTAAGGGTTATGAGATGAAGTTCTTCTACCTAATTGCTCGCAGGCCAGGTTTTACCTTCTTATTTGCGGCAATGCATATTTAGGAATTTTGAAAAAGAAGTGAGAAATTCCATGGGAACATAACTCCAAGAAATTAGTTAAACAACTGATGAGGATTGGCAATCACAATAAAAAAAGTATCATGAAGCGCCATGTACGAAGGCTATTTTTTAAATAAGGTCCGTTTGTGGATGAGAGTGAGAATGCCGAACGATCGACTCAGTACGCAAGTGTGTCTGCTCCCAGCATGCTTTGCGCACGTTTAGACGCCATCCTTGTGCTGAGCTGTGCCGTTATAGTTACTTCTCGCAGAATAAATACATACGTCAGCTGATCTTGCATGCACAGATAACCGTGTTGACCTGGTCGCCGCGCCGGTTCGAGTTCGGTCTCGGGTATGGGTGGTTTTAATTAAATGTTGTGTTACCATGGTGTACTATGGTAAACAAAAATAGTTGAGCATTTTTTTATTTTGCGTATGATGCAGTATGATACTTACAGCCTTCAACAACAATTATACTATAAACACTAAACAACCTTGTTTCAAAATAATATATATATATATATATATATATATATATATATATATATATATTGTTCAGCAAACAATGCGCGCAGCCGACCACTAAGACAGGATCTCCAGTCACAACCACTACAACGCGCTCCAAGCAGGCCTCCGACGTAGCCAAATTTGTCTTCCAGACTACCAGGAAAGGCGCGCAGTGGACAGTGCTGCACAATGTGCGACACAGTTTGTTAAACCTCACCACAGTCACAGTACGGAGAATCTGCCCAGCCCCGGGTGTGGAGAGTTGAAGCAGTTCTTCCCGTGCCATCTAAAATGATTTAATTTGCACCAAATTGACCGCGGTAACTTGAATCCTGGTAGTTTTTAGCAGGTATTGGTAATTAGCACTATGCCCTGTGGTGTTGACGATGGCCATTCCGCTGTTCAGCTATCTGTAGGGCTGAAGGAGTTACATATTAAACTGACAGCCATCTTCCAGGCTGAGAAATAATACGTGCACAGTGGCAATAATTATATAGATTTGAAAAATCAAAGTACACTTATAGATTCCGAGGGCTCCTGCCGCTTTCCGCAGGACTCACGGAGGTGGAGCTCCGTATTACCATTACAACCTTCAGCACTAGAATAGATGTGACGGGATCGGCGCCATGCTACGGCCTTTCTTTACCTTCCCGCGGAGTTTCCTCCACGGTACTTATTGGATGGCAGGCTGAGTGGGCCTGGGCATCCGTTCCGAACGTTAAGCTATGAGGGAAAATCCTCGGCTGCGTCGGGGATCGAACCCCTGTCGTCCGGGCCGCAGTTAGGCGCTCTATCTTCTGAGCTAAGCTGCCGCCTTTTATTCTTGTGCACACGGTTTGTACATTAGTTAAAAATGCATCAAAACATTACCAGTAGCTTTTGTGTGAATGGTTGCCGCATTTATCTAAATTTTTTAGCTTACCCACTTCGTAACAAAATGAAACATATGTTATTTTTTATTTCTAGGACCATATGCTATAGATTAAACGTAACTCCATAAAAACCTGACCTGTGGCTTTTCTCAACGGTCAACGGGGAAATGTAAGTTTCTTCTCGCAGTCGAAATATTTACAATCTAGAATATATAAGTATAAGTCAGCAATCTTTATTAATGAGATGCTATCACTGGTTGTAAGTATTCGGAATGCATCTTTGTTTTGGAGATTGTAATTTTTGTGAGTGTGATTATTGGTGATGACTTTTGAAATTAATTGACTATGTGTGTGCATTTTTGAGTGAATGTGTGATTGTTAAATATAGATATTGTTTACAAAAGTGACAAGAAATTACCTGTGTGTCGAAGTTGAATAACTGATTCGCGACTGCAGGCAGCGAATTAAGCTCGGCCACCCATCAGTTAGTGCCCAGAGGGATCGCACGGATGGGTGACGAGGAAAGGCCGGTTTGCACTTCAGCGCCATGCACGTCGAGCGCCTCATTGAACTCGGCATTGCCAGTGGACGTTATGACAAGTGCAACGAATCAGCAAATGGATAAGGATATCGAAATGGATGAAGATGCTATGCCTGCCGCTGTGTTCAACATTCAGCGTATACATGGTGACGTGTATGCGGTGAGCAAAGATTTAAACCCAAGAAAGCGTTCCACTACTCCACCAAAGAGGACCAACAATAAACAGCCACGCGCCGTCAACTACAGGAAGGATGAGACGCGTAAATCTGCTGGAGTCAGCCTGGCAGTGACGAAACTTGGTTCAGCCAAGAAACCAAAGAAACAAAAGAAGAAGACCATCGAAGCCGCTGACAATACTGCAGCCTCGGTCTCCGGGCGGAATGGAGTCAAAGGGCGTCGTTCTCGCACCCAGAATTGGCAGCCAGACCAGGAAGGTTTCATAATGCCGAAGAAGACAGCAAAGCCCCCACCTTCATTGGACCCAGCTACGATGGAAGTAGAAAATCGTTTCACTGCCTTGACTGTTGACGACACGCCGCGAAAGGAGACGAGATGCGACTCCATTCCACCTATAGTAGTGGAATTCGCAGAAAACTACAAGACCCTTCATGATCGGGTGGCAGATGTCATCAAGAGTCCATTCGCTGCGAAAACCGCAGGTGGTGACAAAATCAAATTCAGCATGACTACTACCGAAGACTTTGAGGCCGTCACTTCTCTCCTTCAACAGTGCAACATCCCGTACTACACTGACGGCCGGTGGGGGTGTTGCGCTGTACATTAAACGCGGTATTCCTCACTGTGAAGTCCCTCTTCCTCCTCTTCAGCAGGTAGAGGCTGTCGCTGTTCAGGTGAAAACATCCTCAGGCGCTATCACCGTCGTCGCAGCCTACCGACCACCACGCAGAGTGCTTGAAGAAGCAGACATCGCTGCCCTTATCACACTTCCTGGTAAAATCCTGATTGGTGGAGATATGAATGCAAAGCACCAGGATTGGCATAGCAGAAACTGCCAATCCGGCTGGTAACCTCTTAAGACGCCTGGCCCACTGCCACAACCTATGTGTATGGGCACCTGAAGAACCAACGCATCATCCTGAAAATGGAAACCGGCCTGATGTTCTTGATATTGTTATAACAAAGGGAATCACAGGTTTTGTTTTGGCAACAACCCTTAACAGACTATCTTCGGACCACTCTCCTGTGCTACTTGAGGTCGACGTTGGGGAGTGGCAGCCAAACAATCAACCAATTCCTGATTACAAGCGGACCGACTGGGACCGGTTTAGGAAAGTCGTAGCGACTAAACTGGAAAGCGGTACAGTGGAAGGAAATGTTGAGGAGGCTCTGAGATTCTTCACCAATACCGTAAATGAAGCTACAAAAGTCGCCACACCACTGGTTCATACACGCATAGAACGTTCCTGCCAGCTTCCACCACACCTCATTGCGCAGATTAGAAACAAAAATCGGATCGCCAAGGAGTGGAAACTAACGAGGAACCGTGCCACTCGCCGCCTCCTCAATCAACTGCAGCGAGAGCTGAAGGCAGCGTTGGTAGAACACAGAAATCGTGAGTGGTCCGCACGTGTTGCAATGCTGCGACCAAACGATGGCAGCATGTGGAACGAAACTAGGCGACTCACCCGCCGGAGGAAGCCGATACCACCACTCCACGGCGAACGTGGTCTTGTATTTCTACCGGAAGACAAGGCTAACGCGCTCGCTGACAGTTTTGAGAAAAATTTCCAGCCCGTCGATGACGACGTTGACGACCGCCACATTGTAGCAGTACGTCACCGACTGCGACGGTACATGTCAGCCAATGATGACCACATCGCCGGGTTGAATCCGCGAAAGGCGCCTGGGCATGACCAAGTGGACAATCGAGCACTCAGAAATCTACCACCAGAAGCCATCAACTACTTGACGCGGCTCTTCAATACCATTCTGCGAAATCAGACTTTCCCGAGAGCATGGAAGCATGCCATCGTGGTCGGTATTCATAAGGCTGGGAAAGATCCAATCTTTCCCCAGCATTGCCGGCCAATCAGCCTGCTACCCGCGCTCAGCAAAGTGTTCGAGCGAATTCTGCTGAAGCGTATTGACACCTACATCCAGGCTGCAGGCGTCGTACCCGATCATCAATTTGGGTTCCGTAGAGGGCACTCCACAACGCAGCAGTTGATGCGTGTTATAGAGGCAGCCACAAGGGCCTTCAACGAGAGAAGCTATTGTGGTTTGGTGTTGCTCGATGTCGCCCGTGCATTCGACTCAGTGTGGCATACGGGTCTGCTCTGCAAGTTGTACGAATGGGGCTTGCCTGGACCCTACGTGAAATTGATCGGCAGCTATCTGTCAAGGCGCACATTCTGCGTCAGGGTTGGTGATGCCATGTCAACACGACGGCGCATTCGTGCAGGTGTACCACAGGGTTCAGTGCTGGGACCAGTTCTTTATAACCTGTACACAGCCGACATTCCAGCACCTGTGAATGTGAAAACAGCCACGTACGCCGACGATACGGCATTCTTTACATCCAGCCGTAGCAGAGCCATCGCCACGAGACGATTGCAGGAAGCTCTTCAGCAGACGATAGCCTGGGCCAGAAGGTGGCGGATAAGTATAAACCCTGTCAAAACGCAAGCAATTATGCTGACGCGACGCCTAGGACGCCGTAGTGAGCAACTACCTCACCCGCAACTTCATCTCAGAGGTAAAACCATTCACTGGGCACCAACTGCTCGTTACCTTGGTGTAACACTTGACTGTAAGCTGACATGGCGAGCTCACATCAAGGATATCAGGCAAAGGGTAAGTGCTCGGCTCCATTCTCTTTACCCTATACTTAACCGGGAAAGTTCGTTGCTACCACACCTAGGAATTGCCATTTATTGCTCCTTGATTAGGCCGGTAATTGAATATGCTTGCCCCGTCTGGGGGTACGCTGCTAATTGCCACCTGAGAAAGTTGCAGGTGCTGCAAAACAGAACACTGAAGCGGGCACTACATCTGCCCAACCGTTTCCCCACCGTCGCAGTCCACGAGGCGTCGGGAACAGAGAAGCTCATTGACAAGTTCCGGCAACATGCCTATAAATTCTACAGAGCAGCACATCACTCTGCCAATCCACTGGTCAGTTGTCTCGGCGAATATGAAACTGCCGCTGACAAACATAGCAGGCCATTGGTGCTAACGGAGCGTTAAGGACCAACTAATAATACGCCACCAAGACGACCAATCAGAAGTGAAGAGAAGACCACTCAAGAGAAGACTGAGAGAGGAAATGTCTCAGGACAACAACCCCCAACCGACCAGCTTTAATGCTGAGACTGGCGAAGATGTTTTGTTTATTAATGAGTTTACATTGTCATTGTAGTTAGTTTGGTTCACTTGGAGTTATAGTGGTATTGTTTGCGTAATGTGGACTCATGATGAACTATACATCTGCTACTATATAATTTCGTAAGGTCATTCACTCACCTCGATAACTATTGGCTGGAAAATGATGACGTCATGGGCCAGCCTTCGCTCGCAAAACAGCGACCAGAGATACCATTACAAGAAATTCGTGGTTATGTCCACAATTTAATAGCTAAGCAACTACTACCAAATTAATAACCATAATACAGTCATTAAGTTTGCTTTTCGTAGCGTTTCATAGTTTAAAAAAAATTAATTGATAAATTTTGCGGCTGAAAAAAAAAGTGGATTTGGTTTTCAATAATATGTTGCTAATGAGAGTAATTTAAAAAACTTATTATTAAAATTACTCATGGTCGCTGCTGCAACCACAAATGAAAGTTGTTACTCCGGCTTGGAAAAAATTTCAATCTTATTAAAATTTTCACTAATGTTGTTGCTTGACCAAAGTTTATGCATTGCGGATTATTTGCTTTCTAGGGATTTTACTGACCACTTTCGTTATTGGCTTTTATTCATGTTCGCTGTACGTGAGTTATTAGGTTATTTTAAGCATAGGCCTACATCAGACCAGATATGTTACCGAATCGAGGATTATGGAAATTAATTTCTTCGGAGTTGCTCAACTGTTTAATAATATGGAATGTGTATTAAGTTCCCTGGCCTTTAAAGATACTATGACCAATGATTATATTATGAGTGTTTGCCCAGTCTCAGCAAAAGACAACGTGATGCTTTCGAAGCAAATAGGATTTTTTTAAAATTTGCAGAGTGAACTTTAAAGGTCAAATACAAGTAAGTTCCTACTTAACCAATTATACGATTGCGGTATCGTCCCTGTTCGTGTTTAATACCTACCTCTATTAATTCTTCTGAGTTCTTCAAGCTGAACAGATTTTATTGACTCTGAAACACTGGTCAAGTTTACATTTGGTCAAATCAGGTCAACCTTTCGTAATCTTTCATCCTAGAAACTGGATCTATTCTAGACACGTGACGATACGCAAAAAACAGTCACGGGCTTACACCAGTTAGTAAATAAAGTAGATCCTGCTCGTCCAAAGAAGATGTAATTGTTATTTTTAAATTTTATAACAGTAAAATAATATAGTTTCAGTCAGTATTACTGCGAGATTAGGATGATGTGATCGCCTGTATTATTATCGTAGGACAATCTGGTGTGTGGTTCCAGCACATAGTTTCCGTATTGACTTTATTTAGGAAAGCATCCGGAAGTTTTGAGGGTGTGCACTTAAAAAAAAAAAAAAAAAAAAAAAAACTTTATTTTATTCCTCCGCAGTGCACATAGTATCTTCTAGTATAATTCATGAGCTCGAGTGAACGGACAACGCAGGACGGGCACAACACTTAGTTACAACCACTCATGATCTGGGCCGGATTTGAACCGGCGACCCCTGCAACGTGAAGCCAGCCCCACGTTACCGATGTGTGCACTTGTACCTCTGTTCCTTGCTGCCAATGGCCACCCCATGTCTTAAGGTTTTAAACCTTCTGGAATCTATATCAACGGCATCACTAAGGGATGGAGACTACGATCTTGACCGATTCAACCAAGTACCGAAAGCTTGAACCGGTACGTTCGGAACTTTTCAACTTTTACTAAATTTCCTGAGAAGTGTAGTTGATATACACAATTCAGGTGGTATTATCACTGTTAGCAGTCGTTGCCAATACTGCGGGAAAGAAATACGGAATCTTCATCACGCAACGTGTAAAAGATAGACCATTCATACTATGGAGTATTAGGTTTACTTTGAATATTGTTATTTCTCACTCATGCGTCCATTGCCTGTATGGACACATTGTGACAATACTTCTGCAGCAACCAATCTATCAAACACTGATAAGGAAATTCATTGTTCAAGCTAGTTATTTTAAGAGAATTAGAGTGGGTGTTCTTAAATATAATTAGTAACGCTCAGAAATTAAAAAATAGAAGTTCAGTAATTAGATAATATACTCCGGCTTACAATATGAATGACTCACTACCAAAAATCCTCTTCGCGCTATTTCATGATATTTGGGTTTCAATGGTTCCCCAAATCACTCCAGGCGAATGACAGAAAGGTTCCTTTAAAAGGCCATGGCCAAATTCCTTCCCATTCCTTGCTGTGATTCAGTGCACTGCATATTACAGTTGTCCAAGTGTAATTTCACTCACCCGAATGCGAAATGCAACGATTGCATTTGTAGTATTAGAAGCTATTTAACAAAGCGATCAAAAATAAAAGTAATGCATTAAGGCTTAAAACAAAACCAAAAACGTCTTAATCTTCACTTAAGGCAAAGGTTTACAGGCTGTAATTTTATTGAAAGTGGTGTGAATCCATCTGAAGTTATTATCGGTTATCCCAGTATTACAAACAGCAAGAAACGATTAACTTTTCTTTCTCCAGTAACTTACAAATTTCATTCATTCTGGCTATCCATAGTTATTTCTAAATTTCCTCTACACTTGTCAGAAGTGAGGGAAAGTAACATCCAAACCTCTATTGTAACACATTTCTACTTTAGCCACGCAATTAAGATTCCGTATTAACGTTCTGACCCGCATTCGGGAGGACGTCGGTTCGAATCCCCGTCTGGGCATCCAGATTTGGGTTTTTCATGATTTCCCCAAACCACTACAGGCGAATGCCGGGATGCTTCCTTCAAAAGGCCATGGCCGAATTCCTTCCCATTTCTTGTCCCCTAGTCCTATCCCGCCTCTAACGACCTCAACGTCGACAAGGCATAAAGTAAAAAAAAAAAAAAAAAATCCATTCTCTGGTGACCTTAATAAATATCTAGTAGGTGGTAGGTCAAAAATTCAGTTGCTTGGTAAAATAATCAACGCTTTACACGCTTCCAGATTAGACACTTGCGTCCGCTCCACTGCGCCACGTCTCACTGGTAGTGCAATCGATCGTTCCATAATGCTACTAATATATAGCAAACTAAACTGCTTTTAACTTAGAAGCTATATTAGTTGTAACAGTTTTTGATACTTATTTAATTACAGCAAATGGTCCATATTTGGAACCCAAATAGGAAGTTCATTGGTAATACCATTTCTGAGGCAGACCAGATTACAAAAATCGACCACTTTGTCAGCCTTCTATGTCATTATTACCTAGGTAAGTGTCGTCCTCAATCCGAAGGTAAGTTAGAACCTCCAGAAGGGGGCATACTAAGCCTGGTATCAGAGGCAATATGGCTAGTTCCTTATCTAACCTCACCCGGTAATCCTACCGGGTAAATGGGACCTACAATTTAACGTAGAATCCGAACAACGAAAGCGTTATGGTGAACTGCACATTCCACAGCAAACTGTGCCAGAGGTGAAGGTCATTTATGGGCTTATGAAAAGCCCCGCCAAGACACGGTTTCGAACTGGGAACCCTTCGATCTCCAGTCAGATGCCTTAACCACCGGGTCAACAGGCCGCACTCATGTCTTTAATATTGGATGAAAAAACAAACTTACTTTTCCACTTAACGAGCTTTAAACATCTAGATATACCTATTGCACTTGGATGGGGAAATAAATATTTTTTTCAATCCTCTTATAACTATTGAAACCTCTCTGAATGTAATTTTACAACATTTTAAATGCAATACTAAGTTTTGGGTCAGCGAAATACGTAACATGCGGAAATTTAAAGGCTCCAACTTATTCCGTTTAAGTGCTTTAGGCATTCCACAGACAGACAGTAGAGCATAAGCAACAAGATTCCGGTCCAGGAAGTTTTCAAGTACTAAACAAGAAAATTACTTTCTCTGTGAACTTCAACATAAATCAAATAAGTCAATACGTTTGTATTTCGGATTAAATGAAGTTTGTGACAATTATACCGAAAGAACGTAGAAAGAGACCGGCCTCGGTAGCGTAGGGGCTAGAGTGCTAGCTCCACGTACCGATGGTCGCCGGTTCGAGTCCGGCCGCGGGCATGGGTGTTTAGGTTAAGTTTGTGTTGTTTGTGTCCTGTGTTGTCCTACAAATTGAGCGTTCGCATAAAAAGTTGGAAAGATTCATTAACATTGAGGATATACAAAATACATTGCTGGCTGAATGGCTAAGGGCCGATTGCCAAATACCAATAAAATAAAAAAAAATAAAAAAATAATAAAAAAAACGTAGAAAGATGCAGATGAACATTTAAGCTGTTGGACTCGCGTACGAGAGTCTTTGAAAACAAATCAGGAAAAGTTTATATAAACTTTGGTATGGCATGTGTTCATCAAAAGAATTACTCGTTCGATAAAATAAAGGTAACTTTTATCTGCCTCTTTTCCGAGTAGGTATAAACTTTTCGGTAACAAGGAAATAAAACAGGTATTCTTTCAAAGCTCCTGGACGATGGTTCGTTGTATTTGACGCAGTTTCTCGCTAACATCAATAACCATTGTGTTGTCTGCTCTCGGCTTGCTAAGTGAACCTTCAGCCGGGTATTCCCTGGCAGCTCGGTGCCAAATTCAGATCACGCCTACCTGGCGAGGACCTTAGCGGTAAAACTTCCTGCTACCAAGTGACTCACAATGATCTACGACCGCTAGCGGGCTCTGCCAACCATAATGAGTCTACATTGCCAAATACTCCTTTTCCGGGATTTAAGATTGACAGGGCGCAACAGAGCGGATGACGTACACAAACTTGGCGGACAGGGTCTACCATTTATCTACGGGATAACGGAAATGTTATTGTGCTAGGTTAAGTCACAATATACACCGACTATTAGGCAAAATAAGAGACAGTTATCCCAAGCACGAACACTACAGAACTGTTTAAATCATTCTCCGATAGGAAGATATTACCAGCAGAGTTAATGATCGTTCTATAAAGCATCTACAACATCAGCTGTGGAGGAAGTAATGATTGATTGCCTTCATGCCTAAATCAAGTAATTCTGTTTGAAGCATTGAGCACGAAAAACATCTAACAATAAACTCCGTGAAACATAAATAAAACGAAAAACTGTTTTTTACATTTCTTCATGCTATATTTCCCAATGATCCTACCACAGTTTGCTGGTATGCTATCAAATCTAATAGTCAGCTTGTACAAATATGTACTTCGAGTGTTTTTTTTTAATTCCTTTGTTGGTAGCAGTAGCGGGTAATATTAAGTCATGCGCTAAGGAAATAAATAACAGTTGTAAAGAACATTGTAATTCTTTCTGAGAACAAATCAACGGCAGAATTGATCCAATACCATTATTGGAACAACATCTGGCACCTCGTCTTATATGAATTACTTCCTCCGAGATCTAGAGATGAAAGTGGTAAGATTTGGATAAACACTGGTGAGAACATTGACGGGAATCAATGAACAGTTTGATTGAGATAAATGTAATCGTATAATCTGCGAAACATGAAAAAAAATGCCAGCTAAAGACATCGTTCGAAAATTTTGTAGTAAATACGAAAAGATTGATAGAATTTTGTATTCACAGCTATAACGACAGAAAGAATGTAATTGTTTCTTATAGAAGGATCGAAAATGCTTGATGCATAGTATCGTGAGATCAGGATTCACAATTATAATGACGATATATATATTTTTGAAAATAAAATCCATTCCCTTAACAGTTCAGAAATATCAATCTGCTGGTAGCAATCAATACCCAGCAAGTGTGAATACACTTTTGACATTTGACATTAACAACATCCAAATACGTTATAACGACAAATATAAAATTACAAGCATCAAAAGGCTGCAAATGACATTATAACCAACCAATTTCTCTTCAACAATTACGTGACACCAAATATCCAAAAGCCTATAAACATACAGCATGATAGTGACGATTGATTTCATTAAGAAGAGTTTACACTGTGAACTGCAGTATCCCCTGTGATCCAAAGTATTTTGACAAATATGAAAGGCAGTTAGTTATTTATAAATTTGACTTGATGTCCAACATTTTTGCTTAAAAAAAGTGTGTAAAGATTAGGTAATAGGTGGCACAGACGGTTTGGTGCATCATATAATGGCAGTGGTCCGTTTTTTTTCAATGCTCATATATGTTTTCAGCAGTAATTAACAATAAATAAATAAATAAACTCTGTATCTTCCGTTCGTCTGCACACTGGGCGAATTGAGCCAATGTGCAGACGAATGACAAGGTGGTGTAACTAGACGTCAGCGGGTATACATCACTCCACAATATCCCTCAGGAAGGATTCAGATTGGATGCCGATACGGTGGCAGAAATAAAAAAATTGACGCAACTCTAAACCCACAAAGTAGGTGGATTTTACGAAGATGGTGCTCGCTAAAAGTATCAAACTTTACGATTCATAAATGTTTGCCGAGCAGTTGTAGAGATGCATATTATGATTGGAGTTCTTAAATGAAATTACCAAATAAAAAAGAAGAAACATGTCTTCATAAACTTTTATCTCAGCGAGTTACAGTTTCTTTGCTCATATGAGATGTTTTAATATATGCATTTAGCAAACTATCAGACTAATTTTGTACAAATTTTGTTTGGCTTAAATGCGTTATGATAGATGTAATCTTGTACCATCCTTTTGTCCACTTCTTCCTCTACGCTTACTGTATGAGTTACAACACAAAACAGTTTAAACAGGCAATCAAACTCTATGGGTCAATGTTGAAATTTATATCTGTTGTTAACAGCAACCATAACTTGCTTCGTCTGAAATTGGTAAATTTTGAGTAGAAAGTATGCGAGGTATTTTTTTATCCAAGAGTTAAACATATTTCTGGGCAGCCTTTTCGTACGCATTTGGGTAACTTTAATATGATTTTCTGAACGAGAGTTCTGCAAGTTTTAACAATAAGTACTTCCAGCGTTATCTCTGCAGTAAAAAAATAACTATCTCTACAGTCCCAAAAGACTTTCTTGACTATACATTTTAATGTCACCTACTCGTATGGAAGAGAAAATCAGATAGCTGTCGCTAAGATAATGTGGGCCTTATCTCAAAGCTTAAACTTACGCAATTGCAGCAGTTTGTAACATTACGATGGTTTATTTAGGGCTTTATTTGAGCGTCTTTTGGGCTGTTAAAGAGTGTGGTGCAATGGTTTGAGAAACTCAAGGGATGAAAGTTGCACCATCGTTGTTGTTTAGGGGCCAAGCACAAACTACGTAGCTCGATTCAGGGGTGGGAGGGGGGGGTTGGCTGGAAGGCTACGCTGGGCTACGTGCGGGGAAGGGGTGGACCGAGCCAGACCATGTAGCTTTCCTTTCATAACATTTTTCACAGCTAAAATGAGGTACAGAACTCAGTTAATTATCTCCGTATGTAATTTACAATAGTCTGACAAGAGAAAACAGTACAAAATGTCTTCTGGAATCAAAAGGGAAAAAAACTACGTGCTTCGTGGGGGGGAGGGGTAGAGGCAAAAGCCACGTAGGGCTACGTGGGGGAGAGATGACAAACTGGAGCTACGTGGTTTATGCACGCTCCCTTTGTGGCGTCGGGTAGGGTAGCGTCATAGTCAGATGTTATATGTTGGGGTGAGCTGGGAGAAGCGTGCCTGTCCATCACCGAATGTGAGTGGGAGCGTATGTTCCGCCCCCAAGAGGGAGAAAACCTGCAATCCTTCAGCTGGAGTGAAACAAGTTTTGTTGCTTGGTAATTGAATTCTGATCAACGTTACTTGGGATTAAGTGATTTGGCAAAGTGGTGGTTTAAATTCGTAAGTCCCTGAGAAGGTTTATTAAGGGCTCAGAATAATTGTCGGCAGACCCATAGATTAAATTCAGTGTTTTGATTTTGAAAGGGCGGCGACTGTTTAAAGTGTTGTGAAGGGCCGTACAAACTCCAGAACTAGAGAAGATGCAGCAAAGTGATTGTAATATTAAATTTGTGTAAGTTTCACGGTCAGTGAAATGAATTTGCATTGAGAAGTGTTGTTTCAGTTAAGTGTGATGTGTCAAGTTGTGCAATAGGCTGACATGGTGTCGAGAAACGAAAATAAATTAGATTAAATTTGAAGGGAATCATTTTGATTTGAAAACGTATGCGTAACTTACAGCCATTGGATCTTTTTGTAGAAACTGTAAATGATATTAAATTTAAAATGTAGTGTTTGTTAATTTTTCGGAACTTTGTAGCAGCGAGGAATCTTCTGACAATTTATCTTTAAATTTACATATCGGTCGGTGGCTTGTTTGAAGGTAAAGATAATTTAAAATAAAGTCTTTGTCTATTATAAATTTATTTGTTTTCTTTTTTTGGCAGTAATTGATTTTGCAGGTTACAACAATTCTATATCTTCGGTTTGTTTACTTCTAATATATTGTCACGTAGTAAACCACGATCAGAGTCCTTGGGCGTAGCGGGGTCGTTCATGAACACACACACTTTAACACAACGAAGCTTAATGAAACAGTTCGTACAGTACAGGAGCACCGAGCGAACTGATTCCGGCTAGAAGGGAGTATCGCTTATATAGTAATGAAGAACAGTTTAGAACATTAATACTAGTTACAACAAGAATATTCCGGAACAGTTTACGCAAATTTTACGGGACTTGTTGAATTCTAATGCACGAGGTTCGAATCCCCGTCCGGGCATCCAGATTTGGGTTTTCCATGGTTTCCCCAAATCACTCCAGGTGAATGCCGAGATGCTTCCTTCAAAAGGACATGGCCGAATTCCTTCCCATTCCTTGTCCCCCATCCTTTCCCGTCTCTAAAGACCTAGTTGTTATAGGAGACGTTAAGCAGTTCAAAAAAAAATCGAATGCACGACCTTTAGTCCCACAGTCTCTTAACGTAACCACTACACTACAACAGTCTTTCAGTATTCACGGCCTGATTCTCTTGATGTGCGACATTATCAAACATATCCCATCCAGATTAATTTCATTATGGGGATTGATTAAACCACTCCATCTTGCTGTATGTCTCTGAAGCTATCACCTCCAGTTATCACTTCAGCTTCTAAAGTCTCTCCTGACAACACACTCCAATCTTCCACGTCGTCTTCCTCCAGGACGTTTCTCTGAACCCTGCAACTTATCCGCGAATCTTGGAAAACTTGTTTCTTCCATCACCTGCAGTGTTCGAACAAATGTACTCCATTTCTTCTAACTATCCAATCCTGTTTCCTTCTTTACTTTATAGCTCCTACTTTGTCTTGCCATACTTCTCACAAATCTTATTTATGCGATGTTCTTCTGCATGACCCACGTCGTCAGTATGCATATTACATTTACTTAGTATAAAACCCGTTACACGGGCAGTTTGAGTGGCTACTGATATATTTTTATAGTGTATACCAATAACCACCTCACAATTTGTGATCAGAAAAATGCCTTGTTTTAATAGTAAAACCCCTCTCTGCCCTTCGCTTTTTTCGTTACTTCCTCCACAACAGGTAATGGGAGATAAACACACAATGATTAAAGCAGACTCGCAGTGCGAAAATGAACATCTCTACCACGAATTATATTTTTATCTCCTCCCTCCGTTTTTGTGCTACTTGAAATTACATCCACAAAGCCCTTCAAAAATAATTTTTTATTGTTATTGATAAGTTTCTAAGGAAATAATAATTTCAAATTACTTATTTGTTTGATATATTTGGTGATTTATTACGTTTCGTGTAAACTAAGTCTGGTTCTTAATAATCTCTCTTGATTCCTATTTTCTGTCAAAAAAATCTTATGTTATATTGTGATTTTGTTTTAATAACTGCTACATACAATAGATCGTAAACATCAGATGTTCTTCTAATTATATGAATTTAACTGTGGTAAACTAACAGCGACGAACTCTGTGAATGCGTGATAGTGGAGGACACACAGTACCTGTTGATCTGCAACAAATTTCATAACTTGTTCACAGCAAATGACAAGGCCATTCAGGATGCTGTTTACTGGGCCTATTGCTGGAAATAAATGGCTTTAATACTGGCGTATTCAATACAGAACTGTTAAGATTTGTTTGTTTAATTATGGATTGTAATATATATGTTTGGTTTGTTTCCTTGAATTTCATTAACTATAATTTATCCCAAACTTGTAATTCAAAAATAAAAGTGATACCTTGGACACGAATAAATAAAATTCTGTTTAGCTCTTTCGGTTCTAACTCTGGTGTTGAGGTTTTGCTCTTTTTTATATTTGGATAACTCAGACGTGCTTTAACGGAAATTTTATATTTATTTCTTCAGTTCCCTGCATTTTAATACGCTAAAATTCGCAGAAAAGGTAACTCAAACCTTCCACAGAGCAGGAGAAACCCCCAACATAAGAATGTAGGTAGCATCGACCAAACTTCTTACATCACACTAGGTTTCTTTGCTGCTCTGTGCTAATAACTAGGCCAAAGCTGCAGGCAAAAGCTAATTGTAAGATATAACATGATATATAAGTTACCATTTTCGTAACCATTCGTCCTCATCCCAAATCTTTAACAACTTGTACAAATTTCCTCTTTCTTCCAAGCTGCTAGTTCTCTCATTTACATA
Organism: Vandiemenella viatica; assembly: GCA_031002005.1. Taxonomy (NCBI): domain Eukaryota; kingdom Metazoa; phylum Arthropoda; class Insecta; order Orthoptera; family Morabidae; genus Vandiemenella; species Vandiemenella viatica. The sequence goes on from JARYHS010013631.1 coordinate 80,620,223, forward strand.
TAATACAACTGAGATAAATTCTGAACTGTCCACCTAGTTGGCCGAGGTTGCTGATGTTTCCTGGCTTTTATGCTTTAACTTAACAGACCACAGCAAGAATAAACTTCGAAGCATTTGAAAAGTTGTGTTACCCAAGTGGTATCGGCTTTAGTATGCCCAGCAACCTGTCAGAATACATCAAACCATATAAGGAATGAATCAAGATACCCTAAACGGATGAGATATGTTATAAGTAATTAAGTGGAATGCTGATGCCGGAAGTGTGGTTTCTGGAATTTACAGAAGCTTATTCTTCAACGGATGTCAGCGTTAAACAAACTTAACTTTTGAAAAGTCAAGATGTTTAGTTCTTTAGTGTTAGTGGATAATAGCTTTTATTATGAGTAACAGGTTGTGATAATTCACAGTGTGTAGTAATAATAGTAAATTATTTGTACCATTTTCGTAGTATATAGGATTCGTGTTTATCTTTCAAAATTTTGTTAACTATAAAATGCTATTACAGTATTATGAAATAACGGTTCGTTGTAGACTCTAGAGAACGAACCATCTGAATGTACAAATAAATAAATAATAAATACCCAAAACTTAAGGTGACGGACATGTTATGAAATAAATGACTCTTTTTCGAAATTTTAATTTGCGAAAGATCATATAAAGGAAGAAAACAATAAAAGATGATGCTTACCATTTCGCAGTAGGAGTTTTTGTTTGATTTGTTGATGGAGGATATATCGAAAAGAAGAACATGATGAAGTTTCTTACTAAACTTACAGTAAAGAGATGGTAAGCAGTAACTTTAGAGTATTGGGTAGGTCTCATGCTGAAACTATGATTGGGTCCGCTAGGTTTCTCCTGTCTTCAAGGTTTCGAGAAACTGTTTCAACAAATATTGTAATGGTCCCTTAAACTATGATCAATTATGTTCCATTTCTATGCCAGTAATTCCAGATTTTGCTCTAACTATGTTGAAAGAACATGAAAGTGAAAATCAACTGGACACCTACTTCAGTTTCCAATAAAAAATAACTACAAACCTTATAGCTGTCTTATTTTTCTGGTTCCACACCAGGCTGTGTTAATGATCTGTGAATGGTTTAATTTAGTAGCTGATCACAATAAATAACATAATTTTGTGAAAATCTGTCCTGTTGCGGGTCTTCGACACTATTCTCACTTAGAATTATACTGTTTTATGGTGTTTAAGGTGCTGAAAAAACTTAACCAAGTATTGAAACCTAGAAAAACTTCCTTTCTTCAAAATTTCAATATAAACTAATGATAATCTAATTAGATGCAGATTAATTAACAGAGAATGGCCTTATCTTTGCAGGACCCACGTGGAACTAATAACATAGATGCGCTGGATGAAAGAGTAATAATGTTACGCATCACAAGATTCGGATGACGAGATAAAACTATCTCTTGTATCAGCCTATCGATTACATATAGAGGATAATAGTCTGGAAATCCCTTCAAATATACACAGTGCTTCCCCAATTCCATGCTGAACTGCCTGAACGCATATTGCAAACACTGGCTGATCACTGTGTCTACAATTAAGGTCGTTGTAGGTACAAGGTTTGGCAGCTGGTAATCAGAACAAATATTACGAAATTCTTGGTATGACTATTTGTCTTTCGCCATCTGCTGAAATATTGTCACTTAATGAGATCCGGAAGGAGAACGGGATGCCAACTTCCTGTAAACGCCTATAAAACTTCCAAGTATAAACCATAGATGATGCATACGCTTCCTTCAGCATAATAAGTTTCATTCATCAAACTACATAAAAGAAAGAAACGTTTACTGTATAATTCTACAAACATTGAACCATTCATTCAACATGATGATGGAATAAAAATCCAGACAACCCGTCAAAGAAACGAATTTTGAATTTAATCCGTTATCAAACATTGCACCATCACATTGGAATAATCATCTTTTAAGTTAGTGGACTACTGAAACAGAAAAAGCATTAGTATTATTCAGATAGAGTTATGAAGAAATATTTCCGCTTGTCCCACTTCGTAGTCTGTTGCATAAGGAACACGTTCTGCAAAACAGAGTTAACAGAAACAAGACGACTCAATATAGACCAACCAGGTTGCTTGTACAGAAGTCATGGAAGTTTTACAACACCTCAACACAAACTCGCAAAAAACATTTGCTAGAGTCAATGGGCAAAATATTAGGTTGTATCACTGGATTCTCTTCCTTGTTTAACCATTCATTATTACGATGTTATGACTCGAGTCTACCATCCGTATAAGAAAATGAAGATGTACTTTGAGAAAAATATAATTTTGATGTGATTTTTTACTTTCTTTGGTGAGAGCTCGGTGGGTAGATATTTATACCTCTTGTGAACCAGAGGTTTTCCACCGAATCCAAACATTCAAAATTACTCTTAACTAGAGCTGAAACCTTGAAAGGGAGTACAGAATGATAACTCCTGAAATAATTCTCCAATTCTCTCTCTCAAATCTTAGGTCCTAACCTTTTCAGATCTTCATTTTTTTCGTATTGAGTCTACTTCATCATTCACGAAATACGATTTCGATTTTTGTTGCGCTTTGAAGCGCACAATATTCATCTAGACTGTTTAATTTCTTGTAGATGTTCAAACAGTAAAATGCAAACTTTTATAATTAAAAATTGATATTTTTATTTTGCATACTGAACTAATCAGTGGACGAAATGCATTTTATTTGCTTTAACTAAAGTTCATCTTTGTTTGTGTTTGAAGAAAAATCGTTTCTGGACGATAACCATGTTCCTTGAAATCATTCCAGGCGAATACCGGGATAGTATGTTCAAAAAGACTATGACCACATTCCTTCCCATTCTTTGCTCCGAATCTTCACCGGTTCTAACTATCTCCACGCCAACGAGCCATAAAGCCCTGACTAAAATTATAAAACACGGCAATGGCTGCTTCAACCCGCCACAATCAACTACACAGCATCTTTAGTCAGCGAAGTTAGTGGAAACATGCGTCAAGCCGGCTTCCATCGAAAAAGATACTGTTCTCCATTCGTAGTTTATGCAGGAAAGACAAATGATGCAGAAAAATATAAAATAAACCCAGATCACTATCAACCGATGCTTGAGAAGATAATGTGCGGTGCAGCCCCACAAATCAACATTGATTTGATTACTTTTTCGATAGTACGATATCTGCGCTTATCACATCAATGGTTCCCAATTGATTTTTCCCTAGTACCACTTCTAGAAACAGTTCAACCTCACATACCCCTTATATCTGCAATGATAACAAATTAAACCATTTTTTCGCATTTAATTAAATCTTAATCCAATAACAAACTTCAAAAAAATAAACGAATGTCAAAAATATATATTTTGGCGATAATAATATTTGCGTATCTTAGTGATTACCTCGACCAAGAGATTACCGTGTGTACCCCTTGAAGCAACCCTACGTACCCCTTGGGGTACGGGTACAACTAATTGAGAACCACTGTTTCACACGAACCCTTGAATTCACGGCGGCGCGGCGTTCCGAAGTGTAGTGCTGAGAAGCGAGCGGTGGTCGGTTTGTGTGAGAGCGGTGGACAGGCAGCTTTCACGTCCGCCTGAACGCCCCCGGGACACGAGTTTCGCACAGCTGCAGTCTGTGTTGATTTGTCAACGGTTCCAAGTCCACAACGCGCATAATCACAACTTCACGATTTCGGCTCATCTCAAGACATCCCGCAAGGCAAAAAACACGTTTATGTAACTTTGTGTTTGTGACAGATTTGTAGTGGTATTGCTTCTGGACTGATTTACCCAAAGTTTGGTTTACGCGTATCTGTAATACGATCGTCTTAGCCATTTGTTTCAAGATCTTTGATTAAAATACGCTGCCAGCAATAGTGTTAGAGGAAGATAAATATTTCGTCGCAACAGATAACGCGACGACGGAAGCACCAAATATACACCAACTTCTAGAAGCAACTGACATTTTCAGATCAAACTGGATGAATGCATAAATAAGCACTGAAGGTACATATTTCGTGTTTGGTTGCGTAGCGCTATCTACTTGTGTCATGGTTTTGTAATGTCGTTTTGCAACGAAGTCTCTTTTTCTTCCTTCCTGACCTCCACATAATTAGCTAGATTAATTGAATTTTGTAATAATACGACTTTCAGCTATGTCTAATACTGCCATAATACTTTGATATTAAGCTGAATAGAAATTTTCTGTCGATGATAACGATCATAAAATTTCATACAAAAGTCCTCTTTCATCTTTAATTTTTTTAAAGTGTGATGTAATTAGCAGCTTGAATAATTCACTCATCTTTATGTGATCTCTTAATTAAATAGTTTTATATCTATACCTATGTACTATTGGATGCATTTTCTATCGCGCATCAACATTCGCACCCTGGAGCCAGGACACAACAGATTCTAAGTTAACCTAAGTTTCAATCCACCCATCTGATTTTTTGGAAAGAGATAACTATTACTTACAAACGATAGTAGAGAAGTAGTAAAACCAGAATGGGTCGGTGAGGAGAGCTAAGTGACTTTGAGCGTGCACTGGTCATTGAATGTCACCTTGGTAACAAATCCATCAGGGACACTTCAACACCTCTAAAGCTTCCAAGTCGGCTGTTAGTATCGTGCTTGTGAAATGGAACGCAAAGGAACAAGTTAATCAAGATCAGGCAGACCTTATTTAATGACGAATAGGACTGTCGATAATTAAGGAGTGTCGTTGTAAAAACTCTCAAAAAAAATCAGCGGTAGGAATCACTCTTCAGTTCCAAATTGCTACCAGCAGTCCACTGACTGTGTCAGGCGTTAAAATGAATGGGATGCAAAGGTTGAGATGCGGGTCATAAGCCAAACATTTCTGTAATCAATACTACGTATCGTTTGAGGTGGTGTAAAGAGGGACGCCAATAAACAATGGATAACTGGAAGCGAATGATAAATCACGTTATAGTCTATGGCAATCCGATGTAAGGGTTTGTAGTTGACTAATGCTACCTGGCATAATGTGTAGTGCCAACAGTGAATTGCGGAGGAGGTGGCGTTATGGCTAGAAGGTGTTTTACATGGTTAGAGTGTCATTTCCCTTATTGCGCTTCAGCTAACTATAAATGTAAAAGGCACGAACACATTTTAAACCTTTGTACATACTGCGTACGCTAGAAGACCACTTCAAAGGCGAGAATTGTTTGTATCAGCATTACAATGCACCCTGTCATAAAATTGAATCTGTGAGGCAATAGTTTGTGGGCAGTAACATACCTGAAATGGACTGTCCTGCCAACCTGAACCGAATGGAACACCTTCAGAATCAGAACGTCGAGCTCCAGACCCTAGAGTCCAATATCACTATATCTCTGGTTTCTTGAGGAAGAAGGAGTTGCCATTCCTCCACATACATTCAGACATTTCATTGAACATCTTCCCAGCAGAGTTACAGCCGTTTAAAGGCAAAGAGTAGACACTCCTTATTAATGTCCAATTATAGCGAACATGACACTAGTAAAAGCAAAGTGCAGTTAGAGATATGTGTCAGGATAGTGTATATCTGATTGCAAAGAATACAAAGATGTGAGGAAACATCAGCCGTTAACGTACGTTTTATGTTTGTTAGGAAAATTAGACTACAAAATGGGAAAACTGGAACTGATTAGTCTGTACTTTAGCATTCATACAAGGTTTTATCAGTATGTTTCTGTAATATTCTAAATTACGGGTTCCAAAAATTTGGTATATGCGAATTGTATCCGATGGGAACTACTTTAAAGGCAACCAGTATCAGTACTATGAAAAATAATTTCTTTTAATTAATGAAAATTCTGTTAACTTCTTTATGTAACTAAGACGCACAACTTTTAGATTATATAAAAGTAAAGAATATTTTAGTATGTTTTTCCATTAATAACTGAAAGTCAAGAATCATGTCCTGTACCAAAAAAAAAAAAAGCGTACCTAAGTATGTCAACATACCACAGCCGAAATTTTACTCATTAAAATTAGAAGATAGTAATTCTGGGCATAGCCGCATGAACGTGGAAAAAAAAATTGGGCTTGCATTCCTTCACAGCTGACCAAAGAAAAAGTTTGCTGAGTGAAGTTGTTGAACTAATGAATCAGCCTGAGAATTTGTTCTACAATGGATTCTAAAATAACTGGAGACGAATTTGGGAATTTAAATTGGAATTACCGAAATTTTTAGCTCAAATCAAATATGTTATTAAGCAACGCAGTAAGAGAAGTACCGGACTTTCGTATAGATGACAAGAATTGTGGGTTTGAATAATATACAATAGCACAATTCCTGTAAATGCCACTGACATTGGAATTTTATTCATGTTCGTGAGGAAAGAATAACTGAAAGTACTTGCCACAAACAATTAGTCGTTTCCCCGGGCATTTGGAAATTCTTGATGACGACCAAGCCTGGTGGGTGAGCGGTAATGTCCTGACCTGGTATACGGGAGGACTGAGTTCGATCCCCTGTCCTCCATTTCAGATTTCAGTATTTACTGCAGGTATAAACCGTGATGGTTCCTTTTAAAAGGTCATGAATGAACTCCCTCCCGTTCCTAACGGTCAATCCTCTCCCATGTCTAATGATTTCGTAATTTACGATCCGAAGTCGTAACGAGCAAAAAAGTCTACCGTGGTCATTAGGAAGCTTATAACCTAACGGAGAGTAATAAAAGTAGCCGTGTGCGAATCACGTTAACTTTGTGCTAAAGTGTTTCCTGTTCCTCTGTGTATCGCGTAATGTTTTGAGTTGATTGTAGCTATCACTTAAGCATTCTCTTAAGTGATTACGGCAAATCATAATCGACCAGTTGACTGAACCTTGGCACGTTCCACCTCATAGTATCCAGCAAGGCAGTGCTTTAACATCGCCGAACAAAATGCCAGGTTCGATCAATGTTCCCCGGTTAGTACCTTAACTGAACTTCCCTGCGGTTTTTGAAATAAAAGCTTGTGGCTTGAAGGTAACGTGAAAACACGATTACAATGAGTGTAAATAATAGTTATGATGAAAAAAATGGCTCTGGTGCTTTTAATTTCTGGGTCAGTGAATTCGACCCTCGATCTGCTGTTCAGAGCCATAATTGTGCAATGCCGCACCCGCATAATGAATTATTCTGCACTGCAGTCATCATTTCAGTACCTGTAGCCATCTGTACTTAATACCATTGCGAATGGACACGTGGAAAGTTGGAAGTTCACAGCATTTAATAGTTAGAAGCAGTTGTTTTACTTTACCTACACAGAAGCCCTTCTTCTGACGTATCGTGCTACTATATAATACCTTACAGCAATCTTCGCAATAGTGGTAGGTCAAAAACAAAGTGCGCGCCATTCAAAGACTACAAGGCGTATTTGTTTATTACTGATGTTACCATTTCATAACTTGCATGGTTATCCGGGGGTTTATGAATTAACACATTGTTTCCTGATTAGAAATTGAACATGATCACCACTCATATATTCTTGATATAGCACTGGACCGCGAAAATTTATACGACCATCGGAATTCGTCATGTCTGAATTCCGTTTCCTGTAGTTCATTTTGTTAAAATTTCCAACTCTTTCAGATTTGTAATTAACGATCGCCGGTTATCACGTAAAGAATTCGTATATTTAGATGCAAGATTTAACCTCTATTCGAGCATTTCACTAGGACGTTAATGTAGTAACACATGAAAACGTGGATTTCATCCACCTCATCACTGTCTATATCGTTTGAACTGCTTCTTGGAAACAAGGGTTCAAATACGTACTAATGTACATAGGTTTCTGCAGCACCATTACTCTGAGGTAGGTTGCCTGTGGCCTGATCTTCACATAAAAAAAGCATCTTTTATACTTTATATGCGAATGCTCGGATGTTTCTCCGCTTCCGCTTGAAAAATAAAAAAGTTTGTGGGAAACACGACAGAAGTGAGATTATCACGTTCTCTTTTTCCAAGGATATTCTGATTGTATTTGTATCCAACTCTCTTTCCAAGTTTTATTTCTCACAGGCACACAAATATTACAAATATTACTAATGGTCACCTAACTCATTTGCAATTTCATGTTTCGTAGTGCATTAGCATATGTGGAAATACGTGTTTTCGCGGGTGTAATGCTTAACTGTTTCCATACAAAACAACAGTGTAAATATTTACTAAGTATGAATGCAAATACGGCATTATGTTGAACTTTTAGTTCCTTTTCCACTATAAATCAAAGATACTCAACGCAAAGAATTTTTGGGGTAGAAACAACTTACTATGTGCAGCCATTAGTTCTGCTCCCAGGATTTTATTACGCTGCGATTACCGTCGTTTGGCAAATTTTAAATTACATTTGGTAGAATTTTCTTCTTTAATGATTTTGACAAACACACAAAAAAAAAAAAAAAAATGCGGGGCTCGCTTCAATCCTCCCTGCATTATGGAACTAGATGCATTGATCAAGAAGAGGAATTCGATGTACTCATTTGCATAAAACTACTTAAAATAAAATTATCGGGTTGTGTATACTAACACATCAGGAACAAATACTCAATTTCACTGTGTAACATTGAAGGGAGTATCACAGTAAATACAGAATACACTATTATACCTCACGGGATGGTGTCCCTTTATTTTTACGTCTTACACATTACTCAATTTGGTTCAGCTAAATTCGTGACTGAATAAAGTTTTGAATCTATGGATACCAATCGTTAGATCGTATACAGAGTTTTGTCACACCTTTCATGGTTATTTCGACTTTTTCCACAGAACCATTATGCAGAAATATTTTCCTGTTTCCCCTTGTCATGAGAACTAACGTTATTGAAATAAAACTATTATTTCTAATATCTTCCTCGCTCGTGTAACAACGATTCACTTTTCCACTCATTTGTTATAAAGAATGAGTTGTATGATGAGCGCCTTGGTGGCTCATATAGTATATATATAAGTGGTTAAGGTGAATGACTGGAGGTCAAAAGGTCCCTGGTTCGAATTCCGGTCGTGGCTGGAATTTTCAAAGGCCCATAACCAGACCTTCACTTTTGGCACACCTAGCTGTATAATGTGAAGTACATTAGAACGCTTCCGTGTTTCGGATTCCATTTTAATCTGTAGGATTACCGGCCGTGTCATTTGGTGAACGAACTATCCTTCCGGATCTCCCGGCCAACAATACCATACGATGATTTTATTTATTTGCTTGATATAGTCGTATCTAATAAGCACACATTAACTTAATTACTTGCACTTAAAAATGTTTCTTTGTGTCTTATTGCCTCAAAAACTTCCGTGGTTTTCTCGGTTACTATTCTTAATATTTCAAGGATTTAATGGGTATATCTTCTCGTATGTTTTGTATAGATTAATGTAAGAACAATTCTTCTATATTGAATATTTTCCATATATCAGTCACTTTGGTTAATTAATCTGAACACATTCAGTTAGCACAATTTCATTTTAACGCCTTATGGTCTTCCAATTCCAGTCTTGCGATTTTCAACACTGATGGCTTAAAAGTCCTTGCTATTATAATTATTCGCTCTTTAGCTTTACATAACTCCAGTGGATCCAGAAAAAAGTACACCAAGAGCAGATTACGTCATGAATGGCAAGTAGTGAATGGTGTTGCCGGAACGGGCAGGTCCGACAGACGTATTGTGTGTTCTAGCCACCTAAGTCTATTGTCTATGACGTTGTCACTTCCGTTCTCTACCACGTATTAGGCAACGGCAGGTTTTATTACATAGGTGGTAATATTTTTCACAGTACGCCAATGTACTGAAATGCTATTCCTCCGATAAAAATTGGCAATTAATTAAATGAAACATTGAGAAGATAATTCCGTACCGTTTCACCGACGGGTGCTAATGCCCTAACGCAGTCTATTGGTTCTAGTCTGTAACTGCTGTGTAACATATCTTTAACCTTATAGGTTGCGTTAGAATAGCAACATGGCAGCCACCGATTTGGTGTAGCAAAGTTACGTTCATGAAAATGGATAAAAAATAAATAAAAAAAATTGAAGATGAACTTAAGAGAATAAAATAACAGCCCACCCAAGACGGTGGAGTCAGTATTGAGGACGAAAAGTGTGTGGCGTTGCATATAATCAACCTTTGTCGTTGCTTTCAGCATTTATGAGTCATCTCAAAACTGCTCAGGATTTAAGTTTTAGAAGAAACAGCAAACGATGGAATTAGCTTCACTCCTCATGTTGGAGCTTCAAAGCAAATGGCCTCTGGCAGCGACCAGCCCTACATATTATGCATAAGTAATCGCAAGACCGCATAGAAATGTAAAACCGTATTCCAAAATGAGTACTACTTCTGAATGTATTATAGCGATTTGTATGAATGCGGAGCGTTCGACGATCCCGGCCGCACCCTGATCTATCAGTCACAAGCACATTTGATGGCTTGTCATCGGTAACTTTTCCCGTAAAATTTTTGAAATAAGCAAATGACGCCGAATCTCGTAGGTTAAAAATCGGTCCTCGCATTAGGGAGAACGCGGGTTCGAATATCCGTCCAGCCATCAAATTTCGGGATTTCATGGTTTCCCGAAATCGCTCCATGTCCATGACGCGACGGTTCCTTCAAAAGGATAAGGAGGAATTGCTTCTTTGCCGTTCCTTGCCCCCAATCTAGTAAAAAAAATCAAAACAATGCAAACAGTTAAACATTACAGTCGGTATTATTATATATAATTTTCCAAAGGATTCAACTCCACCTACGGAAATGATGATTTTGAGAGGTAACAAAAATAAACAAAAGCAAAGCACAGTATGTAGTTGATATCGGGTACATCGCAGAATGACTCAATTTTTGTTACTTTTGTTACACCAAGCGTGGTGGTGTAACGGCTAGCGTTCTGGCCTCGCATTCGGGAGGACGGTGGTTCGAATCCCCATCCGGGCATCCAGATTTGGGTTTTCAATGGTTTCCCAAATCACTCCATGAAAATGCCGGGATGCTTCCTTCAAAAGGCCATGGCCGAATTCCTTCCCATTCATTGTCCCCCGTCTTTAAAGACCTCGCTGTTAGAGAGACGTTAAGCAGATAAACAAACCTTTTGTTACTTATTGCTTTACGCCTCGTCGATGGCTAAGGTCATTAGAGGCGGAATGGGACTGGGAACAAGGAACGGGAAGGAATTCGGCAATGGCCTTTCGAAGGAAGCAACCGACATTCGCCTGAAGTGATTTGGAGAAACCATGGAAAACCCAAATCTGGATATCCGGACGGGGATTCGAAACCACGTCCTCCCTAATGCGAGACCAGAACGTTAACCGTTCACCCACCACACTCGGTGAATGACTCAATATAACGAAGAATCCACTTCACACAAACAAATTGTAGATAGTATGGAATGAATGAGCAGCGAAACAAAACGAAAGAGCGCTGATGAGTGTTTCAGTGACGAAAAATATCAACAGTGATAAATACACAAACCGCGCAGGAGTGTATTATTTTCCTTGGTGTTTTATACCTTGTCAATGTCGAGGTCATTAGAGACGGGAGAGGACTAGGGTCAAGGAACGTGAAGGAATTTGCCCATGGACTTTTAGGGTCAAGGAACGTGAAGGAATTTGCCCATGGACTTTTGATGAACTACACTGGCATTCACCTGGAGTGATTTTGGGAAACCACGAGGAACCGAAATTAGATAGTGTAGACGAGGATTCCCGAATGCGAGACCAAAGCATTATCGCTTAACCATCAGGCTCGGCCCCCGGAATGTAGACCACAGCAAATTTTAAAAATTATTGTAGGTAGCATTCAGACAGAAAAAAAATGTTTTTTTTCTATTTTTTGATTGAGGCTTTATTCCTCGTCGTTATTGAGCTCATTATAAGTGAGAAAGGACTGAGGACAATCAACGGGAAGCTATTCGTACAAGGCCGTTTTGAAGTAATCACCGCACCATTCGCCTGAATGGTTTTTCTGGAAACCACAGAAAATCGAAATCTGGATGGTCGGACGGAGATTCGACCTGCGCGCATTCGGGAGGACGGCGGTTCGAATCCCCGTCCGGGCATCCATATTTGGGTTTTCCATGGTTTGCCAAATCACTCCAGGCAAATGCCGGGATGCTTCCTTCAAAAAAGGCAATGGACGAATCCCTTCCCATTCCTTGCCCCCATCCTTTCCCGTCTCTAAAGACCTCGCTGTTAGAGAGACGTTAAGCAGATATATATATATATATATATATATATATATATATATATATATATATATATACATATAAAGCTGCGTCATCCCAAACGCGCAACCACTCGCCCACAATACTCGATAACAAATTATACTTCCAGCGTGAGGATAGCAAGTAACATGTCATACAACACGCCAGATTTTTTATGTATCTTTACGTACTATCGACTACCAAAGTCACTAAGGACGACGTAACGTAATGGAACATTAGGTATGTTGACGTGTATCTACGAACCGTGTGGCAAATGTGAATTGTATTACTTGGTGCAGTGTGTGGTGTGGTAGAAATGGATTGGATACCATACCAACATTCACCTTGGTCACCCCTGGCTAGTACGCATTGGCCGATGTTTTAAATCTGATCTTTTCTACTGTCTAGTATGGCGGAACTTACTTAGCTATCAATGAATGGTTCTCTCTCCCAAGACATATCCAACAAGAAATTAATCATAAAATGTACGAATAATTAGAACCAAAGAGTTTGTGGTAGGCATCGTCTTGCGATATCTTGTCTTGAGTACTATTGATAACTAACAGAGTTACCGGCAATGCCCGGTATGATCTAGGTTGATTTGCATACACAGTAAATATTGAAGCTCACAAAAGAGGTCAGTTTTTTGCACTTGTGAATTAAATTTCATGTCAGTCGCTCCATTTTTCTATACGTATTTAAACGGGTAACAGCCTGGTGTAGCAGAAAAGAGATGGGGTTGGTGTTGATTTATTCCTGCAATATTTTTAGCCATGACATCAGGAACATGTGTACTAAGTTTCATCATAATAACCACAGCGATTCGTGCAGCAATAGAAACAATGGTTTTTTTTTTCAGGAAATGTGGTAAAGACAGAATCGCTCATCAATAAATTACAAAAAAAAAATAACACTATGTCAACACTAAAGATTTTAAACAGTTCAATTTTATGTTCAAAACCACCAGATATGCATTACTTACTATTAACAGCGATTTAATTCACCTCAAAACGTCAGAGATTGTAGCAGTGCGACCTCAGATGGTAACTTCAAGAAACAAAGAAGAGATCGAAAGTTTTTTTCATCATATTAATAAAATTAATTTAAATATTTTCCACTTTATGTAGTTTCCTCTGCGCATTCGATATAGCCATGTATTGCGTTTAAAGACTAAAAACCAAAATTTAAGAAAGTAAAAGCTACATGCGACAATATGGCTATTATTTTTTACGATGTATGTCGTATGGATCGTATTTCTTTTTTTTTTTTCAGACTATACGTTCAGATTTTCATTTACCGCTCCGGCGTTATGTTACGTTGGAGCATAAGAGATACCAAACAATTCAAATGATTTTCTAATCTTTAAAATGGTGAATACCACAATGAAATCTGCGCAGTAGTTTTTGAGATTTTCTGGTACAAATATACCCGGTTTTCGTTTTATAAATATGATAAAGTTATTTATAACAAGCAGTGATTCATCAAGAAAGTAGATGAATAAAAAACATCAAATTTATTATGTAGACAACAATGGCACGTTTTGACTTTACATCTTATGTATTTATCGGTGAGTCATCAAGTTAAAGCAACGATATTATCAACGATTATGAAAATGTACTCTTATGTAAACAGTAAACAATTCTAAGGTAGGCTACGCCGGAGTTCAGCTGGAGAGATCGGGTCGTGACGATGAATCATGGCTACGGTCTGATGACTCATAAAACTCTTTCCATGATACCACATTTCTCCATACCGTTTTTAACTTGTATTGAAATAAATGTATCATATAGTTTTCTTCCCATCACATAGTTTTCTTCCCTAAAGAAGGCACTCCTTATTGTTGTTAATTGTACGCAGTGATATTTCCAGACAAAGCTGTTAATGCACTGTAAGCTTTTTTTATTTCCTTTTCTTTTACTGTTTCAAATACATTGTTCATCACCTCCCCACATAAATTATCCCAGTCCCCGAATGACTTTCACTCAAATGAAAGCATTTACACTTGCTGCATGAATACAATTGCAAATTTATGGTCCTAATTTTCATCCAATATAGGCATTTATATACATTAATACACCTACTATTTTACTTATCTTTATTCTGTACTTCACTGACTTCTAACCCAGCTCCTTTACCGTATGCGTTTTAAGGTACCAAATCTAACTGCTCTCCTTAACATGTCGATATGTTGGTCGGTCCCACATCATCCCACCAAATTCAACATGATCACGTTTCAGGAACCCAGCTATTTTACTTCTCTGATAACATCTCGTTACTTGTCCTTTCTAATAGATGTAGGTCTTTGAAATTTTTCTTTACCACCATTCTATGTGGCCTGGCAAGCTAAAATTGTTATTAACCGATGGGCTAAGCTAATTACGTTTTATGCTTTCAAATAATTCCTTGTCCGCAATATATGTAACCACACAAAATCTTTTCTTTTCTATTACATAATAAACTGATTTTTTGTGAATTTTATTTCATTCCATATTGACACACTACACGAGATATCCTATCGATATGTCAAACGCCTACAATTTTCATTTTTCGATTTTTTCTCCAAATGTACCTAACTTAACAGGATTTTAGTATTAGAGTTGAAGTCATTATCAAGGATAACGTATTAACCTATCCGCAAAGAGCCGGGAATAAACTCTATTACTAAAACAATAAGACCAAGTCGGCTTAACAACTTAGTAGGTTACAAGAAGACGAATTGCCAAACTTTTAATGAAATGCCTGTCATAAGTCATTAAATATAAGTGCACCTGATATTCTTAAATCGCGGCCGGTTATTAGCAACAAGTATGTAAATCTTCGACATACGCGCAACTTCAGTGCCTATCGAATTTTTCTTGTTTCGTTTTTAGCAGCACTTACTTCATTAGCAAAATGTTTGCGCCTTCATTCTAATCTGCAGTATTCGGTTTTCACTGTATGAAATAGCTGCCTGGTTTTCTGTAGGATACGAGATCACAAAATAAAGCAATTCCTCGCCTCTAAGCATGTCCTGTAGCGGCATGAAGGACCCAGGCTAGGGATTGTGCGACATCGTATCAAAACAAGTTAACAACTGGAGTTTCTCCTTGCTCATCGCAACGGTTTGATTGACTAATAAATTATTGATGAAGACCACTTCATTTTTAATACCTTCTATGTAGATACGAATAATTTTACATAATGATTAACGATCAGCAATTTCTGACTTACTTTAATTTTTTCAATGTAATTTTCCAAATATTGAATTTAGTTTTAACAAAAAAGAAAAGAAATTAGAACAGAGGTGCCCTGAATCAAAGATTACGCGAGATCCAATATCCTGGAGATGATTCGCCACAATGAGTATATTGAACTGCCTGATTTTTGTTCCCAAGGATTTGCTTCCCCAATGAATTTTAATTTTAGAAATGAAACGTGTTCTTCCGGTACATCACCTCGCATCTCGTCACCTCGAAATCAATTGGTGCGGATAATATCACTTCTTGAAATTGCGATTATTTGTGTGGAGCAAAATTTCTAGAAAGTCTAACATGTTTCTAGGTGAAAGGTGTTGATGTCAGCGTTCTTATATTAATACGTTACTCTGACATGCGTCTTCATCACTCTTAAGATGTATACTTTTGTATACCGTTCACCCTAAACCTTAACAGAATGTTGTTTCTATTACATAAAATAATTTTTGAAACTGGACTTGTTTTTATTATTTTCAATAAAATAATAATAAAAATAAGTCGTTATTGGTGAGAATCAACGATCGCATTCTATTAACAGTGTCTTAAAATAGCTTTAGGTGCTATTACTCTAATCTAAGAGGATAAGCTACCTTTTCATGACCTAGGCTGTTCTTTGATTCTTAGAAATTAACGCATGTTAAGATAAACGCTAGTATTTCGTTGAACGTGTAATTCTTAAGAAAATTTCTTCGGTTACCAGTACACATCCAAAGGGGTTTTTTTCATGACTTTTGGGGTTATGTTTGTTTATGTGTCATTTTTGTGTACACAACAATTCTGGCAATTATGATGCACTTTAATGACGTTTTTCATGATTAGCTGCACACTTTTAGAAATTTCCATCTGATTATTTACCATCTTGTATACCAACCTTTCACTCCTTTTCCAAATGCTACGCTGACATTGGAAATTTAATTACACAAATGTTTAGTCCAGCTTATGATGTTAAAAAAAAGAACCTTCGTAGATTAACTTTTTGAACATGGTAGCTTGGATCATGAATCAATCGATTTGCAGGAAAGTTCACTCCAATTTGATACAGTGGCATAAATGATTTTTGTATGAAGTCCAAGATGCCTTAGTTTTATATCTGACAAGACTGTATTATACAGTTATAACTTTCAATATGTTCAGAGAGAAAGGGAAACATCTATTACTTACTAATAGCACATATACATTAACCACGAAAGTGAAACGACTTTGCCAACAGATTCCCAGCGAGTACCGTATGGTGAGAAAGAGTATAACCTCATTGTGGTATAGAAGAGACGCATCCGCTTTTACCTCAAAACTTTTATAAAAACAGAGAAAACCATTTCGGAAACCTCTGCTAAAAACTCTACTGTCAAGAATGTTAGTATGGTATGAATATTAAGACTAGCTTTCCGAGAATATTACACAATTGGATCCCATTCACTCAAGCTCGCAAAATCAACCTAGATCTCCGTTACTCCAGTTTTGTTGGCGCTGTGGATTAATTCTGGGCGTTAGTGAAGTCAAATTTCACATACCTTTTTCTTAAATCATTGTTGCGTATATTCATAAAATTTTAGCGCCCGAAACGCACTTACTTTGAGAAGGCCCTTACAAGAGTATAACCCATTTCTATTTTAAACTGCATCCATAAACTATGATCTCTCAGTGAACTCAGACAATGCTCTGTAAACCTAAACTGACCACATGATCTGTGTGTTAAAGCTCATTTTTACTTCTATATACAAAAAATTAACGTGATCAAGAACCTCACTTTTTCGTTGATACAATATTAAAAAATCAGCAAGCTTCCAGGTTACGTAAAAAAAGAGGCACAAAGTAGGAATGACGTAAACTACCATTCCTTTACGATTTATACTGAACATATTTCCCTATTTCAGTTAAATAGTCGTAAATCAATTAGCTAACTAAATGAAAGTCAATGTAAATATTTCACTAATATTTAACTTATATATAAACACTACATTTTCAGTGAGGAATAAAGACAAAAGACAGAATTTTTTAAGCAGAACAGACACGAAAAAATTAAGGGTTATTGAGAGATTTACGAGATTACGCGGGGCGGTGTAACGGTTAGCGTTCTCGCCTCGCATTCGGGAGGACGGCGGTTCGAATCCCCGTCCGGGCATCCAGATTTGGGTTTTCCATGGTTTCCCCAAATCACTCCAGATAAATGCCGGGATGCTTCCTTCAAAAGGCCATGGCCGAATTCCTTCCCATTCCTTGCCCCCCATCCTTTCCCGTCTCTAAAAGACCTCGATGTTGAAAAGAGACGTAAAGCAGTTACAAAAAAAAAAAAAAAAAAAAAAAAAAAAAGTTTTTCATATGAGATACGCCAGGATGTTCTGTGGTTCGGATCCCGCGTTAAGCTGTAGGTGCAGCCACGACAGAGGCAGAATGAGCGACTAATTGAAATTCATCCACTTGGAGAGCGTCCATAAATCACGTAGCTCCATTTTGGCCTTTGGCCTCCTATGAACCCCCCCCCCTCCCCTCCCTCGCCCTCACGTAGCCCGACGTGGCTTTTGTCACAACCCCCGCCCCCCCCCCCCCTCCACGTAGCATGTAGCTTTTTCCCTATTAAGTCTAGAAAAAAATTTGTACTGTTTTGCATTTTCAGACTATTGTAAATTACGTATGGGGATAATTAATTGACCGAAATAAATATTTACATGCTGTTATGTGTTCTGTACCTCATTTAAACTGTGAACGAAAAGCTACATGGCCTGACTCTTACCCCCCCCCCCCCACGTAGCCCCGCGTAGCTTTCCAGCCAACCCCTCCCCTCCCCTCCCCCTAGACCGAGTCACGTAGCTTATGGACGCTCCCTTGGCTCTGGAACGACCATTCTGCATCTCCCGGGTAGAAAAATCATATGTTATTTTTTATTCCAAAATACACTATTTATAAGAAAACTACATTTTTTCTATTAATTAACCCAACTTTAGTATTGTAATTACTGTACGCGTTACTAAAAGGATCCGCAAAAATGCCAGTAGGAAACCTGATCCATCAACGGTGTATGAACAAAAAATCTATTATTATCAAAAGATTCATACAAATATTTTACTACAAAATCATACTATAGTACCACGCTGGCAAAAAACTGTTACTAATTAGCATTAAGCTACAGTGTTAATTCATAAAGTAGACCTTACTACTAAACTTCTTGTAAGATTGACGCAGTTCTCCAGAGTTATTAATAAAAACATCTGGAATGAAATGGCACAAAAAAGAAGATTTCTACGGTTATAAAACAAATTTCGTATAAACATGAGCCCGAGGGGTGACCGCTAACGCTCGCGGCTAGCATTCGGAAAGACATGGGTTGAATCCCCGTCTGGCCAACCAGATTTCGGTTTTCCGTGGTTTCCCGAAATATCTTCAGGCGAATGCGAGGATGGTTCCTTCTATAGGCAATGTCCGAATTCCTTCCCGTTCACTGTCCTATCTCATTTTCCATCTGTAATGTCCTCGAAGTCAACGTGGCGTAAGGCCCGAAAAAAAGAGATTCTTGGTATCCTATTTATTAGCTATTACAACATTGTCATATAAGTTAAATATGGTAAGATAAAAAATCCTTGAGTTCAGTTCATGTATACTGTATATATAAAAAGTAAAAATAGTTTCTCATATACTATTCATTTTCGTAAGTTGGTAAGTAGGATTGAAATATGAATACACAGTAAGCTATTCGAAAAGTTTTCCAAACCACACACACATACACACACACACACAAATCCTGTATTTTCATTAGCGTACAAAAACAGTTGAAACAAATATTAAATAAAAAAACAAAGTAACAAGATCTTCTTTAATACTACTTTGTTTGAAAGGCCACTACGGCGTTGCAAGAGAAACAGCTTAACTCTACGGACTGGAGCTTAACTGATCGGTACAGCTGAGGGGACTGAATGCAGCGAAAGAGAAAGTGGAAGATGCAGGCGCAACGAGAGGCAGGTTCCAAGGACCCCGGCGACTCTCCTACTAATTTTGCATACAATGACCGCGAAACTCATCATGTATGTAAACGCTCATAAGGGACTATCCACTCGTGACAGTTTCACGAACCGAGTTCGTAGTTGCGCTACACCCACAAGCGGTTGCTGCTGCAAAGGCAGCTGATACTTTGAGAAACAATCACACAAACTGTGCCACAGCTTCATTGCAGTTTGCAGCAGAAGAAAAACGATTTCCTGTGAGACTTCAGCATGTGATAATAATAACAACTGAATCGTACGCCAATTTATAGCGTGAACGTATTCTTCCCGGGCAAACAATGTAGCACAATTTTCAGCTACTTCTAACTCAATACTGTGCAATGTATAGTGCCTGACGAAAAAGATATTAAAAAAATCGCCACTCTCGGAAAACTTAATTATTTTTTCAAGCAAATTTCTATGATCATGTAGGTGATAATGTTTCGCCCTCAAATATACATATTTCGCAAAGATATTAATTAGTCTTGCACATGGAAGGAGGAACTCAAATTGATTCCTATCTTAGTACAAACTCCCTTTTGCGCTCCCTAAGATAGCAATAAATAAAGAAAAAAACAGGGGAGAGTATATTCTATGACTATTTCCTTCAACTTTTAATATATCTTGAAATTTTGTTAATACGTCTCCTTTAGCTAAATGTGTAGTGGGCAGAATGCTAGAATACTTTCGTATATAAATTTTGTGCAAAAAAAAAAAAAAAAAAACACGGTTAATGCGTCATACTTAGTGCGTTTTTGTATGTATGTGTTAAACTTATAATAAGAACAAAGCTGCTTTAAGATATGATGGGATTTCAGTTATTCCATCGAATTACTGCAGAATTCTTTAGGTGACATTCCACGATCGTCTACAAGTTCATCCCGAAAAACATAATCTTTCGTGAATTTGACCGGCCAAATTTCTAAGCGTCGAAAAGAAATGTTAAATTCCCTGTTTAAAGATGAGACATCCCAGCAAAGCTTTCTGGTATATAATCTTTAGAAAAACTAAACAAATTACTAGTCAAATTCTAATTTGTATAGCAACACGTAATTAAAAATGACGATGATAGTGAGAAACACTGCACGATTTTGTCTCGGTAATAAGTGAAATGTTTCTGGGAAAATTGTTCTCTAATACCATTTAAGAATGAAAAAATTAATAATGTTCTAATTCTGCCTTTTCCAACCTTTTTCATCGGCGTGCCATTTAGAGATTAGCCAAGGACCCCTTACTAATAGCAGTAATAATAATACTTTGAAATAGGCTATTCTATAACTAATTTGATAGTTCTACTCGCATTTCACACATTAGGACCAGAGATTCCTATCTTAGTACAGATGAGTCTCTTGCGCTCCGTAAAATAGCAATAAATAAAGAAACACATTTATGTTTTCGTAATGATTAATTTTATTTTGTTCACGGACCCCGTGGACTACTGATCTAGTTTATAGAAAATTATATCTTCGCGTATGTTAATCGGTCAGATTAAAGTCACCGTCACCTTCTTGAAATAAGCAGTAGATAAAATGAGTGATTGAAGTGAACTATCTTTGACATTACGATGGTAAATATTTTCGTCTTACATGTCTTCAAATAAAATGAAATGTTTAAACGTATTTTCTGCGCTACAGTGGTGTTTTTCTGAGGTCGTTCGCCTCGCACATGCAGTAGATGCGTGCGGCCGCTGGTTGCCGACTTACGGTAGGTTGCGGTTCCTCGAGCACAGGTTCGGTGACAGCTCAGGCGAAGCCCGTAAGGTCCGCTGGTGTAGCCTAACTGAACCTTGCCTGCTCGTCGTGAATTGCGGTGAGCAGGCCCGCGGGCCGCAGGGGTGGGGGCATCCGCGCTCTCATTGGCGGCCAGCAGTCCACGTACGGCCCGCTTCTCAGGGGTGCGGGTTCGTCTCCAGAGGTGACTGACATTTGGTTTTTCCTCCGGATTGACTAGACGTGGCGGAAATCACCAGACAGTGTCATTAATATATTTTCTTTAGATCTGTTCTAATAATTTTTATCCTTTTCACATAGTCAATTACACCACAAAATATTTTTGCAACGAGTACCCCGCGATTAAGCAGATGTCGCTAAAGTGCAGCAGCTGCGGGTGGTATACGGCCAATGGTGAGATGGTTAGAGTCCTAGTGGCCAAACAAATTTCATCACATGGTACTTCCTAGAAAAATAGAGGAAATATTTCAACATATTTTCTTCTAATCGAATTGTGTACGAAATTGCTGCCTTAAATTTCAAATATCGCAACGCTGCGAAGGGATAGGCAGCATATCGAGATGGTTCCTCCAAAAAGCTATGGTTCTTCCTCTCCTGATTACCTCTACGTCGAAGAGGCCTAAAACCTAAAGAGGAAAATAATTCAGCGTACATCACCACTGATGGAGACTTTTACGCCAGTGATCTGGGTTTGCGGTTCGTATACTAAAAACATTTACATTAATTAACAATGTGACTACGGACTTAACTGTAGTAATACCCTTATTATATTTCAGGAAATAAGTGTTGTTATTGGTTGTTTTAAAATTTTCCTTCTTTCATATTCTTGCAGGCCAGTAGTAACAACGGCATAGTTGGAGGAAACAAAATGGACACTTTCCTTTTATATAGTTTTTGGTGTGACTGCTATTGGAGACTCACACGACCAGAACAACCCAGCCGACAGCTGTATCTGTGATAATGGAACTGTGAAGGCGAAACAAACTGATAACCACACCAGGATCTTCGTCGTCATTGCAACCTTAGATTAATGCTTAAATAGAACCAGGTAAACCGCCATCAGCATCTAGTAATTCTTACCTGTAGCCTGTCAAAGAGTTCAGCAGTGCAGATGCAACTATTATTGCTTGAGATTCTTCAGAAACGAAAGAGGTTCAGGTATTTTAATGACTATGGCGATTGGACATAAAACAAGGCTGTAATCTTTCATAACCTAATTCTCGTAGTTATCACTATTATTTTAACTTGTGATTTAAATTTCCTAACTGCATTAAAGAAATGTTCATAATCCAATTTAAATCGACTCCTTTCAGTTTAGTTTTCCATAATTCATTATTTTTCTATTTTCATGTATTCAATTTTGGATTGCAACTACTTTTTTCATTCCCAAACATTTTCTTCTTCTAACTGCCAAGTCTCCGCACTTATGCAACATAAAAGTAACCCCAAAATTGGAATATCAGACTACTTGTCAGCGCTTGTTGGGCTAGAAGGATTGTGTCCGTAATGGCTGATGAGCCAGACGAGATAACGTGTCGACGATTACTTAATGTCGCCCATGACAAATTGCTTTCCGCTCCTAGATGGCACTGGCCAATTATTCCTCTCACGAATCCTGCCGCCCCTCGGACGTCACTGTGTTGCTTCAGTGTCATACTTAGACGATAAAAACAACTAACTGCACAATGTTCAGTCACAAGCTCTTCTAGGCTAGCAGTGCAATTTGTAGTTGGACCGTGATGAAACAAAATTTAATGAAATGGAAACATACATAAATGTCTGCATTCATTCAATGGCACTGCGACTGATTAGCTAATCTCTGAAAGATTTGTCTTTATCAAGCTGGATCAAAATGTGTGTACGTCCTAATATCCTAAAATCCGTAAACATGCAGAAAAATGTGTCAGAATAAACGATCTTAGAAATTTGAGGTGTCCAAAATTTTTTCATGTGCATTTCCTTAACATCGAGCTGGAAGAAAATCCTTAACTACCTAAACCTATAAGGCGCACAATCGCTAAAAATACGGATGTTTCAGTGGTAACTTAAAGACAGGCTGGGCAGTAACCGTAGTTCATAAGGCTGACCTTCGAGACACCGCATTTTTCATCCTCTGTCCTGTCATTCTGTTTTCGAAGCTTTCCAGAAATCACCCCATGCGAATGTCGATTTGGTTCTCCCTATAGTAAATGGCTGACTACTTTCCCATTCCTTGCCACAACATGCTGTCGCTTGTAATGACGTCATTGCAACGAACAGCTGAAAAATTGTTTGTGAACTGCGCTAAGTGGAGCCGAAAGAAACTAATCACTGTACCTCTTTATAATTGGTTTAGTGTGCCTGTTTTAGAAGGATTGAACCAACCTTGGGTTCGAGTATGGGTTAAAAAGTATAATAATCCCACAAATACAACACAACCATTCAACTCGATTTAAATCGAGAAATCCAACTTGGGATAGCGATGAAGTGGCAGAACTCCTCAAAACAGCATGGAAAGAAAAATGGACTTCAAATGATTCTTGAGGATATCCCCCAACCTCTGCTGGAAAGACAACTAGTGCCAGCTGAACAGCGTAAGAACTAGATGTGTAAGATGTAGAGACACGATAAACAAGTGGAGAATCTCTGACTAACTAGAAAACGACTGCCGAAATCCAGAGCGAATTATCCACGATATCGTGCAAGAATGCTCCATAACACATTTTTACGAACTAGTACAGCAGCTGTGCAGGGGCTACCACACCTGCCCATAAACCTGTAGACACAATCATCTATACTTTTGCACAGTTTTTATTTTATAATTTGATATTAATCTTTCCATATTTCAGCTATAGCTCCAATTTATATATATACGTATATTATATTAAGATTACTTAAGCCAGTGGAACGGCATAAGATAAATAAATAAACCAATTCTAGGGTTGTAAAATAAGTTAGATTTATTTGTGCATTAGAAATCATAAATAAGGAAAAATAATCCCCAAAACTCAGAGAGTTTCCTGCAAACAATTTATATTTTTTATCATACTCCGAAATGATCCTTCCGTTCGACAAAAAAACCCGCACTAACCCGCACATCAACTCCTATCATATATATTACTTCTATTAGGTTTTTTTGTCACAAGCTATTATCTACCTTCATACATAACCGAAATCAATGAATGTGGTGTCATTTTAAAGCTTATGATCTCCAGTTTGGTTACATCATATTATAAGAAAGGAATTTTTGGAATTCGACCTTTAAATGGCAAAAATATAAGCATTTCTAATTTTTTTTTTTTTTTTTTTTTTTGTGTCTCGAGACATTTATCTCTCTTGA
This sequence comes from Vandiemenella viatica, assembly GCA_031002005.1. Classification (NCBI taxonomy): domain Eukaryota; kingdom Metazoa; phylum Arthropoda; class Insecta; order Orthoptera; family Morabidae; genus Vandiemenella; species Vandiemenella viatica. Next base: position 80,644,655 of record JARYHS010013631.1, read on the forward strand.
TAGTAAAACAAAATTGATAAACAAACTATCATTTTAAAGACTTAGGTCTTCGTAAGGTTTTTGATGCCATATTTTAAAAAAGGAATTTTTCAAAATTCGACTCTTAAAGGGCAAAAGTATTAATATTTCTACAGCGAATTTTTTTGTCACGACCCATTTATCTCCCAAGATACCTAACCCAAATCGATAAATAAGGTATCGTTTTAAATATTATAGTATCCGCTTTGGTCGCATCAGTTTTTAAGATAGAACCTTCACCAAATTTAACCTGAAGGAGCAAAAATATCATAAGTTCTAAAACTTTTTTTAATGCTTCGCTTGATGCCTAACCGAAATCGGTAAATGAGGTATAAAGACCAAGGTGTCCGCTTTGGTCACACCATATAATATAAAAGGAATTTGACACTTAAAGGGCAAAAGTATCAATATTATTTCTAAGACGTGTTTTTTGTTACGGTAATTTATCTCTTTGATACTTAACAGAAATCGATAAATGACATATCGTTTTAAAGAATAAGGTCTCCACTTAGGTAAAATCATAAATTAAGAAATAATTTTTCGGAATTTGGTGCTTAAAGTGGTCGTGCGTATGAGACAGTTCAGAGCCATGTCGCTAGATTGGCACAGCAGGTATCACAGAGAATTCAATAAACTGTTTTTTTATATATACAATAAGTAACTTTTCGGATATTTTTTTCTGTTACGGAAACATTTTTGTTTTGCTATACAATACCAATGTAAACTTTTTATACTACAGAGATATTGGTATGCTGTGTGCATTTTTTTTCGGGTTTTTTTGAATTCTGTTAATGTCAGTGGCAGTTAGTCGTAGCTACAGTGTGTTTTAAATTTTCATAACTGTTTCGTAATATGTTGTAAGTATTTTGATGGATGCCTATTACACTAAACAAAAGTGCGGTTCTACTTTTCATTATATTACAAGCATTCAACCTCACTATTCATCGTATTTTATTCGCGAAATTTTCGCACGGGTCGTCTAGTTATTTATTTGTTACATTAACTTAATGATATGAGTTATCCAAGCATGTAGTGTTTCACTCAACCCAAACATAACTAAACTGTTCGTGGCCCAAGCCGCATACGAATCGGTTACCACTACACCGCGAGGTCTGTGAGTTAATCGTTGTGTCGCCGCAGCCGGCAGCAAAAAATATGTTGTACTAACGTGACTAGCGCAAAAATGTCGTCAAGGATTTGTTGAGACTGGGGAAGAAAAATCTAAGGATGACATGCCGTATTTCTCCGGAGTAGGAAACTGTTACCATTTTTTCCCGTAGACGAGTTAAAGCAAAACGTTTATCAAGATAAACCTAGAGTGAAATATTTTTAAATCAAGTATTACACACATGGCATATGAAACACAGTAATTTCCCTCATTTTTATACCACCGTTTATATTTTCAATAAATTCTTCCAACTGGTATTTCATGAAAAGGAATGAGAAATTCCGAAATTATGGACAGGAAAATGAATCCAGATACTACTTATCACCTAGTTGTTATTTTCTGTCTGTTCTTGTAAATACTCAGAAATTTTAAGTCAGATTATTACGCAATAAAAATGGCAAATTGGATCCCTTATAATTTCGTCATTTCCGTCCATTCATCCTTCCATTACGACCTCAAAAATCTGCTGTCCTTGCATAGCTTGTGTTGAAATTCCAGGTGAAGGTGTGTTTTACTGACACCAAAAAAAAAAAAAATAAAGTTTCCTCAAATGAAAAAAAAAAACGCTTAGTTGTATATTTCCCGAGAAACGAGCACTTAAAGTCACTAACAATTTTTAGCAATTCTTGTAATTCTCCAGTCATATAACTGAAAATCTGAAAAAAAAATAAGATAATGACACTTCTTAAGGACTTTCAATAAAAAAATTTTGTGTAAGAAACGTTCACAAGTTTTTAGATTTTTTGCTCATTCTATTACACAAACAAAAACACACATGAAAAAGAAATAAGCGTTGATTCTATGAAGAAACCAAATACTAAACATTTATTAAATTATATAGTTCGCGAGTTGTCTCACTGGAAAACAAAGTCCTTGATTTTATCCGTACATGGTTTTATTCGTAATGAATTTGATCGCGATATAGAAATGAGAATGATGACTCAGTGGTTAAGGCGTCTGTAAATGGAAAGATCGCTGGTTCGAATCCCTGTCTCGGCGGTGATTTTCAAAGGCCCTTAACCCGACGTTCATCTATGGCACAGCTTGTTGTGTAATGTGAAGTATGTCAGAACGCCTCCGTCATTTGGATTCCACGTTAAATTATCTACCTCGTACCCAGCAGGACTACTTCGTTATGTAAGGAGGAAAGAGATTACCTTTAGTAACATTCTTAATATGCCTCCTTCTGGAGGGTTCAATCAACATTCCTGTTGAGGACCACCCTTAGCTTATTCAGCATCGTACAGATGTTTAGATAAAACTGCAGCAGAGTTTCTTAAAAACTAAGGTTTAATTATAAGTGCTTATTCGTTTTAGACGACTCCTCCACTTTCTTTTTTAGCAAATTTTGTTAAATATTGTTGAAATATTATCACCGACTTATGTAATTCGAATGTTTCGCAGTGTGTTCGTTTGAATACTTGAGCTACAGAATGAAACGTATGGCGCTCTATGGTAACCATGCCCGACAAGCATATTATATAGTAACACACAGAGCACAAAGGATTACCGTACATGAAATATTTTGCCCTATACGCAAGGTACGTTCTTTATGTAGCAAACCGCATGCTGGAAAAAAACAATACGTAGTGTTTATAATGTACCTATTCTTGACGTTCCAAGTAGCCTACATCTCGTTCCACAAATTTTGGCCACTCATTCCTCCATTACCGGAAGGAATTGTGCAAGATCTCTTCCGATAAGGTTGTCAGCGCCAATATGGCGTTGCATATGATGTCAGATCGGAAACTTGCAGAGACATTTTAACAGTCACAATTAAATCAGAGCCGCATTCCAGAGTATGCTGCATGATGGTAATAACTTTATTTACCATTAAACCCTGTTTCAGAAGCTAATTTCCGTCATTCAGTTGCAGCTAAAAAACACGTTTCCTTCCCACCTTACTGGACATTAGAGGCGGACAAGGAACAGGAATTAATTCGGCCATGATCTTTTGAAGGAATCATTCCTGCATTAACCTGGAGTGATTTCGAGAGACCACGAGAAACCAAAATTTGGATGACTGGACTGGGATTCGAACCCATGTTCTCCTGAATACAAGAACCGAAATTTACCATTATCACCATGTGTCAAAGCTGCTACTTAACATGGATGGCGAATCTCACAAAATTCATACATTGGCAACAAGTATTAACGTATCCCACAGTGCAGTTCTATGATACGGTAATTTTTGAAGGGAATACTGTAAACATCTTACACATTGTCTGATAGCTATAACTTCTAGAGAAAACGAGCGACCAGTGTACTTTCAAATTGTTATAACTTGTAAGGCAACTGACCTAATCTAATGATTCAGCTGTCAATTTGTAGATAAATGATGCTCACTTCTAAAATGTTCTTCCCACTACTTCCGGTAGCTACTGATATCATCGCGCATCAAGGTCTAAATTGACGACTTGAGTACGTGTCGAACATAATGTGACAGGAATTTCCTGTGTCAATAACAGTGTTCGGATGAGTGCTCACTACGAAGTTTTAAGATAGAACTCATAGCTATAATATAATACAAAATCAGAATCTCCTCTAAACAATTAAAAAAATATAGCCACTTGAATACTTGAATAACTTTTTTCCTTACGATTCTTGGAAACCACGAACTCCATTTTAGTCTCCTATGTATCGCCTCTCTCCCCCCCCCCCCCACCCACGTAGCATGACGTGGCTTTTGCCTCTACCTCCCCCCTTACTCCACGTAGCACGTAGCTTCTTTCCCTTTTGATTCCAGAATACATTTTGTACTGTTTTCTCTTGTCATACTATTTTAAATTACATACGGAGATAATTAAATGAAGGAGATAAATATTCACATGCTGTTGTGTTCTGTGCAAAAAAAATGATATGAATGAAAAGCTACACTGCCTGGCTCAGACACCGCTCCCCTCCCCCCCCCCCCACGTGGTGCAGCGTAGCCTTCCAGCCAACCCCTCCCCCCCCCCGAGCCACGTAGTTTATGGACGCTCCCTACACGGTGTCGATCAAGGGCATTAAAGGCATGAAAAGATTAGGGACAAAGAACGGGAAGGAAATTGACCGTGGCCATTTGTACGAACCATTTCGGCATTCACCTGGAGTGATTTAGGTAAAACATGGCCGGACTGGTCTTCGAAACCGCGTTCTCCCGAATGTTATACCGGGGCGTTACCGCCCACCAGTCAGGCTCAGTGTGTGGAAAAAGTTTCTAAAACACCTGAAAATTCGAGCAAAACAAAAAGAATCTCATGTGGAACGGAACAGGAACTACAGACTGAGATAAAAAAAAAAAAAATGGTGCTGGAAAATTTGGCTAAAAAAATACCCATCCGAATTGAGCAAAATTCAAACGGCTAATGCTAATGACAAACCTTTAACATTAATTTAAACTCATCATTTAAGAAAATTCACGTTAAATACATAACGTTATAACTTTACAGATTAAAAAAAAATTGAAAGGAAAAAAAATTCGTGGTCCAAGGAACGAGCCATTTACGGTAAGTGACGAGTTAAAATACTCTCTAGATTGTAAGTCACGTAAAAATGTGTATAATTCTAAAATTATAACATATTTAGGCAATAAAAATCCATCAAATAGTTTCGATCGTATTCACGAAATCTCCAAAATGACTGTTGGTCTGACTGTTAGCGAACTAAAAAGATATATATTTCGTTGCTGAATGTAAAGGACTCCTTAGGAAGAAACATTTCGCTTGTAACACAGCTGTATCACACTGAGATTTCAAAGTTATGAAATCTTAACGATACAGTGCTGCCAATGTAGGCTCACTGTAACAAGTTAATGAACTCAACTGTTCCGACATCGTAAAGCACTTCGCAACCAGGGCCGGCGTTAGGGGGGGTAAGCGGGTCAAAAGTAACCGGGCCCCGCGGTCTGATGGGGGCCCGATCACCGACTAAAGGGGCCCTCAGGCCATGAAGCCAAGATTACGCCCATTGTCGCCTGCCCATAGAACTGGATTTTTCAGTTTGTGCCTGTTGGTGACTGCGTGAGTCTCCCTACATAATTGTTTTATTTAAAAATATCTCATACAGAAAATTATTGCAACCTGAAAGATTAAAGCAATTGTCGCTGAATTCATTCATATCCTAGGCCGGACTAGGTACGGGGACTCTCTTGAGTTAGCCTGCAGTTTTTTTAACAATGTCTCTGATTCGTCTGATCGGCCAAAAATAATTGTTAGTTAATTGCAATCCACGAGGTTAGGCAAGAATTGTGTAGTGTTGTAAATGGAACAAAGGGTCATTTCGAAAGAATTGCAGAAAATCGGAGTAAAAAAAATGCTTACTGAATCTCGTGTTACTTTTATTCATTACTAGCTGTACACGCAACTTTATCCATGTGAAGTCACTAATCAATTATCAAAGAAACGTTGGATGCTATGAAAAAGCACATCTTATCTTTCGTACCTTCTGATTTGAGGTTCTGGGTAAATGTTTTAAACGCGTTTTTCTACATCTTTTGTTTCTACCATCTCTCGAAACCGCTATGACTTCTCAAGATTTTTAAGGTTGTGAATGAAGCATAGGCCCATTTCAGCATTGTTCACAAAGCTTGACTGTAAGCAATATTTGAAGGGGCGTGGCTGGTGTACAAATAGATTGTTTTATTTGCAATTATATAAACCAGGGGTGGGCAACCCAAATGATCTTGCGGGCCAATTTGAAAATGCGTCATAACTCCGCGGGCTGCATATAAAATTATATATGGTATATTATATTAGATGTTCCGAGATGCCTGCGCATTATGAGTTCACAGAATATAACATAATTATTTCGCGAACTGATGACTGTAAACTCATAAACAAAACATGCAATATCTGTCATATATTCGCAAAAGTATTATTTTAAAATCAAAATAATTTTTTTCTTATAATTTCGACAGTTAATTTTGAAATATATGGATGCACAAATAATGTATTTTTTAAATTCATTGGTCTTCACTACATTTGCAATTATAAACTAAGTATAATTTGAAAAATTGTAATGAATCACGCGGGGCGGAAAAATCTTCAAGGCGGCTGCGGGTTGGCCAACCATGCTCTAAATCGAGTACGCTGCTTATTTTTATTAATTTTAATGATATAAAAATCTGCTCACATTTATACGTGCTTCCGAATGTGCAAATTATTTTTCGTAAGAAAACTCTCAGCTGTGGATATTTTTCTTCTGTATCTGAAATTTCTGAATCTCTCGCGGGCCGGATTGAAGCTGGTGGAGGGCTCATATATGATATGAACTATAAAACACAATATTCTTGATTGGATCATTCTGTTATCGTTCTATAGATACCTACACAAAGGTTAAAAAAATTTTTTTAAAAAATATCTACGTTTCTTTTTGTTTGCATGGACCCTGTGAACTTATTAGTTTATACTCAAATTCTTATTTGTCTACATCTTATTAAAACAAATACACTGTTCTAAGATAAGTTGATTTTGCCGCGTTTCTTTTAATTCCAAATCAAATGCGATGAAGCCCATATACTGGTGATAATTTCCCTGGATACCTACTTTCCAATGTCATGTTTTCATTTTTATCTTCAGTTCTTTCAGTGCATTTCACCGCCCAACTACTTTTTTCGTGTATGAATTTTAATTTTAATTCCTTTCAAAGCTTTCGGTAAATTGTTCCGCTCTTCCTTTGATAATAACTTATTCCAATCTCTGACTCCCTTACATACAGAAGAATATTTTCCCTCTTTCTTAGGCCTGAAACAAAGAGTTATCTCTTTGCTGCCATATACTTCTCCTAATACTTCTACCAATACCCATCAAAACATCATCGTCAATATAAACAGATCGGGATAAAACGTATCCTGTCAACCAGTAACATATAGTAAGCTATAACTATGCGTATTTTCGTTCGAATCCGTCATTAGGTTTTGCTTGTTCTGTGCATAGAGAGAAATTTATAAATTTACGATTCTGGCCTCTGTATCATCAGGAACTACTGTTCTCAAAGAGTTATCTCTCCCAGGTTGTCCGATGGCATGAGTTTTCAGTATGTGTAGTTTCGTTAAAATCAGTTCGTTAGCTCGTTTTATGCGTAAACAGACGGAAAAAATTTCAAAATCTTTTGTATTATCATATAAATGATCTGGGACTTTACAATTTATCTAAATAAATCATATATGTTTAAGCCATGACACATTGTGCGCAGTTTTGCTAAGATTAGTGAATTCGTTTTTGCGTGATTCCCGCACCGACAGATAAAAATTTCAGAATTTACGGTTTTGTTGTCTATATCATCTGAAACAATGCTACTATTAAAAATAGAAACTATCTTGTTTGTTAATACATGATATACAAGCTATTACTACATGCAGTTCCATTAAAATCGGTATATTAGTTTTTGCCGGATGCGAAGACAGAAAATTCAAAATGTCTGATTTTGGCTTCATGTTACTAATCTGGATAGAAAAAGTATCTTGTAAGTTAACTCATAACACAAGCCATTATTATATTCAGCAGCGTTCAAATCCGTTAATTATTTTTTGTTTGATGCGCGGACAGGCGAAATTTCACGGTTTTGCCTTTCTTACCGTCAGTAGTTTGTACTGAAAACATTCTCATATAAATTTCGTGTACAGACACAACTTTTTACCATTTTTATATTACAAATAGATAATTCATAGTCATAAGTTCCAGCCAAATTAATTGTACTTCTACACATATATGAATGGAATAAAATACAGCGTTTGTTGAAGCTGATAAAACCAAGGTAAGAGATGGGATCTGTACCAACTTAGGTCCTTCTGTTTGTAGAAGACATCTATTGGCCAAGCTCCCAGTCTGTTGTTTGTGTTTGTATAGACATATCACGTGTTACCTCAGCTTCACAATCAATTCATAATCTTTGAATGTCACTTTCAGACATTAGGAAATGACTCTCAAACGGAAATGACCTCTGCGATGGAAACAATTAAGGAACAAGTAGTTGCATTGATAGTAAATTCCTAGGTCTGCGTATATAGATACAAGCTTAAACTTGCACCAACACATTCCAATAATTTTTTAAATACTTAGTGCTGCGAATTTAATATTAATGTTTTTTTTAAGCTCTTATTAAAAAAATAGGTTTATTTTGCTTATTTTAATACCTTATTCAATTAATTATCTTTCTGTGGAATTTCTTCAGATGCTCCGGAAGTATTTAAGTAAAAAAATATTCTTTGAAAATAATTTACGGCATGATTCCACTGACATTAACAGTAACAGCAGAATATAAATATTCTTTATTCTTCTGCGGAAAAAAATTAAAAAATTCAACATTACTCTGTGACGAAATACGAAGCAAAAATTCTAGATACGAATACAGTCTCGAAAAATATTACTAGTAACCGACAAATGTTCAGAAAGCGGTTAAAAAAAATGTGGCCGTTTATTAAAGGTACTGCTTGAAGGATTTTCTTCATGACAATCTGATAGATTCACAACTCATTTTACTCTGTATTTACTCTAACTGTACGCATCAGACATTCCAAACATTGGAAGTCATAACTGCCATGTTGCTGACTAAAAATACTCACAACTTAAGTAATCGCAGATAACGACATTAAATACTGACCGTCGGAGTTCCTGGCTCACTGTGACATCGGTATATAAAATACCCAATATAATCTACGCTTTGCCGGAGCAATGTAACTTTAACGAACAGCAAATTAAACTCGGGGGGAAGGATATTCTAATGATCCAAACTGGACTGGAATAAAAATATATACTTTGATATGAGAAACCGAATGTCTTAAAATTACGGTAGGTGAGGTGGAAACTGCGTATCAATTAACAAGGATCTTTCAAAGTGTAGAATTTAATGTGTTTATATCTGTGTTTGGTTTGGGATGATAAATAACTAAACTGGACTCAGTAGGTGGTAGCATTATTGGTCATAAGAACGTCATCAAGTACTGTGCGAAATCGCAGAGAACACTATCACGTGGTATTAAGAATAAAACTTTCTCTTACGATCAATAAATAACACCGAAATTGCGAACTCTGCATTTTCGATAAGGAACGCATAAAATACCCGAGTTCATAAAAGGAAGTCGTTAAGTATGCTCTCCAATTTTTAATTGTAATCTGACGCCATTATCTCATGAGGTTTCATGTTTCTTTCAGAAAGCTCTGGTATCAAAACAAGAAATACCGTAACAACCCGAAGCACAGCCGACATTTGATCCAATTTAGAATTACGAGTGAGATTTAGATATACCATCCACCAAATGGACTGTGCTATCATTTATCTCCTCACACTGAAGTACGACTTCCCTTTCGTAAACTGTATGATAAGATAAGAGGAGGTGGTGTTCTGCCCTAATATAGTTCAAGGACTTCTTACTGGAGTCGTACTAGGTACGAAGGTACAGTAGCGAAGTTGTTTTCCGATGTGTCTAAAATGCAGGTTGCTTTCATGCCGTAGGGCACGTTGGCAGCAGAGTAATTAGCGTCCCTCTAACCTAAGTGTTATTGCAGCCTGTACTCGCATATGACGGTGATAAGTATATGTTCAGAGTAATGTGTTGTACACGATGATTGACGACTGGAGAAAGTGAATTATGTTGCGGCTGATTCAAGCCTATTCAAGGAACATTTACTTTTTAAACCCCAGTCGACGGATAAATCACAATAAACAGTGATGTATACCAGCATTCTATACACACTTTGCTACATAATCTGCTGATTATAAATTGCATCTCCATGTCTCCTTCACTACAGTCTAAGTATGGAAAGTGAAGATTTAAACCGATACGGAGACTCAAATCACGGTCTGGCGGTCAGAAATCACCACAGTGCTTAAGCTTCATCGATAACGAGTATTGTTAAAGTGACCGTAAAACAATTTAAAACTTTAAGACAGTAATTTACACAGACTTGAATATCTATTGTAGTTTCAAATAAATCGTATTTTTATATTTTTTTCTGCGCATGGTACTATCATAATTAGCTAATGTAGAAGTGACGACAGGATGAATCGTTAACATTTGCATTTCAAAGTGTAAATATTTACAATCGTTTATGTTTCTTTTACTGTACTGAAAACTATTTTGCAACATACTTCAGAGGGAGCGCTTCTGTTGATAATTTATATTGGTCCAAGTCTTTCTTAATAGTTGTCCTAATATGCATTGCAGCTCCTGTGCGACTGCTGACACTGCAAACACTTGCAGTTTCTGTCCGACTTTAAACCAAAGCTACAAGGTCGACTTTAAAGCACAGGAGATTCGCATTACAAACACCTCCGCTTGGCACACTGCTTAAAAAGTACAGTGCATTGTACTCGACCTCCGCAATTTTGGCCTTCAAGGACCAGAAAGTCGTATCTTTGCTACTACTATTAAAGATTCTAAAAGTATTTATTCAAATATTTTATCCGATATGTTTAATATTAGATACGGCCTCTATACCAGTCTAGTCTTTGAGATCTAGCTTTGAATCTTTAATCGACTTTGGTGTAGCTATCAGAGAACATTCTATGCGGATGCATAAGTGAAAAACGAATATTGGAAATGCGTTACCATAAATATTTCGAAGTCTTAGATGTACTTAGATCGAACCTGTTGGGTGAGCGGTAAGGTTTAGATCTAATTCACAGTTCAGGCATGAAGATTTCGTTGTTCCATGATTTCCTGAAATCGCTACAGGCGAATTCTGGAATGGTTCCTTCGTAAAAACCACTGCTGATTTCCTTCCGGTTCCTTGTCTACAACCCTCCTCCGGCTGTATTAAAATCATTTTCGATATCGAATAGTAAAAAAAAAAAAAAAAAAAAAGGTACATCTCAAATATATTGTAGCTTTTCGTTGACAAAAAATGCTTCTCGGATGAAGCAGCGTTCGAAATGAAACGATTGACACAGTGGCAACGATACAGTGTTCACACTTGTATCTATGTTTACTTCAGTCATGCTCGAAACAGCTAGGTAAACCGTTTAACATCTGTCGCGTGTTAATAATGAAAAGTATGAGGTTTCAGTATAAAAATTAAATGCAAATCCAGTATGATTGTCCTGATTGACAATTGACAGTTAAAATGTTTACAGTGCTAAATGAACTTACAACCGGTTGGACCGGTAGCACGTATGCCAGCAGCAATATTTAAGAAAATGAATATTTAACAGTTTTTTATGAACATGTTTTCTGATTATTAATAGTATTTTTCAGTTTATTGAAGAACAGTTAATATCATAAGCAGTGTTTGTTAGCATAGTTCAGATACAGCCTGTAGCAGGTCATGAGAATAACATAGAAACAGGTTGGTGTAAATTCCTCTACTATGAGTCGTAAGCATGATAACAGAATTTCTGGAATTTGTTTAACGACTCAGTCATTACAACAAAGCAGAGAATGTACCCCGTTTCCGCGTAAAACTCTTATGTCACCTGTCGGTTATTGTTCTCTTTCCGTTGGTCTGCTCTTTCTGGCTTAAGAATCATAAGTTTTATTTAAAACAACGCTCCGTTTAACTTGTTCCGAGATTTTTCGAAAGGGCAAAAGATTAAGCAACAGTCTCACGCGCAGAATTATTCTAGACAAGATAAATGGAGAATGGGTGGCAATAATACAGTCAGCACTATGAAACTGAGGTCTGAGTCCAGGTTTACGATAAGATTATATATTAGTTCTACACATGAGAAGAACTACTTGTCAGTCTTATACGTTTAAATATTTATGAACTGATGAGACTCCGTAGTCATGAGTACGGAACACAATGAATTTCTATGGATGTTAAGCGTAGTCATTACGCCTGCTTCAATGGCAGATTGGTGAGCCTCCGCCTTGCCGGCAGGTACCTATTCTAGCGGTGGAAGTTTAAGCGTTGTCAGTTGCCTTCTGTTCTCTATGACAGGTGTATTTTTTTGTGATAAAGTGTAGTTAATGAGGCGGAAATTTGGGGACTGTCCCAGCTTTCTACTAGGTGATTGCGGAAAACTTAAAAAGCGCAGTCTGGTCGACCGGTACGCGGGGGACAGGACTCGGACATGGTCCCGTTGTACCTCCCCGTATCAGCATGCTGGTGCCTTAATGCGCGCACCCACTGGTGATACGAAATTTAAATCTTTTCTCCATAAACCTCGTCCACCGAAGAAATCACTAACATAAATAAACAAAAATCAATTTATTTATTTATTTATCGTATGATATTTAACAAGGTACACAATAGGTTAGGAAAAATGTACATGTCAAAAGCTTGTACAATTTCATATCTCTAGATCTAATGTTTTAATCCAGTCAACTGCACTGATTGACGCATCATGTATTTCCGCTATTGTTCCCTTGTAGGTCCGATGAGGACAATCACAAACGATGTGATGGATTGTCTGTAACGTGTCTCTACAGTCACAATTTGAAGAATCTACCCAGCCCCATTTGTGTAATAACTATCCGCATCTGCCTTGTCCTGTTAGAATCCGGTTGATGGTTCTCCATTGCCGCCTGGTGAGATCAAAACCTTGTAACCGTACTGAAGGGTCCTCAATTAAATTTTTATTGGCTACTGATGACTGCTCCCATTGAGTTGTCCACAGCTTGTTGATGTTAAAAGAGGACTCTGCAAGTTTGATTGCCGTGCACCACGGCCGTTTCCTTGAATTCAAGCGTTGATGTTTCACTTGAAATTTGAATAATGTCTTGATGTATAGGCAGCTGAGGGTTCTTCAAGGATATTTTTAAGAGATCTTTTGATATTCTTAGTGCTGGAGGTGAAATGTTACATAGCACTGGAAGCCATATGGTGTTCGTACTCCGAATGCATCCCGTAATTATCCGCATTGTCTGACTGAATTGCACATCTATCTTCTTTGTGTGGGCATTATTGATTCAGGATGCGCAGCACTATTCAGCAGCAGAGTATGACACAGCTAAGGCTGTGGATCTTAGAACATGAACACTGTCTCCCAAAGAAGTACCTGCAAGCTTTTGAAGAATATTATTTCTCGTTTTGATTTTGTCAGCCAACTTTGAGAGATGCTGCTTGAAAGTTAGAGTTCTGTCCAGTGTTATACCCAGATAATTTGGTGCTCTGCAGTATAGCACGATTCGGCCTCTCAATTTGACTTCTGGTTTACAGTATGATTCCGTCTCTAAAGACCTAGTTGTTATAGGAGACGTTAAGCAGTTAAAAAAAAAAAAAAAAAACAAAAAAAAAAAAAACAGTACGATTGTCTGTTGCGTAAATGAAATTTCGATTAACTGTTTTCTGAATATTTAGATGGAGGCACAATTTCTTGAGGTATACATCTAACTTTTTCAGATCAGCTGATAAAGTTGTTTCTGCATCAGAATAGATGGGGTTCTGGTTCACAACAAAAGTCAATGTTTGTACCTGAGACGAAGAACCAACAAGATACACGGTCCCATAGCTATAAAATGTGTATGTTTCCACAGAATATGTTTCGAATAAAATATTTGAGTTAACTTTGTATTTAGATCAAATACATTTCACAGGCAGAAGCACGACTTAGCACATAACGGAACAAAAACTGCACGAATTCTTGTCGTGTGGTTCGAAGGCTCCATGTTACAACCTTCCAGATGTATTCAAGGAGGTACCCTTTTATTGATAACTTCAAGTGGGGAACAGATAATAACAATATTGGAATAAATCGGGAGAGAGGATGATTGAACAGACACAGTAGTTTATGGATCAAGGGTATTGTAACTTGATGCCACAAGAATCGCTACCGTGACGATGTTCTCTCTTTACTACTTACACAACGTAGCGCTTTATATCTTGTCACTCTTAACGTGGAGTGTCGTGATGATGTTAGAATGTAAATGAAGGTTGTCCTAATAGATGGCATGCATTGGTTCACAGATAGTGTTTCTATATTGGCCGAATGAAGGCAGTCTAGTTATATGTGACGGACTGTGTATTTTGTAGCGTTAGTACTTCGGTAACGTTATCTTCAGCGAAGAGGATAGTTTCCAGCTCACAGTAGGTATCCAAATAAAGGGCCATCCATGGAATACGTCACATAAATTTCATGTTTATCTATCCCCCTCCTCGATATGCCATATCACACTTTCCCCCACTCCCAGCCACTCCACCATCCCACATTTCGCAGTTTTAAATTGGAACATAATCCGAACAGCACTTTCCGCATGACGTTACGAAGCTTAAACCCCACCCCATTTCCTTCCTTGTCATGCCCTTCCCCTCCCCACCTCCTTCAACGTGTCATGTAATTTACGGATGATTCTTAACGCGAGTAATACAGTTATTGGTTTTTTAATTTATTTATACAATAAACTAGAAAAGTAAAGTTTTCGTGCAACAGACTTTTTACAAATTTTGGCATTGTGCGACGATTTGTATGTTCGTCTATGCTTGTTTTTCAGATTACAAAAACTAGAATCGTAATGTTTCAATTTGTATGCGGATACAGGGATGACAATTGTTAAAAGTTGTTCGCCTGGTTTTATTTCGTCTTCGAGTCTTAAACTTCTAAACTTAATTTAATTATTCAATTGTATATTCATATATATATGAAATCTTAAAAACACAATTTCATAAAAAAGCAGACTATTAAAAATTATAATTGGTTACTGTACGTTATAACAGCTATAAGTAACTTAATAACTTTGATGATAACTAAGAAATAACGTGATAATGATGCTAGTGCTACGTTATGGAGGTATTTGAAACTCAATTTACAATAGCATTTCTAATAACTGCTCTTTACTCACATATTTGAAATACATTTCTAAATGATTCAAGAGAAATAAACGTCTATAACAGCAAAGTCCAACAACAAAAGTTGTAATTATATAATATCAGCAGAAACAAAAAAGGAAATAACTAGGTAGCCTACAAAGGATTCATTCGCGAATGCGATGATAGTGGCCATAACTTGATTTTCACTTCGTAATTTTTGCAGATTATTCGAAAACAATTAATTTGTTAGAAAATAAAAGTTTAGTGCCATTTTTTTCTAGGATTGAATCTTCAGCAAAAGACAGAAGAAGAACGAAATCAAATATTAGGCCCATATTTGATCACAACGATCAAATAAAACCGATAAAACAACGAAATCAAAGACTATATTCGTCACCGACGTTTGAAGTTCTAGTAGAAGGAGTTGCTTCTCCCGGCAGAGGGTAAAAAGGCAATAAAAAGTTACTCCGTAACATGCTGGAGTGTCTACCCCTCACGATCCAAATACGTAAACAGAAATAGTATTGTCCTGTATGTGCAAATAATCAGCAACTACGCTAGTTATTTCGACATCCCTTTTTTTATCTTTCCCCCCGTTTCAATCTGTCAGGTAAATACCGCACAAGACTCTTATCTCTTCAACAGTTTTCGGACGAAGAAAATATCTTTGGTTCAGAATAAAAAAAAATCTCTGAAATATTATATTTTAGGGGATGAGTATAATGAAATATTAACGATAAGATGTTAACACACAAAAAAAAGATTAAAAGTAAATATAACACACTGCCTTCTCAATCTAATATTAAAATGTGAACTGAACAAAATATACTGAGAAAGGGGTACTCTGTATTTGAGAAAGAATGCCAAACAAATACGATAATATTAACAAATTTGAAGTTTGTATTTTAGGGCATGTTCTTGATAGTTTGTTGAATGGCAGAAAATGAAACAAATCACGATTTCATATTACATAACCAAAATAATTTCCTATTTTGCATAACAGCTAACAAAACGGAATGTTTAAACTTCAAGAATTATAAAAGGAGATTATTCTAATTTTGTCCAACGATCAAATAAAACCGATAAAACAACGAAATCAAAGACTATATTCGTCACTGACGTTCGAAATTGTAGTAGAAGGAGTTGCTTCTCTCGGCAGAGGGTAAAAGGCAATAAAACGTTACTCCGTAACATGATGAAGTGTCTACCCCTCACAATCCAACTACCATCCTTTAAGTGAAACTTGAATCTCATTCCCTTCCCTCAGTGTCACTGTAATGTTCTCTCAGTTGTTCGTATCATCTAACTACGTGTTCGATGTTACCAGAATCTTAGAAAGTCTACTCTGTCCGTCACTTTTCTATCCACTTTTGGAACTGGCGACCAGCTGACCCAGTTTAGTAACATCTAGCAGGCCAATTATTAGGCCTATACATGATTGATAAAATGCTTTTCTTATATAATATCTCAGTTTAACACTGTCTTAAAATACATTCATAAAAAATGGAAAGGTAACGTATATATTTATTAGATTTTAATAATATGTAAATCACATAGAATGATGTAATCTAAAAGGGAAGAAAAGAAGGAAATAAATGTCCTCGAGAAAATGAAATCGTGTAAGGTAGAGAAGATACCGAGTTTGCCACGATTTAAGATCAGTGCTCAGCTAAATGAAGCGGATAATCATAAAATTAAAACAGGAAGACTCCTTTGATTGATTAAACGCAAAATACAGTAAGACACAGAGGAGAGAGAACTATATATCACAACAGTTTGAAATAGTGTAAAGAAGGTGGATTCATTTTTTTTTATTTGGCCCATATTAGCGACCAAGGAAGCAGGTGCTGAGGATGATAAGAGGGAACGTATCAAAAAGCCTAAAGCCGAAAAAGATAAAGCGCTAAGTGTTCAACACAAACATAAAATTGGTCATATTATTATTATTAATTTTTAATTGCGATGGAGCTAACGATCTGGTGACAATTCCCCTATTCATCAATTAGCCCTTTTTATTTTATTTTTTAAAAATTATCTTTTATAATTGGAGTGTTAAATTTCTGCCCCATTTACGTTTACGATTTACAAATTCTAATTTTAAATTCCTTCGCATTTTTGGTAAATTATTCATAACTTCACTTGGTAATTTGTTCCAATCCCTGACACTCTTGCCAACAAAAGAAAATTTTCCCACTCCCTTATGAATGAAACCGAGTGTCAGCGTGTGGTAATGATCATCTTTTCCCTTCCATTCACTATGACTAATTCTTTGACCAATATCCCTCCAAGCCCCACCACCAATATATGCACTGTACATTCCCAGCACTCTCTTCACGGTGCTCCTTTCGTTGTAAGAACATAATCACCAATTTC